>OU612045.1:153188058-153613058 GCA_914767935.1 Coremacera marginata
ACATGAGCTTTCTTCTGATAAGTTGTTCTTGCGAAGTTGTAACAAAGACATTTACTTTTTAAATATTGCTGCATTAACTCGATTTGAGCTTAATATGAAAAAATTAAATTTTTGTAGAATATAAATTAATTTTAGTGCCAATGGAGTGCTTTCATTGTGTTTTTGATCTCCCAATTAATTAATATCGCTCATACGCCACGATAAAGTATTTTTAAAATTTTTTTGAGAGTTTTAAGGAATTGCTAGCCCATTTTATATAATTTTTATTGTTGAAATTTTAGTATATTTGAATTCAGCACACCTTTTTGCATATAAAGACATTTATTGAAGTGGTCAAAATATAAAAAATTTTCTAAAAGAAATTTAAAAATTTATTAGTTAACAAAAAAAAAAAAAAAAAAAATACGGATATGTTATATTAATTCCGAATATGTTGAATTTTTTCACGTTTTTAACCTAAAGTCGAAATATGTCGCAAAGTAATGCGAGTTGATTCTAATTTTAGCTATCATAAAGTCAACCATGAAAGCTCTCTACCATTATAAGCTTATTAATAAAAATATTTTATTATATTGATAAATTGCTTATAAAGCACAAAACCAAAAGGTCAGCCATAATTCATTTACTCAAAGTCGCTTAAAAATTAATGGCTATTTTTATACCCAAACCGAAATTTATAGGTGATACATCTGTTCAGTTAATTATAATTTATTTGCAAGGGTTACTCTATTGATGGTGTTAAATTCGGGGTGGAGAATGCGGTGGTAGTTAGAGTTCGAAAACTCTAGTGAAGTTATTTATGTAGTTGTGCTAAAGTAACAAAAATCCTTTATATAAAGGAATTAAAGAAAGTGCTATTCACAGTAGTAGAGATGCTTCTAACAGGACTGCACAGTGTAATCCGAATAGACAAAATTAGGTTAAGAAAAAAGTCATAAATTTCTAAATCTAAATATAAAAACTAATGGGTCATTTTAGCCTTTGAAGGATTTTGATCGAGCTTTTTATTATCAATTGTATTGTGTGTGTTATGAAATGTTTGAGTACAAATGATCGAGAATTGAACCTGCAAGCTTTAGGCCGACTCCGAATGACTCATGTTCTCAAGAAGCTTTACATGGCAGTTTTTGCTCTCTGAGGTTTGTACCTTGTCTGCAGAGTGGTAACCGCTGAATATAGAAATAAATTCAATTGAAAAAACATTGTGTGTCAGATGGAATTCGAACCTGGGCTATTTCACATACCAGCCACTTACTTTAACCAGTGTGCCATGACCCCCACAAGATCTAAATATACCGAATAATAATTTGAAGTCTAACTAATGCGAACTTAAGAGGATTTTGCGAAATCGTTCCAGTTATGGAAATGCCACTATTCCAAGTACTGAATATTTTCAAACAACTAATAAATTTTAATATAATGAATATTCAAAATTTTAACTAACCATCAGAGATTTTTATAAGCTGTAATAAAAAATATTTCACTAAAAACTATAAATAAACAAGTTTATATGTGGCAAAAAAACAGTTCTTAGGAATCTACAAAAACGTAAACTTTGATAACTATATATATAAGAGTAAAAATTTATGTTAGTTACGTAAAAGCTCGAGAACGGCTGAGAGGATTTAAATTTTTTTTTCTAATCAACTGCTACGGTATTCAATTGAAAAATCGGCCAGACAATTTTTACCACACCCCCTTTTACCGCCCACAAATCAATAAAAATGCTTTAATTCAGACGATTTTTGTTGTATTAGACTAAAATTTGGTAATCCAGTTAAAATAACTACTGTCGGCAACTGTACTGAAAATGGGCATGGTCGCATTATATCTACGCCCACTTCTAAGAAGTCATTAAGACTCCAAAACTACTGGGCTGATTGAGCTGAATTTTGGCAGTAGATGGTTTCTGAGTACTAGATGGCTTACGGAAAAATATTTTTGCCGCACCCCTTTTTAGCGTCCACTAATAAATATAAACACTGTATTTCACACGGTTTTGGTCATATTAGATTTAAATTTGGTAATTTAGTTCGCATGGTTACTTTCGAAAACTGTAATAAAAATGGGCGTAGTCGAACTATATCTACGCCCACTTTTCAGAAATCATTATAACTTCTGAGTTGGATATATTTTGATAAAGGGTGGTTAAATTTTAAGGGCCGATGTTGAATGTGAAACACACTTAAACGTTAAGTTTTTTTCTGCATTTCTTTTGACATTTCTCAATTTCAGACTAACTCAATTTGAACCATGGAAAGATACACAATCGAGCAACGCGTTAAAGTTATTCAGGCTTATTATGAAAAGGGGCGTTCAAATCAAAATGCATATCGTGCACTTCGTGATTTTTTCGGTCAATTTAATCGTCCAAATGTGCCCACAATCGGAAAAATCGTGCAAAAATTTGAGCAAACCGGGTCTGTAGGAGATGTGAAAACACCAGTGCATGCTCGTACTGCAGAAAATATTGCTGCTGTTCGCGATAGTGTGGCTGAAGAGCCGTCCTCCTCAACTCGTCGCTGATGAACATTATGCATAAAGACTTGTATTTACACGCTTACAAGGTGCAATTGACTCAAGAACTAAAACCTCTTGACCATTTCAAGCGTCGTCAATGGTCAGAATGGTGGCAAGAAATGGCAACAGTGGATGATCAATTTTCGAAGAAAATCATCTACAGTGATGACGCACATTTTCACCTCAGTGAATTCGTCAATAAGCAGAATTGCCGCATTTGTGCGAATGATAATCCAAAAGTGATTGTCGAAAAACCAATGCACCCACAAAGACTGACTATTTGGGACGGTTTATGGGCTGGCGGCATCATCGGGTCGTATTTTTTCCAAACAATTCAAGAGCTTAAGGATGAGATAATTCGGCACATTAAGGGCATAGAACCTCACATATGACTCAGCGTCATCGAAAATTTGGACCAGCGGATGGAGGTGTGCCGTCGAGGTCGCGGCGGCCATTTGGCCGATATTTTGTTCCATACATAATTGAACCATACCAATATTATCATAACAAAAACAAATGACAATAATTTCTTAAATAATTTGTGTTTTATTCAAAATCAACATCGGCCCTTAAAATTTAACCACCCTTTACTTAAACTGGGTATGTAGGTACTATGGATCCAAGGTGTGGTCACTATATATTTGAGCGAGCATAAGACAAGGAGGCGTGGCTGATCACTCAAGCTGAACTTCATGACCCAACTACATTTTTGGTTGAAAATAGCAGAGACGAGGTTCAAACATTTCTTAATGACCGTAATATTAGTTCATCTGAAGCAGTAGGGAGAATTTTTGGTTTTTCAATTCATGAACTCTATCTTGCATTGATACACTTGGCTGAACATTTGGAAAACCGACAGGGGTTATATTTTACTGAAAAAAACATACACAAAGTGATTCAAGAAATACCTAAAACCACAATGATTGCGTTTTTTAAACTATGTTCGAGTGATGATTTCGCAAAGACCTTGCTCTACAGCCAAGTTCCTTCATACTATACATGAACACTTAAGAAATTTGAATCTACGCAAACGAGCACAAAATATTGAAGAATGAGTTGAAGTTAAATGAGATTCGGCTCTAGGTAGAGCTTACACGATTCATCGTAATTATTCTGAATGCTTTTACCTTCGACTTCTATAGCAACACATAAAGAGCCCTACAAGTTTCACTTATTTAAGAACTGTATATGGTGTTTCGCATCCCACATGGCGAGTGGCATGCGAAGCTTTAGGTCTTCTTGAAAGTGACGACCATTGGAGAAATGCACTGTCTGATGCCGCTATCTCTAAAAAAACTTTCCGATTCAGAAAGATGTTTGCAATAATGCTGACTTTTTTGCCAAATGTCCAACGCGTTACAGTTATGAAACGATTTCAAGAATTAATTTTGCGATGATATTTTCACAACAAAATAAACAGGAAAATAAAAATGATAACTTTTTAACGAGGGCTTGGCTTCGATTGAGAGTACGATTTACATCTTTGGGGAAAGATGTTTAAAAGATTTCGGCTTGCCAGATCCCCAAAGAGATAATACTGAAGTGGAAAATATTAGGGCTCAATTGAAAAATTTAAAAAATCTGAAAAAATAAACTGTAGTTCTTTTGACATTTAGACATTTGGAGCCAATCAACAACCATTCATCATTGAAATTTCAAAAAAAAAAAAAAAGCCATATAACGTCGACCCTAATATACATACAAAAATGTGAATTTTCACGAAGTTTGAAGGGCTGTATCTTTCAAACGAAGCAAATATCAATATAACAATTTTAACTGCAATATAATGCTATTATGTAGCTTATTGTGAATTAATTTCAAATTTTTTAACCCGTGCCCACCAGAGATATTTGACCCCAAATTCAGCAAAATTAAGCAAATTTATCAAAATTTAAACTTATGAGTTGAAATGCTAAAAAAAAAATTTATGTTTAAAAAAAGCAATGACTGAAATTTACTACTTTCTATAAAAAAAAAAATTCTTGAAGTTGCAAAATATTACGCTTTGAACACAAAAATATAATGTTTTTTTGAAGTGAAACTTTTATAGCCGCGTGTACTGCCATTTCCTCGCTTCCACTGAAGATTGGACGCAGTATGCTGTGATCCGTAGGTGGCTGTTCTATCCACTGGGCCATGGAAGCATATTTTGTTGCGTAGCTCAAATTCATCGTAAATCAACAATCAGTTCTTCTTTTCTTTTCTTTCCTTTATGATTGAATTGAGTCTTAGTGTTCGTTCATGTTTTCTCTACAGAGGCTTATATTTCGGGGTAATTTTTTCGTTAAATGTTACAATATATATCATTTTAAAACGTGGTGTATTAATGGAACTGCCTGACTGATACATCAAAGATTGCAAATCGGAAACAATCTGGTCCAAAAAAACATAAAATAATAAAATTAAAGAATATAGCGTCGGCTTACTGCAAAAAGTTGGTAAGTACATTTTTTCCAAAATCTTGTTTTTAATGACATTAAAGTCAAGTAAAGCATTTCGGAAAGTGGATCTTCAAGAAATACTTCCAGAAAGTATTATTTTAAAAGAGATGATTTTTATGAACGAGTCTGCCAACATTTTTTCATTAAGACTTTGTGCATAAGTGACGGTCCAATCATACATGCGTTCAAAAATGTAAGCGCCGTTGGAGTTTTTACAAAAAGCGATCATAGAGGAAAATCATCTTCAGCTAACAAAACTGAAGATAGCGCAATATAGAGAGTAAAGAGCCATATTGAAAAATTTCCACTAATCGAGTCGCATTACTGTAGAAAATCATCAAAAAGGCAGTACTTAGATCCGAAATTATCTATTTCAAAAATGCATGCCTTGTATGCATCACAATGTAAAGAAGAATATACTAGTCCCGTCTCAATGATCACCTACAGAATAATTTTTTTAACTCACTACAATTTATCCTTTTACCGTCCTAAGAAAGATCAATGCGTTACTTGTAGTCAATTTTTAAAAGCATCAGACAAGGGTAAAATTTCAATGCAACAAAATTATAACAAACATAAATCCCGAGAATTAAATGCAAATGCTGCAAAGGCAAGTGACAAGAAAAGGTCAAAGAAACCGAATTAAAGTTCTTGTCAGCAACATTTGACCTTCAAAGTGTGTTACAGATGCCGATGTATTTATTATTCACGCAAAATATGTGTATACAATCTCACAATTTATGAGTCTCGATCGCCAAAGGACGCTTATTGCCTTGCATGGTCAAAATTGAATGGCAAACGGGGTAGTTGCGAAGTTGGAAGTGCACTTCTATACTGGCTAAAGTAAATTCCTGAATTAATTTCAGAAATTTCCTTATTTTCGGATTCTTGTGGAGGGCACAACAGAAACCAAAACATCGCTGCTCTATTCCTCTTTGTTGTTCAGAAAATGCACTTCAATATCATAGAGCATACATTTTTAGAATCCGGTCATTCTTACATGGAAGCTGATTCCGTACATAGTGCAATAGAAGCAGAGAAGAAAAATAGACCAGTGTATTCAATGATTGATTGGCTTAACATATTTAGGATGGCAAGGTCATCTAGAAAAAGAAGTGACGCACGTCCTTACATAGTTAAAGAACTTTTATTTTTATTAGCGAGAATATCATTTGTAATCTTTTCGCTGACTTTTTCAAAGCGACCGATTCAACTTCATCCTATGATAATCTAAGCTATCCATTCAGTATTCAATCTAGGGATATTTGTCTCCCAATAATTGATACTAACACGGTTTTATCATACTTAAAAGCTCTTAAAACGGCATATAAAAGTGGTATTGCACAATATTGCTGTGATGAATTAGTAACTCCTATCACTTTGCTTTTTTCGTCTTCATTAAAATCTTGCTATTTTCCAGTTGCCTGGAAGTCGTCTTTTATTATTCCGTTGCACAAGTCTGGTAACAGGTCTTTAATCGAAAACTATCGTGGAATTGCAAAATTAAGCGCTTTGCCGAAGCTTTTCGAGGCAATCATTACTTCACAATTATCACATAGTGTTAAATCTATATTGTCTCCACTCCAACATGGATTCGTTTCAGGAAAATCTACTGTTACAAACCTACTTGCATTTACTTCCAAAACCATTGATAATTTTGGAAAAGGTTTACAGACTGATGTTATATACACAGATTTTAGTAAAGCTTTTGATGTTGTTAATCATAAGCTCTTAGTCTTAAAGCTATCTCTTGCTGGATTTCCCACAACACTTGTAAGATGGATTGCATCTTATTTATGCAATAGAACACAACGTGTTCTTTTTAAACTTGTAAAATCTCATGAGTTTCCTGTCACTTCTGGTGTACCTCAAGGAAGCCACCTCGGGCCTCTTCTTTTTTTACTGTTTATAAATGATTTGCCATCTGTCATAAAGCATACGAGTATTTTAGTGTACGCAGATGACGTGAAACTATTTCTTCCTTTCAAAAATGCTAATGATGCAGTTCTCTTGCAAGCTGACATAGACCATCCTTAAAGCTGGTGCAACGTGAATCGTATGAATCTTAACATGAAGAAATGCAAGCACATGATAAATCTCCTCGAAATCACATCGAAAATCTCCTGTCACATGTATTTATAAAATTTGTGACCATACATTAGAGTCCTTAGATGTCTTTCATGATCTTGGAGTAACTATGGACACTAAACTTCGCTTTCATATTCATATTAATAAAATTATAAATCGAGCAAATAGTGCTTTTGGTTTTATTAAACGATGGGCAAAAGAGTTTAATGATCTCTATATAACAAAAACCTTATTTACCTCTCTAGTGCGACCTATTTTAGAGTATGCTTCAATTGTTTGGTGCCCTCGATATAGTTGTTACATTGACGACATAGAATCAATTCAGAAAAAGTTCCTTTTGTTCTGCTTAAGCCATCTTTACTGCAATTTCAACTATAACCTACCACCTTATGAATATCGTCTGCAACTTTTAAATCTTCCTACTTTAAATAATCGGAGAATTATGCTAAATGCTACTTGGATTTTCAAACTTTTACATGGATACGTAGACAGTCAATACTTACTGAGCAAAATTTACTTTAATATTCCTCTCCGAACCTAGAAGATCTTTTGAGTTACTTTACATGAACTTTTGTAGAACTAATTACTTGCAAAACGAACCACTCAGAAGCGCTTGTGGGGACTTTAATTTTGTTTCAGATGCAATTTCTTTAAATGAATCCGTTTACTCAATTAAATTTAATATTTTAGATTATCTAGAGTACCGCCATTAATCTGGATCATGCTTTCTAAGGATACTGAATATTTCCTGTGATGTTGTGCACAACTTATACAATCTAGCTGTGTAGTTAAATATGATTATCCAGAGCGAGATCAAGTCCATCTCGCCTGGCATATGCCGGTTTGACGTCGTACGACTAGCTTTGCATGTGTGAGCTGTGCTCTAATCCATATTTATATAAATATACACGCTATAGATATATTTTGATTATCCAGAGCAAGACCTCGTCTGTCTTGCCTAGCACATGTATGAGCTCGATCTCGTCCGTCTAGCCTGCCATATGGGAGCACCGCTCTAATCAATTCTGCTATTTACTACTAAGAAGCTAACCGGATTGCATCTGCATATACCTGAAATCCTGACAATTTTACATTTTTATAAAATTTAATTGTACATAAATTAATTGTATCATATTTATTTTGTCGAATATTAATTGCTATAAAGCCATATGTGCTTAGCATTAAAATAAATAATAATAATAATAATTTAATGATATGATGGTTAAAAAAAATAGAAATAAAGATGCAGATGGAAATAATGTTTCTTGGCTACAAATTAGAGCCCTCCGTTTTGAGAAAAAAAAATCCTGGTATCATAATGTTCAAGTACGACCATGTTGGCGCCCATATAAAAAAATTTTAGTGCATGGAAGAGGAAGACGAACTTCATTGCCCATCGCAATTAAAACTTTATACAATGGAATGTTACCTCTGACAAAAGTAAAAAAAGATGATTTGATGCGACTTTGCAGCACAAATATTATACCTTCTGAGCTACATGCTTGGCACGCAAGTTTGCCAACTACAGATGAAGCTGCTTCAGAACAAGCAGTTGATAGCAATGAAGAAAGCGAAGGTGCTAGTATTTAGTTTATTTGATTAAATTTAGACTGTATTAAGCTGTGTTATTGAAGCGAAGCTTTTTACGCCCCGTTCTGTGATTTGCTTGGAGTGAAATCTGAAAAATTTTCGACAGATTTTTTCTTAGAATTTTATATGGTTTCTTTGTTTCTGTGTTTTTTACAACAAGACAATTTAATATAACAAACATAAAAAAACATTACTTTTACCTGCTCTGGGGACTCGAACCCATAAACTTTTGGTTGGAAGTTTTACACTCTATCCATTGACCCAAAAACCTTCCATACGTTATGTTATTGATTTAGTATTAAGTGCAATTGAAGTTATGTTATAGCTCATCCAATAATATATTAAGGTATTTGTGTGGTTTGGGTAGCTGCTTAGCCACTTGCTACAAGAGTTGATTAATAGATTTTTATGGTTTGGGTAGCTGCTAAGCCACTTGCTACAAGAATCATCAGTATTGCCACTTTTCCACAATTGTGGTAAATCTAGCACTTTTTTAGTTTCTACCACTTTTATCACCCACTATTTGCATTTTTCCAAAATCTATATATTTATATAAAAGATATTGCATTATAATTAAATTTTAGAAATTTTATTGCATGTATTTTATTTTTATAGAAATTTTATTGCATATATTTTATTTATTATTACATTTAATATATTATTTTAGAACTGTTTTAAGAACATTATATGAGAATTATTTGCAATAAAACTAATTTAGCGTGAAAAAACTTACTTTATGGTATACTTCTAATGATTTGTTTTGCTGTAGGACTTCAGTCGAATTTTTCCTTAAGAAGAAATATATATTCCAAAGATTTCCCAAAAATTCACCACTTATTTTAGACTCAACCTACCACTATTTAAAATTTGCAAGTGACAACGCTGGTCATCATCCTCAGTTTGCTAGTGCCATCTGTTAGCGCCATCAACTGTTAACATAGCTGCAGTTATATATTTAATATTAAATCAACATCAAAACTTAACAGAGCTGTTTGGATCGGCGAAAACAGTGTCGACTTATTAATCAGTGAGTCATGGGATCGATCCTCACGGTGGGCAAAGTAATACTTTTTTTTTTGATGTGAATGCGTTTATGCTGTTGTTGGTACATGCTTTTGTTTTGTTTTTGCATAGTGCGAAAAAAAATTAACAATTGCCCACAAGTGCGTTGAAATAACAATGACATTAGCATAAAAAGCTTCGCTTCTCTCGTGTGTCCAACGACGCACCTGTGTTTTTTTTTTTTATTTTTCTTGTACATGTTATTGTGCATTGGTTCAGCTTAATTGTTTAAGCTGAACTTTAATAAAAATTAAAAAAAAATCAATTAAATGCATTTATAAACCCTTCTCGTATATTAAAAATGAACTGTCTCATAAAACGTAAAGAGTGCATTATGGGAACTCTTTTATTTGCTGCAGAGATCACTTTAAAAAGAAATGCATTATGCAGAAACTTTAATGTATTAAATGATATTAAAGTTAAAGTCCGAAAATTTGTTTACTACTCATAAAATGGCTCAATGACAGCAAAAACATTGTAGGTACAAACTAACTTTAAAGTTTTGCTAATAAAAGGCTTAGTTTTTACAATTTTAGTATGGTACTTAATATGTGTAATCAACAAACATAGGACCACCAAAAAAAAAAAAAAAAATAGTCTAAAAACTAAAATCCTGATTTATCATAGACATTTAAATCTTAAAATGCTATTATCTCCGAAACTCATTTTTGTTAGTTACCAACTTTTTGCTGTAAGCCGACGATATAAAAAAGGAAAACAGTACAATACACGAAACTTCCACAACGATTCAGCAATATATTCATGCACGAAATATCTCAACATTTCTGCATTGCGTTCGTGCATGAATTTGCAAATATTATTCGTCAATGAAGATTTCGGATTTCTGCAATGAGATGTATGGCTGAATCAGCATGTTTCGTCAAAGATGAAGAAAAATCGTTAATGATTCGCTTATCAATTCTTTAAGACTTGGACTACTGAGAAATATTGTCGCAAATGCAACATAAAATACGATGCTAGTCTTGTATCGAAAAACGCACCAACATTTTTAACTGTGTAGGCACGGTAAAATAAACCTAAGCAAGTATGTGCGGTAGCATAAGGTCAGTGCTTCTTACCACAAAGCAAAGGTTTTTTTGCAACAAAGCAACAAAATTTTTTGTTTTTTTTGTAATTGAAAATATTCACAATTATACTGGCAGTACTTGTTTTTTTCAAACAAAAATATAAATGAAGCCCGATTTATAATTGGTTAATGTTTATTTTGTTTAAACAATACATTTTTTGGTCATCAATCTAATGAAATAAATTGGAAGATGTATGCTATGCTTGCTTTCGGGTTTGTTTGTATTTTGTTCTTTGATACAAGGGAGGCAATATTGCAATAGTAGCACGTTCAACTTGCAGTCGAATTGTATGCGGTTCGATGCGAGTACGGAAAGGAAAAATGCATTATGCCACAGGTTTTTCGACAAATTTTTTCTTTTAAATATTTGTAAATAAAAATATAATTAACAAAAAAAAAAGAAATAAAACAGCAAGATCTGTCGTATGTGCTATGAGAATCGAGCCTGGCTACTACTTAAGTCATGAAATTAAAATAATAAATCCTCTTGATAACCAATTGTGTCACGAAAGTACAAAAAAAACTGCGATCTAATTCTATACGTGAATATTGAACTTTTCTGTAGCTGTCCATAAACAAATGAAGGGACAAATGATATTTCCCATGATATCACCATTGAAAATACTAGTTGGCTTTATGAAAAAAAGACAGTTCTTGACCTAATACTGGTATGAAGGCAAACTGCTTTTTAACCATTTGGTTGCACTGAAGAAGGAAATTTTAATAAAATAAATTAGCAATCTTCCCAGAAATTCAATTTTTGAGTAAAGGTTTCACTTCTACCGTGCGTGGCGGCCACACACATCTTTTTTTTTGAAAATGTAGAAATTATTTTATATGCATCTTTTTTCAGACAGATTAAAGGCCAAAGTGTGCTTAATATTATGGTTTTTAGTTCATCATTCTATGTATAATAGCAGCTGAGAAATATAAGTTAACACAAATGCTTATATCGCTAAAGGTAGTAAAGAAAACATGGTTGCCATTTTGAAAGAAGAAGCATTTTTTTGAAAGCAGTTCTGAGATGCAAATATATTGGGCAACTATTAATAAATAAATATCAACATTTTTAAAATTGGTTCGAGCAACCAACTTTCGTTTTTTTGAATCAGTTCATTTGAACTGACTCATTGTGACTTTTCTTGTTCATACTAAGCCTTTTTTAAGTTGCCTTTTTTTAATTCCGCTCTATATTTAAAACTTCAGTTTATCGAATTTTCCTATTTGTATTATTCCTCTTTTAGCAATTCACAATTTTATATATTAAATATTTTTTCTGCCATTAAAACTCAAGCAAGTTGAACGTCGTAAGAAATATATTTTTCGCACTACGCTAATTCAAACTTTAATGTGCATAAAAATATGCGTTTTCTTTATTATTTTTTTTTTACTAAGCAACACTGTGCGACGTTATGCATTCTTAGTGCATATCAAAGCGTACGCTTGCGGCAGTGATAGAAACGTCGACGACAACCAAGAATGATGAAGAAAATATTTTTTTTCTTATAACTGTTTCTCTTGATTTGAAAAGAGATAGTTCAAACATTGCAACAACAACCTGAAGATGGTAACAGCAACAATAATAAGAATATAACAACAACAACTGCTTCAACAACGCCAATGAACTACAAAAGCTCACACACACACACACACACACACACACAGGAATAACTTTTAGAGTTCAGCAGACAGAAAAACTTATGCAAATGCGATATGTTGGCAGAAAAGCACACCGGAAGTACAAGACAGAATGTGGAGAAAAAAAAAACGAGATGGCGTCAATGCGATATAACGAAAGTTTAGTACAGAATTGCTTGTGAGAGGCGGTCGTTGTAGGCGTGCAGAAAGGGTAGCGAAGAGGTAGGGAAGGTGTGGTGCAAGGCATGTGGTTGAAATTTTGAAATCTACAATGACAATAGTTTTGAACAAGCAGCAACCACAAACAACAAGTAGCAACAACAACAACAACAACAACAACAACAACAACAACCACAGTACCCTCAAATACAATAAGAAAATGAACTTCCGTGTAGATATGCAGACAGCTAAGGCTGCTTTTTTTCTCATTTTATATTTTTTTATGCTAATACTCATACAAAAACAAACTGAAACTGAGTTTTGAAATTGTATGTGTGTAAAATTGTGTAGTGGTTGGTCTTAGCACGTGTGCACGTGTGTGTGTGTCGTAGTGTAATAATGTAATGCGAGCAGTAAGAATGTTTTTAGTTTTTGTTATGTGCTCTATTATTGTTGTTGTTGTTGATGTTTTTGCTGACATTATTGTTGTCGATGTTTTTGTTGTTGCCATTGTTGCAGCACATTACAATAATCCGGTTATAAAATTTGCTATAAGCTTGCATTACATAAATTTTCAATGGACGACTCCAAGTGTCACACTAACACACACGCACGCACACACATACACATGCATACAATCAACTATGCAATCATCATTATATGCAGGCAAGCTTATATGCGAGCGTAAAATAATGATAAAGTTTAAGTATCCAAAAAAACTTAGCAAAATGTGTGTTTGCGTGTCTGAAAGAGTTGAAAAAAGTTCAATGCTTTGTGATGCAAACTTTAAGTTTAAGTGTTGAGTAATAAAAAAAAAATTGTGTTTTTTCGAAAGTTTTCAAATGAAATTCATTCAACACAATGACACACCACACAGACAAATTGCTAAAACTTTTACATATTGAAGCAAAAAATTTTCGTAGCAAAGCTTTTGAACTTGTGTGCTAGTGTTGTGTGAAAAATTAGTAGAGAGCAGAAGAATATTAAGCAAGGACCATAGCATGGCATTAAATTAGAGATAAAGAAAATTTGCAGAAAATGTAGCGTAAAAGATTTAAAATTGTTTTTTAATGGTTGTGTGCAGCAGCAGCAGCAGCAGCAGTGTTGGGAAATGACATGATGCCAAGATAAATGGTGGAGCAGTTGCAGTGACAGATATTGGCAGAGATTGAATGAGTATAAATAGAATTTTTATGTTTAAAAGCTTTTGAAGGTTCCGTTGTTTTTTTTTTTTTTTTATAAAAAGAAACAAGCTTCTCCGCTGCTGTTCTCTTTGAGTTCTTATACAGGTGAATCGAAGGCAGTAAGAAATTAGGAAATTTATTTCATGTTGAGAGCTTTCATGGATGCATCTTCCATTTTTGTATTGCTAAAATGTCTTCTAAGGGCTTTCAATAGTCAAACTGTTTCTAGTTGCTATAAGCGTTCAAAAACTTCTGAAAGCTATCAAAAGCTTCGGAAAGCTTTTAAAGCTCATAAAAGCTTTCTTAATATTTTAAATATTTTCAAAGTTTTCGCAAATATTAGGACCTCTGAGAGCTTCTTTTGGCTATCAAAAGCTGCAAAAAGCTCTTCTTAGGAGATGAAAGCTTAAGCCTAAGCTTTGAAAATGCTTAATCTCGGTTATTTTTATTTTTAACCAACTTTCCAAATCCATTGCCATAACTTTGATATTCTTCTTTGACGTCACACAGCGCAGTTTTTTAAAATTCACAACTTTCGGCTGTAGGGTATCAGACACTGATACAGAAAAATAAACATAAGTAATATTAGTCTCTTTCATAAAAACATTTTATAACAATACCCAAAATTCCAGAATCTAGCATTTAAATCAGGCGATACGATCGTTTTTGCTATGTTTTTACGAAAGTGCGGCGTTTACAGTCGCCTTTTCAAAGTCAACAATAATTCTTTTTGGATTTAAACAGATGTTCCAATTACATAAACTTCGACATTTTTCATAGAAAACTCATTAAAATAAATTATAATGATATAACTTGACTTTCCAAGACATCATGTATGGAAATAAGTTGCCGCAATAATTTTGGAACAATAAAGAATGTTTCAACGCTTTTACAGTGGAACGAGAAGCTGAAAGCTTATTGTAGCTTTGAAGAGCGCTTACAAGCTTTGTTAAGTGATGAAAGGTTTCAATAGCAAATCCAAGCTCCCGAAAGCTTTCATATATTATCAATGTTTCTGCAAGATTCAAGATTTTTGAAAGCTTTTTGTAGCATTTAATAGCTCTTAAAAGCTCTTCTTAAGTGATTAAAGCTTTAAAAAATGTATCTAAGCTCTTTCAAGCTTTCACATATTTCTAAATTTTCTGCTAGATTTAAGAAATCCGAAAGTTTTTAAAAGCTTCTGAAAGCTTTTAAAAGGCAAATTCTACAAAAGATCTGCGGCCGAATCACTGCTTTCGTGAACGTACAACTCGCCACGTAAAATTGTCTTAATTGAATGTAATTCAATGACGAGTTGAAAACGATTCCGTGACGAGTTGTACGTTCTAGCAAGCTTCGAGTAAAGTTTATGTTGAGAAAATAACTAAATTTATTTGTCAAAATTAGAAAAGTTATCAAAATAAAGGAAACGTGTTTAAGCAAGTTTCAAGCATAGCAACTGACACTTTTATATACATTTTTTATTTTTGATTTTTGTTAAAAAATATTCAATATAAAAGACACAGTTTGGACAGTATCATTACTGTAAACGTAGAATTTTTTATTTGATATATTTGGTGATGATTTTGGTGTTCTTGTTCATTTTTTTCGTTGATTGAAAATGCATGTAATCCAATGTTATGTTTAATAAATGGGAATAAATAGTAGGTACGAAAAAATATGAATTTGTTATTATTACTGCAGTAAAAAATATCTATATATATTTTACATTTACTTGAAAATTTAAATTTTAGTAAGCAAAAAATATTTCTTAAGTGGAGTAAATATAATAAATGTTTTGAATTTATTATGATAGGCTTTAAATATCAAAAAGCTACTATCTGATTTTTTCAGATTTTGAAATTGAGCCCTAAACCCCCTATTTGGGGGCCATTTGTCCGCGCCTATATAAAATAAAAAAAATTAGGTGGGAGTTGGGCGTGACTTAAATTTTATTCAATTTTGCACATAAATACATATCTCCGTGTCTAGTTATTTTGAAATCGGTCTAATATGAAGGAAAATATGGCGTTTTAAATTTTCTTCATATTTGGGAGGTGGGTGTTGGTATGGGCGGATTTGAAATTTTTTTGCTGTTAGTATTTTTATTTTTAATTACATTTAAAAGTTAACTCAATTATGCAGCAAAAAAATTTCATAAAAATCACATAAATGTTATTTCAGGCACATCAACAACTTCTTTTGAAAATCTGACATTTTTTCACATAATTATAAAGATTTAGTCATAAAAAAAGTTGCCTCTGCTATTTTAAAATTAATGGAAATTTAAACATGCAGTGTTAGGCACGACACCCAAATATGTAAACGTGTATTGAACTACTACTAAACAAAAATACCGTACGACACCCCAATCATAATTTTGTAAAACAGCTGACTGTGACAAGCACGTCAATTCACAAGAAGAAGAAGAAAAATATGTTCAATATTTAGAGCCGCTCCTTTATCGAGCTTAACTTATAATTGTAGCCGGACTTAAACGATTTTTTTTTATTTGAAGTTTAGTGAATTTTGATTTAAATACCAAAGATTTTATATAATTCACATGTAGTTTAGAACTCACATTTATATCAAACTTTAGAAAAATCCGCATGCTGTGTGACTTGAACCCACAACCACGCTATAACAAGTGTTTCCATTACCAACTGCTGGAGTCGGCATGGTTAAGTGAAACATACTCTTTTGGTATTGTGCTGAAAATGAACATGTGATTATTTTGGAGTTTCTTCTATATACTTTATACACTTGTCTGCTTTAGTTAGTATTAAATAACAGTACTTTATAAAAGTCCGTAGGATGACACATAGATGGCGTTACTAGATTTTTCCATAGGATTTTTATTTGTGGAAACCAAACAATGGCTTAATAAACATTATCCGGACTCTGCTCAATGGATGTTACAATGGATGAAACATGGCTCCACTATTACACACACACCAGAATCCAAAAGAACATTCAGCTGAGTGGACACCAGTCGACGAACCGAATCCAAAGCGAGCAAAGACCCAACAGTCGGCTTGTAAGGTGATGGCATCTGTATTTTGGGATGCGAAAGGAATAATATACATCGACTATCTCCAAAAAGGAACCACCATCAACAGCAACTATTACTGTGCACTTTTTGATCGATTGAAGGCTGAAATCGCCAAGAAACGGACATATTTGCAAAAGAAACAAGTGTTGTTTCACCAAGACAATGCACCGTGTCACAAATCGATGAAAACGATGGCAAAATTTAATGAATAGGGCTTCGAATTGCTCACCAACCCACCGTATTCTCCAGATTTAGCCTACAGCGACTATTTCCCGTTTTCAGATCTCAAGAGAATGCTTGCTGGAAAGAAATTCAAGTCCAATGATGAAGTAATCGCTGAAACTGATGTCAATTTTGACGAGAAAGAGAAATCGTACTATAAAAGTGGTATCGAAAAGTTGAAAAATCGCTATATTCGTTGTATCGCTCTCGAAGGCAACTATATTGAATAATATAATCGAGTTTTATCGAGTTGTTTTCTTACTTGTCCTACGAACTTATTGAATGACCTGTTATCATCGCCAATGTAACAAAAAATTCGTACTATGCAAGAACTTTTCAAAATTGCTTCGAAAAGTAATGCGACGCAAGGTTTTAAATTAAATATAAGCTAAGCCTTTTATAAAGCAATAAAAAAAACTTTTACACTCATCTGAGCGCAAGTATTGTCAAAAATATTTAAAAACATTTTAAAGCATTGAAGAATATTAAAAAAAAAAATAAACTGATTTCACGTTAAAGCAGGTTTTCTTCTTGACTTTTAGTAAAAATAATAAAATTAATAAAATTACCTCATAAATCTTGACTTGAATCTTGAAATCTTGAAAACAAAGCCGCTTATAAACAAAAAAGTTGAATTGGGCTGAGCTCTACATAAAACCAAGAGCTCAATAACCTCAAAGGAATCCATAAACGGCAAAACAATTTTTTTCTTCTTTTTACAAATAAAAGTAAGCGAAGATGCAAGCATAAAAACCCAAAACCGCAAGCCACATTTATGTATTCTTAAATTTTATTTCAATTCATTTGAGTCTGCCGCAACATAAAAAAAAAATCATGGCCTAATGACCAGCAACCGCTGGCAACCATTGACCATTGAACTGTAATAAAAAATAAAGATGAAAAATAACAAAAAAAAAAAATAAAAAATTAAAAATCTAAAACCGTTAAATGCAGAAACTGAGCCAACATACTTTGTTTTTTTTTTCTTCTACTTTTCAACCTTACGGCCGCCAACACGCATAAAATAGAAAAGCTTTTAGTATAATTGAACAGAGACAAAAGAGAGAATAAAAAAAGACAAGATAATTGCAAAAAAATCTTTTGGCTTAAAACCAATAAAGACATTGAAACGGTCAAATAGTGAATAACAAAATATGTGCAATTATCTTAAAAGAAAACTTTAGATAAAAGTGGCACATCAATTAAGAAGGTTTAACTTTGGGAAACAACTTGAGTTTTGTGCAGAAATTTTTACAGTAGACAGTAAAAAAAAAAACTTTGCTTATTTTATATGAAACAGCACACTATGATTTATGTTCGTAAAAATTCTGTTTTTTAACGAAAAATATGTAAATATCTAAGAAAGTTTTTAATCAGGGAAATGTTCAAAATATTAGCAATTTGCAAACAGATTAAGATAAAAATTGTCAGTTTTTATTAAAAAAAAAATACACCAAAGCAATTTTTGAGTTTTAAAATTGTTAAGTTTTTGATTTAAATTGAAGTCAGTATAAATCAAGCACCTCAACCTTTTTTTACTTCGATTTTCTTTTAATTGATATGAAACATTATTTGTTACAACTGTGGACTCACTACTGGTTAGACTGGATGAATCGGGCATTCACTTGATAGGGTATGCAGATGACATTGCGTTGGTGGTTAATGGAGAGTTCATTGAAACCGTTTCTAACATCAAGAAAGGAGCACTCCGATTGGAGGAGTGGTGACACGGGTTGTTACAGCCATCTAAGTAAGCATGTAATGTGCAAAATTTTAAGACATTTCCTTAATTTTTGTGGATTTTCAAGAGATTTTAC
This sequence comes from Coremacera marginata, assembly GCA_914767935.1. Classification (NCBI taxonomy): domain Eukaryota; kingdom Metazoa; phylum Arthropoda; class Insecta; order Diptera; family Sciomyzidae; genus Coremacera; species Coremacera marginata. The sequence continues at coordinate 153,206,898 of OU612045.1, forward strand.
GTTTAAATAAAGCCAATTTGTATGGGAAGCGGGCGTGGTTTTCATCCGATTTTGCCATATATCATACAGATGATTTATATTATATGTCAAATCCTATGTGCAAAATTTCAAGACATTTGTGCAAAAATGGCACATTTGTTGCCCTGCGAAACTTTATCAGGGGAGAGTGTTGCCCTGAAAATCAGCTGATTGCGTTAAACGAAAATATTATGAACTGCGTGTGTTAGACAAGGATTCATTTATGACTTGACACTTTTGACATTTTATATTGTTATAAATATTTTTGCTATAATTTTAAATAATGGCATATAATAATTGTGTATTTTTGGCTCAAAATTGTTTAAATGACTTGTTGGAGTCTTCATCATCATCTTCGGAAGGTGAGGAATATTCTGTGCTTTTCACAAATTGAGAAGAACGAATTCATGTGCAAGATATTGTGGTGGATGTTATCCATGCATATACGGACAGAGAGGTAATATCTTTTTGTTAAACATTATAAAAATAAATTCCTGTTATTCTTCTTGTTTTTAATTTACATTTTAAAAACAACTTCAGGTTTAAAACAACCAATAAATATTTTGCTGCAGCTTGGCCCTTCTGGTTCCATTATTTATCTTTTTTATTATTTCAACAATTTTTTATTTTTGGCGCCCTTAAACAAATCAGCTGATTAAGTAAGCAGGGCAGTGTTTTGTGTTCTTTTCTTAGTATGCAAAAACCTGCACTTTTTCAGGGTTGAGTGTAACACTTGAAAAATGTTGCACTGTGGTAGGGCAATATTTTTTTGTAGAAACGAAAACACCATTAAATTTCGGTATTTTGTCGTTTGGGACTTAGAATTTCCGGATTATGTCTGTATTCCACTTTTCAGTTTTAGTTGCTTATAGTTGAAGCCTTAAGGCGTTGAATATAATTCAATTGTCTTAAGTTTTTAAGAAAGAATCTTTTTTAAACATCAAGTTAATATTTTTGATTTTATTTATAAGATTAACTTTGACTAAAACTCAAGTTTTATTCAAAGCTTCATTTATTTTTTGGTTTAAAGCCATATTCTTATCTATTATCATAAACTATTAAATAATATTAATTGAGAAAATTTTTCTTTTAATTTTATGTCTTTTTAAAAAATGACATCAGAAAAACTATTCAGTTTCTTGACGATAAGTAACATTAATTTCCGTCATATTTAATAAATTCATTGTTTTCACTTTATCATGACTCGCCTGAAGTTTTTAACTGCCTGATAAAACACACTCAAGTCAAAGCGAACTTTGAAAAATAATGAAATCTTTTGAGAAACACAAAAAGTTTGCTTCGTCTGCCTTTCAGCTTGACGAGCTTATTAATAATAAAACAAAAACTTTAAAAGTCATTAAAGTGTTAAACTTTTCACTTAACGTTTCAAGATAAAATGACTACGCATTGAAGTTGTTACTCAGGTACTTAACTTGAAAACTCAAGGCCAAGTTTAAATTTTTCAGTCATGCTTCATTTATTAAACTACCGTTTACGTTTTTGCTTGGACTGGAATTGATTGATTGCACACACAAACACACACATAGCTACACTCTTCTTGGAAGGAAAATGTTAGAGTTTATTTCTGTTGTCGTACAAGCGAACGGTATACATAAAACGCATAGCAATGGAAGAGAGAAAAAGAGAACAAAGAAAAAGATCCATAGTATTCGAATGATCAATTATCTATTACACGTGCGCAAGCTTTAGGAGTCAAAGCTTATTATAAAGCACTTTATATTAAAGCTGTATATTAGAATATTCGTTATTTTGAGGAAATTTTAAAAATTTATTTTTTCACAAAGTGCCTGGCAAAAAAAAAAGTTTCCATTTGATCTAGAAACTTCAATTATAAAATTTGGTTACGATCGGATAATACTTAATAATGTCCACACACAATTAAACACAATTAAACACACAAGCCCAAATAGCTAATTAAATCTGCCTCTTTTATATATTGTTTATTAAATTACTATTACAAAAAGATATTTGTGGCTGACATTGGTTGAGAAATTATTACAGATTATTTATCTGATGAATATTTTTTTCGGTATCCTTCGACAAATTGCAGCACCGTTTGCATACGCTCTTAGTTCTTGGTGAAAATCCAGTTGTACTCCTTTATAAATCTCACATCGCGTTCTGCGGCATCGTTAACAACAAACGTCAACAATTCAAAGCGTCCAAGTAATGCTCATTCGTATTCCATGTGGTTGGATTGCACTGTAAGAATTTAGCAGACAATCCAAATTAGGATATAAAGACATTTATGGTTTTGTACGAGACGAAATCGCTTAATGTGTTGTTGTATATGTCTTCCAGATGAGAAACTTGTTGACCTTCGCCCAATTTTACTATTGTTTCTATAGATTGCAGACGCTCCACCATTTTTCGTTTTTCGTCCAGGGAACATCTGCATCAGTGGCTTCTAACTGTTTCTGGACATACATTCCACAAGTGGATTTTGATTTTGAGCAATACAGCTTCAGAAGCGGCTGAGTCCTTATCAGCATACGCGTTACAATTTTTGACGAAATTCAAGTCCTGGTTTGGGGCTGCAAGAGCATTTGTGGATCCGAACCAGACTTTTATATACAATTTCACGAGAAACATACATATATCTCGTAGTCCGTCTCGTTACCCTTAGCGTCATCTGAAATTTGTCGATAGAAATTAAGATTTTCAACCTTTTCCCATGAATCTTGTATGTGAAGTTGAGTTACAAGTTCGAAATTCACCACGTTTTTCATCAAAGAATACGAGTGTCAGTTCAAGTAATTCTTTGTACATAGTCCGCACGGATTTTAATTTGCTGAAGTAGCAGAAATTTTTTATGGTATCACATTCCTCAATTGTTATTTTTGAACGAACATTTTCCATACCACTTTGAAACGATGTGTGATCCAAATTGTTCCAAATAGTGGCAAAACGATTGAAAAGGAGCACTTCAGGCTTGCTGGTTATACCAAGTCTCACCTCAAAAATGCGTTTTAATACGATTTTGAATATATGATAGCGGCTGAAGCTGGATCAATTTTCGATCGAGATATTTTTGCAAGAAAAATCACTTTTCGGACCTGTATTGGTAGAGGTGGTATCAAAACTCATGGCATATATATCGATGCTATAACCTTCATTAAAAACTGTGCTTTGAAAGTATTTTCAAATGACATTTAATTATTGACTTAACGGTTGAATATTTTTGATATAGAAAAAAATATTCATACCGAAAGTGCCGTTCGGTCGTCATACCCAGTCACTTTTTTTAGCACTCAAAGTATACTCATAAAAAATAAGTATAAATAAATATTCAACCCTCAACACATGCTTCTCATATCCCATCTACTATCCCATCTATGCGTGCAAGGCACATGAAGTACGTGAGAGTCTGCGTACAAGACTCTGCGTATCTCAATATTCATAGGGCCACCTGGTTGTCTCCTGACCAAATTGATCACGTTTTGATTGACGGAAGGCACTCTTCCATTGTATTATATGTCCGCACGATCCGTGGTGCTAACATAGACTCGGATCATTATCTTGTCGCAGCTAAGATTTGTACACGTCTGTGCGCTGCAAAGAATGCGCGCAATCCTACACAGACGACGACAAGCTGCAGTCAAAACGGACAGCCGAAGCCTTTGCCACTCCTGCTTCACGAAAGCACTCCTCCGATCGACGATATATGCGCGCAGTGGACACACATCTCCTACTCTATGCGTGAGGCTGCCGAAGAGGTTGTTGGCTACTACCGTCCCCGCCGAAACCAGTGGCACGACCAAAAGTGTCGCGACGGCATTGCAGAGAAAAACACAGCCTACAAAGTCACCCTGTAGTCGGTTGTAACGCGTGCTGCTAAGGAGAGAAGAGGAGGGACGAGACACATCTTTTCAGGCGGAAAAAAAGAGAGGCAGAAAAGCGCGAGTGTGAGAAGATTGAGATGTAAGGTGACGTATAACGACGATGGGCAGATATCCAGAGAACAATGACGTTATGGAGGGAACACTTCTCTTCTTCGTCTTCTGAATGGCAATGATGACAACAATACCGCCAATAGAGATGATATCCCGGAAACCCCAATTATGGATGACAGCGTTGAAGTTCCGCTGCCCCACTATAATTAAGTCTTAACAGCAATAGCACGGCTTAAGAACAACAAAGCTGCGAGCTGTTTAAGAACAGAGGCGAAACTCTATTTAAATGTATTCTCGAGCTCCTATGCAGAATATGGTCGGAAGAATGCATTCCAAACGATTGAAACCTCAGAGTACTCTGCCCAATCCACAAAAAAGGCAATCTCACTATTTGCGCCAATTACCGTACGATAAGCCTCCTAAATATCGCCTATAAGGTCCTGTCGAGCGTAATATGTGAAAGACTGAAGCTCATCGTAAATCAACTGATTGGGCCTTATCAGTGTGGCTTCAGACCTGGAAATCTACCACCGATCAGATATTCACGCTACGACAAATTTTGGAAAAGACCATAGAGAAGCAAATCGAAACCAACCATCTTTTTGTCGACTACAAAGCCGCTTTCGACAGTCCAATAAGGAATCACCTATACTCCACCATGTCTGAATTTGGTATACCTGCAAAATTAATCCGTCTATGCAGGATGACACTGAGCAACACCAGCAGCGCAGTTAAAATTGGGAAGGATCTCTCCCCAACATTTGTTACCAAACGAGGTTTCAGACAAGGTGATTCCTTATCGTGCGACTTTTTTAACCTAATCATGGAGAAGATCATTCGAGCTGCTGATCTTAGATAAAGCGGCAAAATATTCTATAAGAGTGTTATGCTGCTAGCGTATGCCGATGATATTGATATAATTGGCCATAACACAAGCGAAGTCAGTGCAGCATTCTTCAAATTAGAAAAAGAGTCGAGTCGCATGAGTCTTGCAGTAAACGCAGATAAAACGAAATATCGACAAACAAACAGTCCCAGGGTATTGGCACCCACGTCACTGTTGACAACACCTCCTTCGTGGTTGTGAAGGACTTCGTCTACCTCGGTTCCAGCATTAACTCCACCAACGATATTGCCAACAGGTGTTACTTTGGGCTCAGTAGGCAATTGAGAAGCAGATCCCTCTCTCGTCGAACAAAAGTCACGCTCTATAAGTCACTAATCATGCCCGTCCTGTTATATGCAGCACAAACCTGGAAGTTGAGCAGCTCTGATGAAAAGATTTTGGGAGCGTTCGAGAGAAAGATCCTTCGTAAAATCTTCGGATCAATCTGCGTCAATGGCGAGTACCGAATACGATGGAACGATGATACGCCGATATCGACATAGTAAAGCGCATAAAAATCGAGCGGCTTCGCTGGCTAGGTCATGTTGAGCGGATGGAAGACGACGCTCCAGCGAAGAAAATATTCGACTCGGTACCCAGAGGTGGACAACGCTCTAGGGGACGATCGCATCTCCGTTGGAAGAACGACAAGAAGAACGTTGGATGAAGAAGAAGAGGACAATCTGATGAAACTTGGAGCTTCCAACTGGCGCCAGCAAGCGCAAAACAGAAATGGCTGGCGCAATTTCTTACAACAGGCTGAAACAGACTTACAGTTGTAGGCGCCATCTATATAATAATATTATAATAAATAAATAAATAAACAAAAAAAAGTAGTAAATAGTTGAGCTCAATTTGCTCAATGACTCTCTGAGAATCGTGGAAAATATCCACATTACTTAAGTAGCTGCTAGCGCGACATGTTGGCGTATGGAATAACGCAAAATCGAAAGATATCGAAAAATCATCGAAAAAATAGAAAAACTGCCATATCTCGAAGGAGAAGCAAAATAGGTTAAAATTAAGCATTATTTGGTGGTTTCTTAGGAGGGAAGCATTTCTGAGACGCACAAATAGAGGGGGGTCTATCATCCCACATTTTCCATATTTTGGGGGAAAACGTCGAAACACGTGTTTAACTGTCCACTGTAAGTTAAATTGTAAGGCAAACACGTGTTTCGGCCCCCCTTAAAAATATGGAAAATAAGGGGCAGATAGACCCCTCTATTTGTGTTCGGATTCGGATTTAGCGATCCATTTTTACTTAGTGTTCGCTCGAACAAAGCTCGAAAAAAAATCGAGAGCCCTAATATATACTTATTTTAGAAGTATTGGCGACATTGACATTATATTAAATTTCCAGCTGGGTACTCCCTCTAACAACGTTGTGAGTCACTCAAAGATCATTTGCATCCAAAGTATTTATGATACTTATACTCCTAACACTCACTTTTACAAGAGTATGCGTATGATTTATATTCAATTCTACGAAAATGAGTTGAGTATTTATGGCTATGATGAACATTTTCAAGAGTATGCTTTCATATAAGTACGGAGAAATAATGGGTATATGATAAGTATATTCAAAGTATGAATCACGTTGCAGATCTCTGGAGTCCATATACAAATCTAAAATGGGTCTTACTAAATTGAGGTGTACAGTACAGATAAAGCACTTGTTGTTTACATGTATAGCACCTTAAATTAGTAATGTGAAATTGGTGACTCTAAAAATTGCTCAACGCCGCGCCTAAAGATTTTTTCACTGCAAAATCTTGTATTTCTCATACAAATCATTTTTCCAATATTCATGGCCATGGTGGCACTATCAAATATTATCCGATCACAACCAAATTTTATATCTAAAAATTATTGATCAAATGGAATCTTTTTTAGGCCGGCAAACTATACAATAATTTTAGCGATAGGTCACAGTATATATATATTTAGGTGCTTATGTCATCAAACAATTTTACTAAATAGAATTATGAGTTATTCTTTTTTATGCATTACACTATAAAATTATTCAAATATTAAATATTTTTATAAAAAAAATTATTTTATTTTAAAATAGAAATAATTCTTGCAATTTTTATTAATGGCTCGATTTTACTTTAAGGTTAGTAAAATGAAAGAAGAATGAACTGTTGGCCCAATCGTCTTCATGAAAATGCTGTAAAGCATGATCAGTTGAAAATTGCAATCATTATTTTAGTCAAAATAAACATTTTTCCCACACTTTAGCTCTATTTAGGTAGATAGGTAAAATCAATAAGAATATAACTGATTGAAGAATATAACTGCTGATTTAATCGTTTTTAAGAAAGGTTTGAAAATGAGCTGAATGATAGTGCTTTTTCATGAAATGGCCAAATTTTCCAGGCCTTCCGCTCTCCTTGCTTTAAAGAGGCCTGCTATAAGCACTCCTTTAGAATGGCTTAAAGAAATGGTTAACCTAAACAATTAAAAAATATATATTTTTTTGAAGCGAAGCTTTTTACTCCTCGTTCTGTGATTGGCTTGGAGTGAAATCTGAAAAATTTTCGACAAATTTTTTCTTAGAGTTTTATGGTTTTTTATTGCTTGCGTTTATTACAACAAGAAAATTAAATTCTTTGTATTAAAAATATTTTTTTGCCCCCGTGTGGATTCGAACACTATCCACCAGGCCACCAAGCTGTGTTGGAAACATTTGTTGATTCAATATTAAGTATAACAGAAGCTATGCCGCAGTAGATTGTTACAATGTATCAATAGATAGAGGATTATGTATTGGCTTATGCCAATAAGATGTCATCAGCATCGGTGTTTTGGTTTTTCTTGATGTGAACGCGTAAAGGAAAACTGAAGACGTGTTACCACTACAATATAAAACTCTTTATTATTAAAGAAACTTAAACAATTATTACATTAAATTCAAAGTAAGTTTATTAAAAAATTGAAAACTCTGGGAAAACTCGTATTCCTATAAGAGTTTTTCGGCAGCGAGCAGGCAGCGGAACTTTTCTTCGCTAGGTAGTACGCTGTTGAAGGAAAAAATTTGTTCAGTGCAGCCAAGTTCACAATCATGTGTGGAAAGTTAAAATGGAGAGTCGCTGGCTTTATATGCCCGTATATGTAATTGGCGTGGAAATTTGACATTCAACAATAAAAAAATAAGCAGTGTTGTGTATATATGTTATTTATTTTAAGTTATTTTAAATTTTTGAATTTAAAAGTTAATTTATTAAAAAGAAAAAATTATTAAGCTATCAAATCTAGTCGAGTGTCCAACGACGCACCTGTGTTTTTTATTTCTTTTTATGTATACCTACCTATTTATTCTGTGATTTTATTTTATTTTAAATATTTTTGTCAGGTGAGAATATAAGTCATGACGTTGATTATTATCCAGTATTTTTTAACTAATACATATTTTAACTTTTAACGAAAAAGTAATCCTGAAATATAAGCAAAACCAGTGTTTGTAGGAAAAATATAATTGTTGTACTGCCCTGGGCAGCGAAAAATTAGCCCTAATAGAAGCGCTCGGAAAAGCAGCGAGGGTGTCATGTGTCTTACTGCCAAAAGTAGCAGTAAATGCACGCCTTCGTTAGAGGAGGCCTAGCTTCATTGCCTATTGCCTATTGGGGTAATGCTAAAATAAAAGTGTGTGCCATTTGTGAAGCCAGCGCTTTCAGCTGACTTAGACGTAATCAAAAAGGTCTTTTGGAGTCCTTTTTTCCCGCTAGAGAAAGCCACACGCACATATATGTAGTGTCAAACCGAATATTCAGTTTCGGTTTCGGTTCTTTTTGTCAGCTACTGCTAATGAATCTCAATATGGCTCATATTTTTTTGTATTATTGTATGTATGTATTATTGAAAAAATTTAATTAATATTAATTTTAAATACAATTTTTTTATGCTTAATGTAAGAAATGTTATATTTTCTGCTTACTTTTAATAAAAGAAAATTTATTTAAAAAATATTTTAATTTTCAAATAATACTTACAAATTTGGAAACTGCAAATTTGGTAGGCACAAAAGTTTTCACGGTTTGGAAGACATCAAAAGGAAATTAGCACACGTGAATAGAACAAAAGCGGTTAGAAAGAGAAGAAAAAAGAAAAGAAGAAAAAAACGGTTGCACAAGCAAAAGCTTGCAAAGTGCTAAAGATGGGCCAATCAAAGGAAAAGGAATTTCTATTTCTTTCCTTCCTCATATCCTTCCTGCAATGGTTGCTTTCGCTTGGTAGCACGTTATCGGATCTTCGTGCCTAATTTCTTAAGATGTAATGCTACAACATATGTGCGTGTGTATTTTTATGTATTTGTGTGGGTTCATGTTTATTTGGTACAACACATAATCATATGTATATATTGTACGTATATATATTGTGAATAAATAAAGTTTCAAACTTCAAACAAAAACAAGAACAACAACCTGACAAGACTAAAACGAGCATTCAACAAACGACCACACATCAACCAGCCATCACGAACCTTTCAACTAGCTACAATCGATCAATCAGACTACAGCAGCAGTAATCAACTCAACCTAACCCAACAGCAACCAACCTTGTACGTACCCAACCTTTAACACTGCTATTTTTCTTCTGTTTTTATTGATTAGGTCAGCAACAAACTCTCGCATTTATATTTACACTAATGAACTTGAGCTCTGCCATTAGAGTGGAACACAAAAGGGACATCAAGACACATCCATACAAACACCCACAGATTGGCCTTGGTTGACTGTTTTTTGCTGTGCTTATTGCTGCGTAAGTTTATATGTGTAGTTGTGTTCATAGGTATTTCTATTAATTTTATATTCTCACTCATTGTTGTGTGTTTGTCTTTTATGTTTGATTTTCATTTTGGTCCTTTATTTATTTATTGTCACAAAATGCAAGAAAAAAAAAATTTAACTTGCTCACTCGCACGCCTTTTGTGCTATGTTTTTTTGTTCTTTGTCCGTGAATGCTAGCACTATATTTTTCGTTTTTTTTTTTGTCTTGTGTGTGTTTTCTTGTTAAGCTGAAAGCATGTGATTTCTTTGTACCCAATTTATTTGCTATCATTACATTTGAGCTTGCAGAAAGTTTAAGTTTTGTTCTATTTTTGCAGTGTCTTAAATTTATTTAAGTTCTCGCATGCAATAAAAAACACTACAAAGCTCATTGCATCACTTGATGTAGTGTGAAGTACCGTAGAAGTGAGTGACTGTGCGAATGTGTGTGAGAATGTTTATAAATATGCATGTACTTCTGAGAGTTTCTTAGTACTGGGGTATATCAGAGGTTATACAATAATATGACGAAATAATATGGAACGGTTAAAAATGGAACAGAAAAAGAGAAAATGACATAACGCGGATAGTTCTACCATTGAGAAGATAAGCTGCTAGTTCGTAAAAGGATGTGTAAAAATGTGTTTAAGTGATGTAGTGAGAAGTAGCGTAAGAGCGAGTGACTGTACTTGGGTATTTCAGAGATTATATGAATGATGAAACAATATGGAATGGTTCAAAATAGAGCAGAGATACCAGGTGTATGCATAAGTCCCTCTCCGGTTTGACTAAGAAATGGCGCCAGCGAAATTCGTCTGATGTTTAACTACAAACACAAGTTAAGTCCTCCAAAAACTACCACCTTTGTCTTATCGTTCAGTGATCATGTCGAGTTTTAGTGTCTGAACAAGATCATTTGCGGCGTTTTCATTTATTTCATTTTTTCATTTAATTTTTTACATTTTAACCAAAAGAAATAGGTTCAAAGGAAAGGAAAAAAGGATCAATACACTCGGTAATTGGGTCATATACGCAGACGTAAATAGAGGGGAGTATTTTTGGAACTAAAACCCCCCAAAATTAACAAATAATATAAAAATAAAATGCATTGTGTATGAAATTGATGTTCTCTGTAATGTGTGAAATGATTTTTTTTCTGATTTCTAATGAAAGGTGACGTCAATACGAAGGTTTCTATGTCCAAGCGGTCATTCTATGTGTATTAGTTAATAAGTTATAGGCATTTGAACATGTATTTGTGCGTATATGGTGTATATGGGGAAATATTTACAAATCCCTATATCTCAGTAAATATGGGTACTACGGTATTGGAATTTGGTACAGAGGTGGGTAGGATTATTTAAAAACACAGTAGAAAAAGTCGGCGGAATAAGTCAAAGAGTCATGGCACTATAAATAAATAACTATATCTGAACCACAGTATTGTACTACAGTATTGTAATAAAATAGCAAGAAATATTCAAGAGGTTTGAACGAAAAACCAGAAATCGATGTTATTTAATTAAAAGGCTTAAAGGCCACGCCCCCTATAAAGAGAAACCAAAATAACATGAGATTATTTTTTGTATTAGATTTGGATGAGAAAAACAATGCCTCCCATGCCACCTGCTAAGTCTGCTAACATTGAAAAACAAAATTAGAAGTGAATGACCGAATCGATTTGGACAAAATATGTATCAAACAATTCTGATTGCATTTAGATGATACTATTTAGAAACGCTCACAATATTGAAAAATATAACAAGAAGAGAACGGTTTAATCGATTTACAGTTTGCAGATTTTCAGTTTACCAAGTCTGCCTGCCCCGCTCACCTTATTTCAAAAAAACATAATGAGACATGAACAGCTGAGCCGATTTCAGCAAAAATTAAATCAATTAAGTTTGTGTGTTATTGCGGTTAACATCCCAGCAAAAAAGTGCTTCCAAAAGAAGGTAAAGTGGAAGGGAAGGCACTTTTATTCCCAGAAGGCATTCTTTCAATATATGCATGTAATTGGGTCATTCTCCAGAAGTGCTCCAGAATGTTTTGAATGGAAGATTTCTTTGAGGCATTCTATGAAAGGAGTGATCGTTGCAATCAACCGACCGAAGACTTTTGTTGAGTGTAATCTATCTATATACATAAAAATGAATGTATTTATGTATGTGGGCGTGTGTGTCATACATAGACTCCGAAACAGCTAAACCAAATTTTATGAAATTTTTAGGGAAATTAGCAAAGTCTCGACAGTGTCTTGAGTTTGGTGTCAATCGAGCCAATGGGCAGGCATTAATCGCACAGCCCCGGAATTCGGTATTTGAATAAGGGAAAATCCGCCCATTTATTACTAAATAAAATTGAATTAAAATGCAAATTTAAATTTTAGCCTTTTTGCAATATACGCGGTATTGCAAGTGGCTGAAAGTGCCTGGCGAAGTAGATGGGGATTCAGCTAGTAACAAATAAAAATAAAAATCGTATCACTCAGCTTACTCCTGCATACTGCTCGTTCGAATCCTAAATTTTAAGCCTCAAGAGTTTCTATATTTATCCAAACTTTTCTAGGTTTTGAAATAAAACTCTCTAGCTTAAAATGGCACATAAAGAAGTATTTAGACATCTATTGAACACTGAAGTTTACTTTTTAAGCCATTGGGATTATTATTAAAACCCATTAGGTTTAGGTTAAAAAAATCTTAGGTTTTGTTTATCAAACCAGAACGTTTATTTCATAAGCTCCCAAATTTACATTCCCAATTTACAAGAAAAATCGAAAAAAGAATAAAAATCACCCAATGAAATTTTCATATAAAAAAATCAACCAAAAAGAATTGTGCGATTTTGCATTTTTGTTGGGTGAAATTTCGTTTTTTGTTTTCGTTCCCTGTATGAAATGTTTCTATAGATTCTTAGCATGATTCATTGAATAAGAATTGGCTCAAAAAATATGGAAAAAATGGACTCTAAAAATTCTGATTTTGTACGAGACAAGCGTATCTCTTGGAAGCAATGCAAAAAGTTGGGCAATTTTGAATTTTTTGTTTGGTGAATTTAAGTTTTTTGTTTTTGAGCCATTTTTTTTCAAAAATTTTTGGATGTTTTTTCGATTTGTTGGGTGGAATTTAATTTTTTTCTTTAGGGCGATATTTCATAGGTTGGTTTGCAAGCCCCGAATTTTGTCGAAAATCAACACGGGAATAAGAATAAAGAAAAAGGTTAAGCTTTTCCGCTCAAGTCCTGGAATTTCAAATTAGTTTTCAAAGGCTTTTAAATTTACTTAAAAATTTATTTAAAAAATTTTACTTTTTTCCAAAGACTAATGCCCTGTTTAGGTAAAACGAAGCCTTCTTGACAAAATTCGTTCGTTTTCCGACGTGATCATTCAAAATAAGGTCTTTGTATTTTTTTCTCGCGTCATCGTCCAACATTACGTTGCTTACGTTTTTCAAATACTCTCAACGTGAGTACTTGTCAAAAACCTTATTACCAGATTGTAAAAGTTGAGCATTTAGCGTAAAACTGACAAAAATCTTGAAAATTGTATGCTTATTATTGGCATTTTTTAAAAGGTGGCAATACTTTTTGCATCAGCTGTTTTGGTTGTTGCCTTTTGGAGGAAATTAAACTGTTTTTAAATTGATTGCGATAGTTTGAGGCAATTTATGCAAAAAATGTTTTCGGCAATTGCATTCTACAATTTTAATGAGGACACAAGTGATAGTGATATTTGTTGTTTTCTTTGTAATGAGAAGATTAGAATTGATAATTTTTTCTTAAATATATTTATAAAACAAAATGTATGTTTTCTAGCATCCATTTCCAGAACGATACTAATTTTGCTCTCGTCAAATTTTGACGGTTCATTCGGATTTTTTTTCTTACAAAGACCCAACTTCACACTGAGGTTACGTATTCGCTCGTTACTGAATCAGCTGTGTTCGTTTGTGTTTGACATTCTTCATACATGCATTCAAAACAGCTGATTTTCGCCTGTTTGACAATGCGTTCGTGAAATACACGCATCGTTTATTTTACCTAAACAGGGCATAAGAATAATTTTATTCTTTCCTTCCGTCACACAGATTGCTGAAATTAAAAAAAAAAGGTTTAGTAATTAAAAAATGAAAATTTGTTTTTTGAAAAGCATTTAGGGCTATTTATGTTATGCTGGCGGTGAATGGCACGGCACGGTAACGCATTGTTGTTGTTTCAATGTGAATTAAAAATTTGAGAGCGAGAGTGAGAGAGTAAATTTGGCCCACCGTAGTGTTGCGTTGTGGAACTATTTACAACATTTGTGTTTAAGCATTAAAATAGTACACTTTTAGTACGAAATGTATAAAAGCAGTAATGAAACCTGCTATTAAGCAACACTCAACCATAATACTTTTTTCGAGTAAAGTACCAAAAGTAGCAAATGTTCGGGGATCATATGACCGTCAGCGTAACATTCTTTGGCAAAAGAACTCATTAAACGAAAAACGAGCTTAAAAAGTGAAGTGACCAGGGATCATTCAAAATTGATCTTTTTATTATGAAACATTCAACTTTTGATAATAATTGTGCAGAAATATTTCCAAAACAACTTTTTAAAATATGTCACAATAAGCGCTATTTTCGAAATATATGTGAAGTTTCTAATAGGAATTCAGTTACATCAAGTAGAAATGAAAATTTTGTATTAAATTAGAATATATAAGCTTCCATATTCAGCAATAAGAAACTGCGCGTTTTTGCGCGAATCACTTTTTTTCACGCAATTTTTTGTATGTTATAATATTCCAAATAAATTGATCACTATATAATATTTTAATGAATTTTGTTAAAAAAAAAACTAGTAAGGAATTATTTTCGGCTGGGCCGAAGTTTTGATGGTTTTATTATATTGATGACGTCACTTTATGTGGATGATAGGCGAGGTTTTCTTATAACTTCTACAAATTTCAAATTCAGAATATATTTAAGTTATTAAAGTTATTTATATTATGCAATGAATTAATTTTTGAGGAATTTATGAAGGTTTTACTATTTAGAAGACCTCCCATTTTGTATGGGAGGTAGGCAGAGTCTTCATAAGATTCTGCCAAATTTCAAACTCAGAGTGCATACTAAAAATTGAAACATAGGTATATATTAGGAATTTGAAGTCATTATATTAATTTTTGTAAAATTTAAGGAGATTTTACTGTTTTCATAAAATCACTTTATGTGGGAGATACGTGTGGTTTTCTTTGGATTTAGTTGTATTTCATGCTCAGGGTGCACATTAAATATCAAAGCTCATTGCCAAAATTTTAAATCCATACATTAAGTTTTGTTGAATTTAAAGAAATTATACCATTTTGATGACGTCACGTTGTATGGGAGGCAGACGTGGTTTTCATCCGATTTGACTCATTTTTGAGCTTGATCTTTAGCTTTTTGATTGAAGCTTTATTATTGTAATGAAGATAGCTTCAAAATTACAACTAAGTATAATCACTTCGACAGACGGACAACCCATTTGGACTAAAAAAAGTCTTAAGTTCTCTCCGACTTCTAGGTGAATTAATCTCAATTTGTGACGATTTCAACCCTCTGTGCGTTGCTTCGCAATTTGCACTTTAAAACATGGTCACATTAATTGTTTCGTCAAAAGCACATTATTTTTAAATAGTAATAGTAAAATATTTGAAACTTATATGGGTAAAGTTTTTTTTTTTCGTTTTGAAAGTATGTATGCAGTTAAAAAATGGAAATGTTAAATTTTATTTCCATTCTTCGGTCTACTTTTTCACACCGATAATTTTCTAGAATTTTAAAAGCAAACTTTAAGCCTAAATTTAAAATTTTTTCGTATTTTATTGTTACGATATATATATTTCTTAACTTTCGTGATTTACTTTTTCTGAAAAAATAAAAACTACATATTTAACTTTTTTGGTTCTATTCTGACAATGCATACATTTATAAATCATCCAACCTAAACTGCCATCATAAAATAAGGATAGCTCAAGATATCATCGCTTAAGTCAGGGTTTAAATTGTGACTGCTCGTGTATATCTAAATTATTTTCTTACTTCAATATAAAATTTTTTAAAAAAACATTTTGTACCTACTATTTGAATAGAATAAAAAAACTCACAATAAATTATATCGCACTACATTCATAGAGTCGAAACTAAGCAAAATCCATTTTATACCAACTAAATTGTTAACATGTTGGAAAAATTACACTCATACCTACATTTCGGAATTTCAAAATTGTAAGTTTCATCCAGTCAGCTTTACTGTATAAAATATTGCTTATCTGCACTAAGATGGCTCTTTTAAAATACTCGTGTGTCTTAGAGCAGCTGTTGAAAAATGTTGCAAAGTATATAAAAACGACAAATACGATTAGCAAGCAGTAGGCGGCAATAAAACTTGTGTTCAAGTACAGCATACTTCGAAGCGAATAAAAAAGTGCAACATTCTTCTAGCTTCTAGCCGGTGGAAAACACGTATTTTCCGAATGCATTTCAAGATCTTTGAATTGCAGCCGTGTAATGAAAATAAAATAAAAGAGAGATAAAAAAAAAAAAAGAATCTTTATTACTGACAGCAAATTAGATTCAACTTGAGTAGAGGAAATAAATATTGCATAGCTTTTGGTGCACATGTTTGGGCATAAATTACATGTATGCCATGTAAGTAAGATCCATGTTAGGTCATGTTGTATTTGCAACTCTATAAATTTGTAAAATGAATGTTAAAATAAATGCAAAATCATCAAGTGCAGCAGATTGCTCTGCAGTGCAAATGTTTGCATTAAATTCTTACATGAGCATTTCTTAAAAACAACGCCCACAAGTAGGCAATCAAAAAGTGAATGTTGTCGAACAGCTGTGCAAAGTGTGCGACAAAGTTCCAGTTGTTGTTGTTGTTGTTGTAGTTGTTGTTCAATGTTTACTCACAGTTGCTTGCAAGTTCACAACAAATGCAGCTTTATACAAAGCTGTGCTTTACATTTTGCTAAGATACACAAACAATGCCACAAAAAACTGCGGGATTGTGCTAAGCTTGCTGCTGTTGCAACAATAAATACTACTAACGTTAACCTGCGGGCTTTGTTTTGTACGCGCAAGCTGCATTTTGTAAAAAGTTCGCTTTGTGCTTTTCTGTGACTATCTGGCGTAATTAAATGGCTTAAGCACCTTAAAGCTTCCAGCTAAGCATTTAAATGTTAAGCTTATTTTTTCTGTATTTTTTTGTTTTGGTGTGCGTTTTACCCACATATAAATAAGAGCTTGCAAATCTTTTGAAACTTATGCCAAAATTAAAAGAGGTCACCAAATGGTGGCTTGTTTGTAATAGCCACTGCAATTGGCAGACAAAGTGTTTGTTTGTCAATTTTAGTAAGTTTTATTTGTATGCAAAAAAGTGCAAAATTTAAATATTTAATAAAGGTACAATATGTGACAGTTGCAGGTGACGCATGGCAGCAGCCAAACTTTGTTGCACGCAGTACAAAATGGAGTGTCGCTTTTTATAGTTTTTTCTATAAACTTGGAAAAGTTATTTTATTTTTTTTATGTGTTTCTTACATTGTCTCTTAAACTTGCGTTATGCACAAGCTTTAAGTTTGAGAAAATGTTTTTATGTTTTTATTCATAAAAAAAAGCTGCTATATTTTTTACATTAACTGTCAAAAGTTTTAGACTTCAGCATGGCATGCATGTCTGCTTTAAGTGTTGCAAAGATTTTTTTTTTTTTTAGTTGCCAAAGTTAGGCATGCGAAATTGTTTTTTTTTTCAAGCATAAAAGTTGCTTGGCTTATTTATCTATTCTTTTGCTAAACTTTTTTTGAGATAGTCTAAAGAATATGTTTCGTTTATATTTTAAAACTTTTGAAGTGCAGTTTAAGTACACTCAGAGCATCAAAAGAGCTTTTAAAAATTTACTTCTGTTTCTACAACAGCAACCATTGTGTCGCGTTTATTGTCAGGAGATGTGTTAGAAAATTTGATTTGATATTTTCAACAGAAACTAAGCTAATCTCTTTAAAAAAAGCTTTTTATGTTAGTTTGAAAAAGTTCGTGTTTATCGACATAATATGCAAAAATTTATGATGTTGTAAGTGAAAGGTTTTTTCATTTTGCCATTTATTAGTACAGCGATTTTTTTGAAATTTTGCTCTTATGTTTTGTTTATTGTTTTTGTGTGATGTGGGTAAAGTGGGCGTGCTCGAGCCGGAACTACGCCCACCTTCCATCCAAAATTTTTTTGTTTTGTACATCTCATTGTTTGTTTTTTTTTTTTAAGATTTAAAGCGCTGATATGAAAAATGTATAAGTTTTTTTTGAATAAAAAAAAAAAAATTAAATTTGTCGAAAATTTGCTTCATCCGATGTTTTCATTAAGATATCTTACAAAATATATGTAGATGCATTTGAGTATTTTATATGTAGGTGTAGATTAATTATTTATATATATATGTGTATTTATATACCTGGCTGTTGTTTAGAAGTACCTTAATTATGCTCAACAAATAAAAAAATACACTTAAAAAAAACCAATAAAAGCTTTAGATCTAACATATGTAAACAACCCAATACATACCATTTATATCAACATCTCAAATATATAAAGCTTAATAATATATCCTTTATATATAAATATGTGTGCCAACAAGTAAAAGCTATAACAAATACCAATACATTCGAATACAGTAAGCAACAATAAACGTCAACAGTGAATGACAATTCATTTGAATAAATTTCAATAACTATCACAACAAAAAACGATTTTATTTGTGTTAATGTTTGACTTGTTTTTTTTTTTTATTTTATTTAGCTGCATACAAATACAATGAAAAATAAGGCGTACAAACACAAATCACAAAAAAAGCTTTACACCATTTCGTATTGGCGTTGTTACATCGACTCAAGGCTTTTTGTTTTTATTCTTATTTTAGTTCATTTATTAATACAGTAAAAGTTTAGTTGCATGAAGTATTTCAAATTTAAGATTTAATAATTATTTCAATGTCGCTTAAAGATTTATGAAACTATGTACTTATTTTTGAACTCAAACAAAAATAATAACAAAAAAGCTTTTTTATTTACTTAAATACTGTACGATATAAAAGGTAAACGCATTTATTGAATGCTTAACATGAAGCACAACAACTTTTCTATATCAATTAAGACACAAAACGAACAAGTTTAAATGCATTTAGTTTCTTTTATGTGAAAAAATATTTAAATGTTATTATTAAATGTTTTATGTTTTACTCCGAGTTTTTAATTTCCGTTTTAGTTTAAACGATGTGACGATGCTGAATCACCTATAACAGTAAAAGCTTACGTTTTTATGATATTTGATGAAGAGTGTCTATTTTATTGCTGAAATAAATTTTAACTGAAATAAACATGAGTTATGCTTGCATCAACGTTTTGTTGCTTTTATGTGTAATAATTTTATATTTTATCTTTAAGGAAGCTCAAACTGCGCTAGTTTTGATGAATATACACGTTTTTCTTCATTTTCACTAAATATGCTATTAATCTAGATATTCAATTTGAGATAATTAAATTAGATATTCAAAATTTTTGAAAGCTTTTTTTATGTATAAAGTTGATCACATAAAAGCTGCTGTTAACAACAAGTACTTTTTGTGAATAGCATATGAATTCGATTGATGTGTCACTCTGTGTGCTTGTGAGTTATTTAATGCGATTGAAGAGCTTTCACAGACATTTTTTGACGTGGTGTTTGAGACTAAAAATTTTTTTTTTTTAAATTTTTTCTCTGCGTAGAAATTTACTTTTAATCAGCTTGAAAGCTTTTTAGTCAAATATGCTAGAAATCGAACATAATGTTTTAATATAAAAACGAAATTAGTAAAAGCCACCATTAAATAAGTGACTTTCAATTGCAATATGTTGCTATTGGCCTAGAAGCTTTTTGTGTTCAAAAATTTTTACCATTTATCAAGAAAAGACGTAATATCTCTGCACAGAATAAGGTTAGAATGTTAAATGGCATTAATTTTCTTGCTATCTTAAAGCTAAAAATATTGAAAACTTACAAAAACTCACGAAATATTTCAAAAGCTCGTGAAAGCTTTCAAAAGCTCTAGAAAGCTTTGAAGAGATTTTATCATAATTTTAAAGTTTTTACCTATTATTGATGAAATTTGTCTTTAATAGTCGTTTTTACGTACTTTTGGCTGGTTTTTTAACCATAACATCAATATTTAAAGCTCTTTTTTTAAGCTAAAAGTTGGTTTCTTTAGCTGATGAATAATGCCAACTAATATAAAAAGAAAAAAAATTGGCTGAAATTTTTTAACATTATAAAAAGAAAGATTAAAGCTTTTAATAACTTTCATAGAACATAATGAGATTTTATTATGTGAAAGCTAAACTTGTTGACTCTTTTTAAATGTGTATGCTTGTTTAATAAAACGCTTTTACTCAGTTCATCTCGCCGAGACGGCTTCATAGGAACTTTCTTAGCGAAAGCTTTTTTGTGTAATTTCTTAAAGCTTATATTATAAACCGTGTTCATCAATAGCTCATTCAACTTTATGTTTACTTAAGACACAAAAATGGTAAATTTTTGTTGCTGGACTTTTAAATGTTTATATAAAATAACTATTTATTTATATGATAACAACTACATGTTGCGGTGCATTATTTTAAAACAAAAAGCTTAGTAATAAAAGAAATACTAACTATATTCTGTATTAAATGTCTTTAAGTGTTTTTGTTTACTTGTTTTAGACTTATTTTAAGCAGTTATTATTTAAATATATATTTTTAAGTGATAAGATTTAAGTTCTTTTTTTGAGGGATTTGATAAGCTTGCAATACTTTCAATTTATTTTAGCCACCACGGTATTTAGGATATTGGTTGGATGGCAAGCAGGTTATGAGTTCAAGTTGGTTTCTTTAAAGTTCTACAGTGGCTGCTATAAATAAACTAAAGCATTGTCTATTCAACCAGAAATATTACACCAGCCTATTGTTTTAAGTTTAGAAATTGCATTATTTAGTACAATAATTATTTAATTTAACTCCATTTCTACTGCTGCTATATATCCTTATAATTATAATCAACGTCGTATTTATTAAAACAACAGCTTGCATAATATTTGGTTAAATTAGTGCTTTTCAAATGGCTTTTTTTCTAATAAAAGCTCTGTTCTTTTAAGCAGGCGTTTATTTAGTCATTCTTTTATAAAGTTTTTACTTTTAAATGTCCTATTTTATATATGTTTAAAATATTTTTGCAAGAATTATATTTTTATTATTTTGTATATATTTGAGGTTATGTTTAACTTTTGCTTTTTAGTTAATTCCAATTACTTTGTGAGGCCCACATAAACGGCAAGCTGACAATGTACACTCCCACTAGACCACTGCGTGTAAGCTACTCTTATTGAAATGAACAAACTCTTCAACGATAATTGGGTGAGCTTTTACATAAACGAGTATGTATAAATATTGTATAAACATTTACGAAAGTATACAAAAATTAAAAAAGCTTTTAAATGTTAAGAACGAAATAGACAATCATGTTTTAAGATACAGCAACAATGATTTATTTTTTAATGTAGAATATATATAAATATTAGCTGAGAAGATTTGGTAAATCAACATATAAAGCTTGTTAAGCTTTTACCTAAAATGGTTACAGAAACTCAAATAGAATAAAATGAAAGTAAGTTTTAATGAGCAAAATAAAAAAGTTATATAAAAAATGAAAAATATTTGAATAATAAAGCTTTGTTAATAAACAGATATAAATCGAAAACGTCTTCAATTTAAAGGTATATTTTAACTTTGATTAACAAAATAAAATAAAAATAAAGTTGAATAAAAGAAATGAAATAAATATAATTGAATGCTTTTTTGATGAAACAAATGAAATGAAAAAAACAAGAAATGCACAAAATAGATATATTAAAAAGCTTCTCCACGTTATAAAGTGAAAAACTTAAAAGGATTAAGAGATAAAAACTTAAGATGAGCTTTTTACCAGTCAAGCTATACAAGCTTAAAAATGTGTCGCAAAGCTTTTAAAAATCGTAACAATATTGCTTATAAGAAATAAAATTATGTGTATTTATGCAATACTTGAGCGTCATTGTAAATCTTTTGAAATTGAATTTAAAGAATTTAAAGAATTTATTTAAATTTGCTAATTAACCATTGTAAAATAAAAAATTATTTATTCCTGTAAGTCCAAACAGTTAAAATATCTTTAAAACTCTTTTGAAACAAAGCTCACATTTGATCGATGAATAAGAAAAGAAAAATAAGATTTTGATGCCCTTCCAATAATTATCAAGCTTATGTATTGTATTCTTGATGCTCAGAATAACCTCCAAGTGCTCATAAATCAATTTTATCTTTATATTAAATATTAAAATAGCGGAAATATATAAAAGCTTTTAAAAGCTTTTAAGAAAATCTCTTAAGATCTTAAGAGCTTTTCAGAGCTTTCAAAATCTTTGTAACGGTTTTTACATAAGTTAATAAAATATTTACTTAAAACCCAGTTTAATGAATTTTTGTTTGTGGCTTATACCATTAATACAAAGTAAACGTTTTGGATCTTATAAAAGAGGTCTCAGAATAAGCTTCATATGCTCAAAAATGAATTTTTTGCTTCGTTTCAAAGCTTAAATTTGCGAAAATATATTAAAGTTTTCAAAAGCGCATAAAAGCTTTTTAGTGGTTTCAGAAGCTTCTAAACGATTTTAGTTGCAATTAATTAAATATTTAATAACGAGTCAGCTTAAGGCATTTTTGTTTGTATTTAATATAAATACTGGATCTCTTTAATTCTCTCTGGAAATGGATCTCTTTAATTATGCTCGGAATAAGCTCCATGTGCTCAGAAATGAAATTTTTCTTTTTATTAAATCTAAACCGAGTGAAAATCTATAAAAGCTATCAAAAGCGCTTAAAAGCTTTTCAAAGCTTTCAAAAGCTTTTAAATGGTTTTAGCTTCTATTAATAAAATATTAAGTTATCAGAAGGCCAGCTTGAGGCATTTTTTTATGTTTTTACCATTAATACAAAGTAAACGTTTTGGATTTTACTAATAATGCGCAGAAAAGGCTGCATTTGGCCAAAAACCAAATTTTTGTTTTTACTAAATCTTAAATTTGTAAGAATATATAAAAGCTTTCAAAAGCTCTTAAGAGCTATACAGAGCTTTCAAAACCTTTTCATCGGTTTTGACTGCTATTCATGAAATATTTACTTATCAGACTGTTTAATGTATTTTTGCTTGTGTTTTATACCATTAATACAAAGTATATGTTCTATTTTTGTTTTTTTAAACTATTATTATGGTAAATTGTAACAATTAAAATGAAAGCTTTAATTAATTTAAACAGATAACAACTGAATAAGTAAGTTAAGTAAGCTTTAAAAAATTAATTGACGTCAAATTTGAAATTTTTAAGCTATCCGAGTATAGTTTAAGTGTTTGGTAAATATGAAACTAATTTATAAGAGCATTTTAAAAAGTTGTGAAAGTTTGTATATCCTGTTGATATACTATACGATATTAAAAATTAAAAAAAAGCCAATGAAATAAGCTCTTTGCTTTAATTAGACTGTACTTTTTTTATTGGAAGGAATTTTTAGTTTTCTAGTAATACCAATGAAATGTATATATTCTATTTTTAAACGGAGTTTCAATTAGTTTAAAAGAATGGTAATGCATTCTATCAGTTTTTGTTAATTTGATGAAAAGAATAAGAAGTAAAATTTTTAGAAATACAAATATTTTAAGAATAATAAAATATGTCTGCAAAATTTTCTCGAGATTATTATAAAAAAATTTAGCTTGAGAGTTTTTAGTGTAACGCATAAAATCAAGAACTGAGCCAAATTATTACTTCATTTAATTATATTTTTTCGATTAAGGCAGAAAAACAGATTTTGTTGTATCTGAAATATTTTTTTTTTCAGAATTGAATTAAATGTTTTGTTTATTTAAAATTTATATTAATCTTAAAATTTTTAAAAATTTTAAAAGCTTTGACGAACAAATTAAAAATATTTAAGGTAAAGTTTACAATAACAAAAGCTTTTGCATAAAGTTATAAGAAAAATTGAATTAGTTTTAATATTAAAACAAAAAAAGAGTTTAAAAGAAATATATCATTTCAAAAAAATGAAGCAGTTTATGCATTTTGCTTAATTTTTTCAAAATAAAATATTTGTATCATCTTGGAATTAAAAAAAAAATAAATAAAAATAAAATAAAATCCATTTTATGTATGTTGAAAATATAAGAAAATCTTTATTTTATTAAAAAATAGCGAGTGGAAAATGCAAAATTTATTCAAATTTTTAATGCATTTGTTAGTGTTTCGGTCGATGGTTTTTTGTTTATTTCTTTTTTAAATTATATTATAATTAAATAATTTGTATTAATTTAATTATAAATTAGCTGTAAATGCACTAAAAATGAAAAGTAAAACTTAAAAGAAATGCACTTAATAAAAAGTGTGAAAAGTAAATGAAATCAATCAATTTATAGTTTTGAAAAATGTCTTGTATATTTAAAAATAATTTTTAATGGAAAAAAGCATTGCCTTCAAAAAACATATCCAGCTAAAGTTTTAATTTAGGTAAAAGTGCAAAATAAATAAAAGCTGTTAAGGCTAAAGCGCAAAATTTTTTTCCTAAGTAATTTTCACAAAAAAAAAAATAGCTCAAAATAAGAATTTTTCATAGAAAATATAGGTATAAATAACGGATTTGATGAACGATGTCTTACCTTTAAAAATCCTGCTGTAGATGTTTTTTAACCTTTCTATAAGCTTTGTTTTTTTATATAAAAGTTTAGTTTTCAAAAACATATTGCAAAAAATAATCCTTAGATATATACATATAATAATATACCTAAAAGCTTAAAGCACCCCAATAAAGCCAGTTTAACTTGTCGCTTAAATTAGCATAATTAATTTGAACTTTTGTGTTTTTAAACCGTCTGTTCGTTGGTGCGTCTTTTTTGGTTTTATTTGTTTTTGCTTTGCCCCACACTCACCTATTGTACATCAGCACATCCGGTTTCCACAGTTTGTTTGGTGTGATACGCAGATCTTTGACGCCGCCATATTCTGAATCATTCCATCGCAAATTATAATCATTCCATTCCTTTGGTTTGGCAACAAAATTAATTTGTTATTATTGTTGTTTTGTAGAATTGTAGAAATTAAGAAATATTGATAGATTAGTGTAGGAAGTAGCAAGTTTATTGAATATCATAGTAATATAGAAGAAGAGCTTTAAAGACTTTGCAGCTTTTATAAGATTTTGAATGAGATGTACATTTAATGTTGAAAGCTTAACCATCTTGTGGAAGAAATAATTAGAAATAATTAGAATAAATTAAAGTTTATTTTAAGGCTTAATATTGATCAAGTTGTATTAATCTTTTATTAAATATTATGATGGCACTGTTAAAATTCCAAACAGAAGAAGCTTATTATGCTAGTATTGTATTTTTTTAAAATATTTTGCTAAAGATTTTTTTACTTTAAATTGGTAGAATAAATACTATAGTAATAAATTTTTAAAAAAATCTATAAGCTTTAAGGAGCATTTTTAAAGCATTTATAAAAAGTTGGATAAAAACAATTAGTTAGTTTATGGGTTAAAATACAAAGTTTTGGTAGAAATTGATGACAATAACAATATTTTAAGTTTTTTCAAATTAAAGAAATTTTTGAAAGCTTTTTACCCATTTTTTAAATTGGCTTAAAGTAATTTTAAAATTGAAAGCTAAGCGTATTTAAACGCCCAACCAATAGAAAAGCTTCCAAGAGCTTTTTAAAGCTTTAAGCAACTTTGATGTTGCAAGGCGTTTTTTTTGCATAACTTTTTGGCGCTTTTTCAAAAGCTTTATTTATAAAAGTACTGAAATTTAAAAGAATTTTATTAAGACCAGTGCTCGGCATCTCGCGGCAGCGTAGGTAAAGAGCTTTCTCTGCCGCCACACGTATTTAAGCACACGCACGCGGCTAGAGCTTTCAGTGTGGTTTGAAAATTCATGAGAGTAGGGTGTCAAGGGGCATTTTGTCCACACATATCGATAAAACGTACGCTGCCATTTTTATATAAAAGCTTTAAGCTGCGCAACACACTTTTTTTTACTGTTTAAAGCTTACATAAAGCTTAAACATATACACATAAACGCTACTTTTGCGGTTGTGGAAGAAAGACGTGCATTGATTTAAACCTTTGAAAAAATTTCAAATATTCAAAAGCTTTCAAGAGCTTTTTGGGAAATTTCATATATAAAAAAATATTTTAATATTTTTGTGAGTTTATATAATGAAAAAATAACTACTTTGCTATTCTGACAAGTTTTTGTTGTAGGTTGTATTAATAGCTCTTAAAAAAGCTGATATAATAACATATTTAAATCGAAAGCTTAGAGTGTTAGAATTCGAATGTTTACAGAAAGTAGGTGATTGAAAATATGTTTTTAAAATTTTGACTGTGTATTTCGACGAAGAGCTTGTTTTAAACTTATTCTAACGAAGAAAGCTTTTTCAGCTTTTTTAAGTGCTTATGCGTTTGTATAATGAAAGTTCCATTGCAAATATATCTTTTCAAAGCTTTTTAAAGTATTTTTATATGCAATTTCTGAAGCTTATTAACATTGAAAGCATTGAGCACTAAGGATGAAAAAGTATTGAAGAGCTTTTAGAAAGAAAAAATATTGTCTTTATTTTTTTTTTTTTACAATATTCAATAAAAAGAGCTAAGTTGAAACTTTTGATGATTCCTAACATGGTAATGATCCAATCAAGCAAAATAAACGGAATCTTATTGGGCAAATTTAATTTATTTCACTTGCTCACAAGAATATTTTGTGAGTAATGCAAAAGCTTTTGAATATTTCGAAGTTATTTATGTTTGCTCTTCAAAGTTTTTTTAAATATGGTACAATATAAATTTGGTTTTAAGAACTTTAATAACCTTTAAAAATGGTTAGAAGCTTTCAAAAGCTTTCAAGACTTTAAAAGCTCTTTCAAAATTTTGGAAGTTCGAATGTTAAAAATGTAGTAAATTCCTTTTTTGTTAACAAGAAAGTAAATATAGACCTTTTTCAAGTACTTCATTTAAAGACAGAAACTGAAACGATGTCAAAACTTAGAAAAATTAAGCTTTCAAAAAAATGTTTGAATTTTTGTTTAAAGTTTCAAATAAAAAGTTTTTTGTAGGTTTTCAGTCGATAGCTGTTTTAATTTATAGAAACTGCAGTATTTTTTTTCTATTGTGGTATACAATATCGTATGCAAATAAAATAAGAACTTTAATTACTCGTATCTTCCAAAAATAGTTAGAAGCTTTCAAAAGATCTTATATACTTAAAAGCTTTAAAGAGCTTTGGAAAATTAAAGTGCTAGGAATATTTTGAATTTCGTTTTTGCTAGCAGTTAAGAGGTTTTTAAGCACTTAATTTTAAGATAGAAACTGAAACGATGTGAAATCTTAAAAATATGAAGCTTTCAATAAAATATTGGAATTATTGTTTTAAATAGTTTTTGAAACTAAAACAAAATTTTAAAACAAAATTTTTTTGCTGATTTTTTGTCGAAAGCTGCTTTAATTTATAGAAACTGCAGTATTTTCTTCCTATTGGCGTATATTTAGCGTAGAGGCTTGCAGCTCGCCACTGTTCGCAGGTTGCCACCACTGCGGTATTCTTACGTTCTAGCAGTGTCGTAACTTAAACTTTTACTGACATCGACGGCAAAAGATTAGTTGACACTTTATATCCACTTTTGGAGCGAACAGACACAATAACACAGTGTGTGATAGCTTAAGGAAAATTTTGGAAAATTCTGCTGGCTTGCAGGTGGCATGATCTCTCTTTTTCGCTTTCGTCTTGTATGACGTGTATTTACGTTTACATGCTTACAAGTGTCATTGAATCAAAAGTGAAGTTTTGTTTTTCATTTTAGCGATATTTTTGATGATGTTTTTACATATTCGTTATATTTCTACAGCGCGCAGACTAAGAATGATTGATAGCAGTTTTAAGGATTCTGATGCATTGCTCGATGCAAATAATGTTGAAAATAATTCGAGTAAGAGCGCTGCAAAATTCATGAGCAATTCAATAAATTACAATTGTTATTATTAATTTCTTAAATCAGCTGTTTTTGTATGAATTTTTCTACATTTTCAGCAATTTTTCAAGGGCTGGTAACCTGCAAGCCAAAAAGCTCAAAGGATTGATTTTAAATACTTTTAAACAATTGATATACAATTTTTATTTTTCAGAATTCAATTGATTGATGAGCTTAGACTTGTGGCTTTTTACTTCATCTTATCAACGTATGATCAAAAAAGCTATGGGATGGCAACCTGCAAGCCTCTGCCCTATATTTATTATATGTATAGGAAAAAAGCATTGTTTTAATACCAAAACTTTGACTTTAGTTTTATTTAGTAAAACAATTTCTATATCAGCTGTTTTTACTTGAGTTTTTTGAAAAAGTTCAAAGGATTCTTGTACTATACTTTATAATACTTTTGAACATTTGCTATACAATTTTTATTTTTTTTAGAATTCAAATGATTTTTAGTTTAGGATTATGGCTTTTTACTTCATCTTATTAACGTATGCAGCAATACGTTGATTTTGTGACGAGTAACGGTCAAAAAAGCTATGGGGTGGCAACCTGCAAGCCTATATATTTCATGTATGCGAAAAAAGTATTTTCTTTTCATTAAAAAATTGACTTTAATTTTATTTAATTAATTTTATGAAAAACGTTATTTTATTAAAATTTCGAAAAGCTTTTAGTTATAAAGATAAAGAAAATAAAAATTTATATTAAGAATATATTTCATTGAACTGAATAAAAATCAGCCTTTTTTTGTTGCTTTTCAGGTTTTATTTATATTTTCTGCAGCATATATACTATTATATAAATATTTATAGATATTTTATGTATAGAAAACAATTTTTTAAATTTTTTATTCGTATATTTATAAGCTACTTTTTATTTTCATTAAAGTTTCTTAAAGCTTTTCGTTTTAAGAAAAAATATATTTTATATTTGTTTCCAGCCATTTGCGCAGCTAAGGGGGAAAGTGTGCAGCTGCCCTCATTTTTCCTCTCCCCCTCTACACATCAGAACTCTTAAAAACTCTCTTTCCACTTGAAACTCAATTTTTTCCATTTTAAGAAACTTTTTACAAATCAAATTTCAAACTTATAAAAACAATTTCACACCTGGCTGATATCCTGGCTACGCATATGTTTCCAGTATTTTTAAGCTGCATCTAAAAAAGTGTGTCAGTTCTGTCTGACTTAAGCTTTCAGAATATAAAAGCTTTTCAATTGAATTACTTTGAATTATATTTATTTGGTGGAAAAATCTTATAAAAGCTTTTATTAATTTAATTTAATTTTTTTTATACACTAATTAATAAAATGCTTTTGCATTTAAAGCTTCTGAGCTTTTGGCTCTCATATATCTGTTTGCATTCATGGAAGTTTATCTCTTTAAAAACCTTGAGAAATCATTTCATAATTTGTAGACCTTGAAAAAGTTATTTTTTATTTAGCTATAGGAATTTTAAATGTGCTCATCATTGCACATTCACATGTTTCATATACATCTCATTTGTTTCTTTTCAAAATTTCACTGCTAAGTCTTAGAAGCTGGTATAAGTATAGAATATTTGAAAAAAATGCATAACTTGTCTATATGTAGATTATTTACTATAAACAAGTCTAAATGAAGAATGGAGTGGCGACAAATTTTCGTTTTATTTATTTAGTTTTGAAAACCAGGAAACAAAAATTTAAAACTTGCAATAAGAAGCGTAAAAAATTAATAAAAATTTTACATTTAAATAAAAAAATATTAAAAAAACACGCAGTTATCATTAATATTTACATAAAAACAAACAAATACAGAAGCATACAACATGTATATATTAAGAAAAGAAAAACTACAAAATGCAACAAGTAAGCCTACATAAAAACGCACTTCTAACAGCTAAGTTTTTAAAAAAAGTACTAAATAGTATTTAAGTATTAAGTAAATTAAGAGTGTATATAAAAAACTAATATGTATAAAAAAAGAATAAAAATCAAACAAATACATAAACAACAAAATGAGTTTTATGTTTGCATGTAAATGTGTTAAGGACACATTTTTTATTTACATTTGTATTTATGTGTTAAATTTTATGATGTTGTTTATTGCTGCTGTTTTTGACAGCTTTATAAATTTTCTTCATTTCAGTCTAGCTTCATTTAAATTTTATTGCAAGCGTTCGTTTTTTTTTTGTTTTTTATCGAAAGTATACGAGTAGTGTTTGCTTTAGCTTTTACTTTGTTGAACAAATAAGTGTTGTATAGTTTTAGGTGCTGTTTAAGTTGTTTTCTAACACTAGTGGTAGTTATGTCGTGTGGTTTCTTGTGTTTGCCTGAAAGTGGATTTTTCATGATTTGTACATGTGTGTGTTTATGTGCCTGTGTGTCATTTGTGGCTAAACTTGGTTTCTTGGGTAAACAACTTGTTTATAAAGTTAAAAGTTTTTCCTTTATTATTTCTTGTATTTATTTAGTCAACTATTATTTAAGTTAAAGTTCAACTGTTGAAGAAAACCATCTGTAGTTTGGTAGAAAAAGTTTTCAAACATTTATTTTATATATCTATATGCTTAACTTTTCTCCTGTAGTATATGGAATCTTGAATGAATTTATTAAGTTATTCACGAAAGCTTGTGGAAAGGGTTGGAAAATCTTTTAATTTAAGGCTAACTTAAGTTTCATGTGGCTCTCAAGAATCTTGCCGCAAGTCTTATGTGCAGATGAAATGGAAAATTTTATATTTAATACTACTCAAAACTTGCGGTGTAAATATTTTGGTAATATTTCATTATGTGTTTTTGAAAGTTGTGCTGATTTTTTGTTATTGTTGTATTGATTCTCATATATATAGATAGATATATAATATCTATAATAAAGATAATAAAAAGGCGTTTTTTTTGAGGTAAAGAACTTTTGTAGAGGGTAGCTTCGATTTATGTCTTTGTAGATATTTTCATTTTATATAAACCTAGGTGCATTCGTGATAATTCGTAAGCTTTTGGATTGTGAACATTTTATTACCTTTACATAAGAAGAACAAGCTTTCGTCAAAGCTGCGCATTGCAAGTTCAAATTGGTGTATATGTAACGTACTATTGTACGTTATGTTCCAATTAGAGTATTGAACTACTATTAAGTATCCAGTTTAACTTTTTAGCTTTCAGATTAATTTGGGTTTTCTTAGGCTCAATACGTGTATGCTTTCGCCAAGTTAACTGACTACCCAAATATGTAAAGTAATTCGCTCGAGAAATAGGAATTTGATTGAGTATAAATGTAGGACATTCATTATTCGGTAAAGTGAATGTAACGTTCGTACTTTTCACTTCATTAATTTTTACTTTCCGGTTTCTCAACCAACGTTCCTTAATGTTAATTACGGTCTTTGGATTGGACAAATATTGAAGTGACCAATCGATTGCTAGTTGGTGGATCTCCTGTAAATATTAGATACAAAACTGAACTGAGGACGCCACTTTAAGGAACTCGTGCTGAAGCTGAAAAATTAGATGTAATTTTTGTAAATTAATTTCGACCTCTTTTCATAAGTTTTATGGTATGTGTTTTTATAACTCTAATAATTTTGCTTTACAATATAAGTGCATTGTTGTTGTTGTTAGTTGTGCTCGACCTTGAGCTCGAAAATATAACTCTTAATTAATAATTGAAAAATTAATAGAGTACATAACATAAAACCTATGAAAAGAGGTCGAAATTAATTTAAAAAAAAAAGTTCTCTGGCTGAGCGCGGCCGTTAAAAATATGATTATATGTGTGTTTACACACACAATAAATTAAAAATCTTAGTTCTCAAACAAAAATCTTTAAGTCGTCATAGTTCAGTATCAGCAAATTGCTGAAACTAAGACCAACTGTGAAACTAGAACAACAACAACAACTAACCTCAACTTGCTCTTGAATAGTATGAAGTTCGAAAAAAAGAAGCTTACTTCTCACCGAACAAGTATGCATCTAAAATTAGAAGAACTTTAAGCTGCTTCATATCATTTGTATACGTGCATGTTTTTCGAAGTAACTTACTCGTAACATTGACGAAACAATTAAATATAAAAAGCTTAGTGGATCACTGCAATCATGCAAGGCTACTGATGAGTTAATGTAGCGGCCAACGAAACATTCTGTTTAGTCTGCTTTGCGACTACTACTCTGTATAAGGGTATTGTTGTTGTTGTTGGTTGCTGTCTAGCCTAAACATATTGACGACAGCTGCAGTCGTGCAGCATCTGTCAGTAATGTTTATATGTATTTTGTAGGGAGACAAACTGGTGTAATGCCGCGCTGGCCGCAGCGTCCCTGTCGTCGATATAGAATCATTCCTAATTTGACGGTTTGTCGTTGCAGCCGCAGCCAATGTGTTCCAGCTATTCTTCAGAAAGCAACATAGCTCGAAAATATAACTCTTAATTAATAATTGAAAAATTATTAGAGTACATAACATAAAACCTATGAAAAGAGGTCGAAATTAATTTAAAAAAAAAAGTTCTCTGGCTGAGCGCGGCCGTTAAAAATATGATTATATGTGTGTTTACACACACAATAAATTGAAAATCTTAGTTCTCAAACAAAAATCTTTAAGTCGTCATAGTTCAATATCAGCAAACTGCTAAAACTTAGACCAACTGTGAAGCTAGAACAACAACAACAACTAACCTCAACTTGCTCTTGAATAGTATGAAGTTCGAAAAAAAGAAGCTTACTTCTCACCGAATAAGTAAGCATCTAAAATTAGAAGAACTTTAAGCTGCTTCATATCATTTGTATACGTGCATGTTTTTCGAAGTAAATTACTTGTAACATTGACGAAACAATTAAATATAAAAAGCTTAGTGGATCACTGCAATCATGCAAGGCTACTGTTGAGTTAGTGTAGCGGCCAACGAAACAGTCTGTGTAGTCTGCTTTGCGACTACTACTCTATATAAGGGTATTGTTGTTGTTGTTGGTTGCTGTCTAGCCTAAACATATTGACGACAGCTGCAGTCGTGCAGCATCTGTCAGTAATGTTTATATGTATTTTGTATGGAGAGAAACTGGTGTAATGCCGCGCTGGCCGCAGCGTCATTGTCGTCGATATAGAATCATTCCTAATTTGACGGTTTGTCGTTGCAGCCGCAGTCAATGTGTTCCAGCTGTTCTTCAGAAAGCAACATAGACCTTGAGCTTGAAAATAGAACTCTTTATTAATAATTGAAAAATTATTAGAGCTATAAAACCACACCACAGATATAATTGAGTTTTACATTTTACTGTTAACTTTCTATGACTACACCGTTAAAAAAGCTTATGTTAAATAAACAAAAAACCTGGAATATTTTATGTAGAGTCCACATATTAAAAGACCATGTTATGATTTAATACTTCAATACATTCACATTTTTCATTTTAGTTATAATTGACAATATTCTTAGTTTTTAGTTTATATATTACTTTAAATTCTTAGTACATCGAACGATTAAAAAATCAGTCAGCACCAAAACACGTCCGGTTATCTTCGCCAATACTTTTCGAATCCCCTCGCTTCGTCAGACCGTTTTTGTCTTTTTTCCGTTCGTTCGTTCAGTCAGTGCTGTCCTTTTAATAATTTCGTCCACTCGATTAGTCAGTTTTGTCCTTTTAATAATTGCGTCCGCTTCTTGTGGTCCGTGTTGCATGTTCGTTGTCGATCTGACCTATTCCCACATTTATAAGCTGGCTTTGGCAGTTTTCAGCCTACCAGGTCCTTCATTTAAACGCCTCAATCTTATATGTTATCTTACAAATTTTTATTTGGGCGATAAATTAACTAAATATTTGATAATTTATACATTTTTTTAAAAAAAGGTTAAGTTTCACCAACAGATATAACTTTTTCCGAGTTTTGGTTTTTTTATTTTTTGAAGCGAAGCTTTTTACTCCTCGTTCTGTGATTTGCTTAGAGTGAAATCTGAAAAATTTTCGGCAGATTTTTTCTTAGAATTTTATAAGATTTTTTTTGTTTCTGCGTTTTTTACAACAAGACAATTTAATATTATACCAAATATAAAAAAACATTTCTCCGCCTGCCGTGGGGATTCGAACCCGTCAACCTCAGACTGGAGTTCTATAACCTATCCACTGAGCCAATCACCCTCTTTATGCAAAAGCTTTTATTCAGTATTAAGTGCAATTGAAGCTATGTTGCTGCACATCCAATAATATATTAATGCATTTGTGTAGTTTGGGTAGCTGCTAAGCCACTTGCTACAAGAGTTGATTAAATGAATCATCAGTATTGCCACTTTTCCACAATTGTGTAAATTTACCACATTTTTGGTTTTCACCACTATTTCAATTTTTTTAAAATCTATCACTTTTTAATATATTTATATAAAAATTACTGCATTATAATTAAAATTTTAGAAATTTTATTTCATATAATATTTAATTTATTATTGCATATAATATTTTATATATTAGTGCTGTTTTAAGGACATTACAAGAGAATTATTTGCAGTACAACTAATTCAGCGTGAAAAAACTTGCTTTATGGTATACTTCTTATGATTTGTTTTGCTGTAGGATTTCAGTCGAATTTTTCCTTAAGAAGAAAAATATATTCCAACGTTTTTTAAAATTCACCACTCATTTTAGACTCAACCTACCACTATCTAAAATTTGTGAGTGACAACAGTGGTCATCATTCTCAATTTGGTAACGCTATCTGTTAACAACTGTTAACATAGCTGCAGTTATATATTTAATATTAAATTAACACCAAAATTTAACAGAGTTGCTTGGCTCGGCGGAAAGAGAGTAGGTTTTGTAATCAGATGGTCATGAGATCGATCCTCGCGAAGGGCGAAGTAGTATGTTTCTTTTTTATGTAAATGCGCTTGTGCTGTTTGAATTTAAGTTTTTTAAAAAAAAACATTAAATTATAGAATCTACACACAGAAAAATACCTACGGCGTTTTGCCTAAAACGACTTGGGTAACTTTTTTTGTATGCAGCCTAAGAAATTTGTGCAAATTTCATAAGTTTTTTGTCAACTTGGGCATGCCAACATTGTATTAAATGCCAAAATGTAATAAATGGGCAAAAGCAAATTGGGGATCTTACAATCTTTTCTCTCATTGCTACTCTTTCTGTCATACGTGGTCATTATTTGTTTTCCTTTTCTTATCATTTGTACCAACGTGCATGTATTTCGCAGCAATTTATTCCTTACACTGACGAAGGAAGTAGAACATAAAGCTGAATAGCATACCACAGCGGGAATCACGCAAGACTAGTGATGAGTTAATATGAAGTAACAATTAAGTTGATTAAAAAATGAAAAATAAAAACTGAAAAAGATGTTAAACAAAGCTAAAAAAACAAACAAATCCTAAGAGAGCAACGCAAGCGCTTGTTGCAAAGGGCTTAGGAAATGTTCACTAGTAGTATTAGTATAAGTATAACATACCCAAGCTTCTTTTTTAATATTGCCTTAAATCTACAGCAACCCATTTTAGCAGAAGGCTTTCCTAATGGCAAAATAATGCGATTGCCTAAATTCCCTTTGGTGTATTAAAAAAATACTTAGATAACCCATTCTGGCCGAAGGTCTTAGGCAAATTATACCCGAAAATTTTATAATTTCAAATGTTTCCTCTGTTTGTATGAAACTGTGAAAAAGCTTCGCTTCTCTCGTGTGTCCAACGACGCACCTGTATTTTTTTTTTAAGCTAAGCTTTTTACGCTTCGTTCTGTGATTTGCTTGAGTAAAATCGATACGACACTTTTCTTTTTTCGACACACGGTTTTTTTTTAGAAATTTATGGCTGCTTTGTTGCTTGCGTTTATTAAAACAAGAACATTTAATATCAAATATAAAAATCATCCCTTCGCTCGATGTGGGGATTGAACCCAAACCCACCGATTAAGAGTTCATTACACTACCCATCGAGCTAAACTCGTTCGTTACGCAGAGTCATTGATTCAATATTAATAAAAACTGAAGCTATGCTGAAGCACAACACAATTATATATTAATAGATTTTTGTTGTATGGCTATCAACTGCTTTTTGTGATATACTGCATATGTTAATATAGCATTTGTTAACATAGGTGCAGGTATATCAGCAAACAGTAGCAAGGCTGTTTGGATCGGTGGGGAGAGCGATGGTCTATGAATCGAAACGTCCAATATCGATTCCCACGGTGGGAAAAGAAATATTTTTTTTTTCTTTTCTTTTTGTTTATGTGAACACATTTGTGTTGTTGTTGGTACAAGTGCGTTGAAATAACAATGAATGTAACATATAATAAAATAAAAAAATAATTATGAAATGCTATAAAATTTACTGTTGTGAACGAATTTAATGGTGTGATTAACGTATGTTTTTTAATTTACTTTATGTTATTTTAAATTTTTCAAATAAAAAGTGATTTTATTAAAAAAAAAAAAAAATATATGTGTGGCCGCCACGCACTGAAAGTGAAACTTTTACCCAAAAATTAATTTTCTGGGAAGATTGTTGGGAAGCCAACTAATATATTTAGTTATATAATGGGAAATATCAATTGTCCCTTTTGTTTATGGACAGTTACTGAAAAGTTCAATATTCACGTTCAGAACTAGATCACAGTTTTTTTTTTTTACTTTCGTTACACAGTTTCGTTACAAGAGGATTTTTTACAAATTTCTCAGACGATAGATAAATAAATTTATAAATATGAAAAAGGAAAAAATTTGCTGAAAAACCTGTGTCGGGAATAATGCACTTTTCCCTTTCCGTACTCGCATCGAACCGCGTATAATTCGACTGAAAATTGAAAGTGTTACCATCTCACAAAAAACCGAACAAAATACGAACAAACCTGAAAGCAAGCATAGTATACATCTTCCAATTTATTCCATAGGATTGATGCCAAAAAGGATTAATTGCTTATCCAAAATAATCATCAATTGATTATATAATTTGGGCTTTATTTATATAATTTATTTTCAATTTTCAAATGATTGCAAATATTTTTAATTTGAAAAAAGCACAAAATTTCAACCGCAGTAAGGACCACTGAACCTTCGCTTCGTGGTCAGAAGTTCTGATCTTATGCTACCGTGCATAAGGGTTTATTTTACCGTGCCTACACAGTTACAAATGTTGATGCGTTTTTCGTCACAAGATTTGCATAGTATTTTATGTTGCATTTGCGGAGATATTTAATGCTAATTGATGCAGACATGTATATACAGGGTATCGCGCAATTAAGTGCAACTATTTAGGGAGATGAAAGGCTATGTCGAGCTGAGATAAAAATCGTATGGATGGGGAGGGGGGGGGAGGGGATCTGTTTTCACATTCTTAGTAGCTACAGGGTTAATTAATATTTCACCACCTTGATTCACGTTAATGTTTCTAACACAAAAACTAAGTTACGGAAAGCTTTATCTGATAAATCATTGCAAAGGCAATGAAATCACCATATCAACAAACAGTACCGACTAACCGTTATCAAGCTGTGCTCGTCCAAAGATGTAGTCATAACTATGACTAGGACTAAAAAATCTGTACATAATATTTCTGAATTTCGTTCATAAAACCTTGATTCAGAAAATATAAAAACGGATTTATAAAATTTCAGGAAAAATTCATATTATGTGTGAATACAATTTAAAATTCTTGTTAACTCGTTCACAATCATGATATAATTTAAAAATGCGTACATAAATATTATGAAATGTGTTCATAAAGCTTTGATTCAGAAAATATAAGAACGGATTCATAAAATATAAGAACAAATTTATATTATTTGCTAATGCAATTCAAAATCCTTTAAGAATGCGTACATAAATATTACAAATTGTGTTCTTAAAATTTTTTTATAATTTTTAAAAACGAATCTTAACATTTATTAATATGGTAAATGCAAGAAATAAAATACAAAATCAACTAAATGTAATTTAATTGGAAATTATTTTAAAAATGGATATGATGTATATAGATATAGTAAAGAAAGAGAAAACATGCGTAAGTATTATTTACACAGCTTCTATGACAAAATACATAAAATTGTGGAATTCGTTCCGAAATATTATGATATAATTCTTAAATTTAGGTAAATTTTCACTTATATTATGATTTCATTCAATAATATTATGAATAAATTCTTTAAATTTAGGTAAATATTCTCAGAAACTATGACAGTGTTCATAATAATATTATGAGCTAATTCTAAAATGTACGTAAATATTCACAGATATTAGTTATAAGTTTATTATTTCTACGAATAAATTCTTAAAACGTAGGTAAATACAGTACAGTCTCGCTAATCCGGACTTATATACCACCCTGTTCAAAAAGAAGGGTTAATTTATTGAAAAAAATTAAAGTACAAGTTTATTCATCCAAATCAATATTGTCGCCTTCAAAGTAGTCCCCGTCGGCTGCAACGCACTTATGCCAGCGTTTGATCCAGTCACGGAAACCTTTCTGGAACACGGTTTTTGGTATGGCCTTCAGAGCGTTCATCGCATTTTCCATGACCTCATCTTTGCTTGTGAGACGCGATCCTCGAAGTGGTTTTTTGACTCGATTGAACAGGAAAAAATCATATGGAGCCAGGTTAGGTGAATTTTCCGGCTGCTGAATGGTTATCGTGTTGTTTTTGGCCAAAAAGTCACGAATAAAATGAGCATTGTGCGATGGTGCATTATCGTGGTGCAAAATCCATGATTTGTTTTGCCACAACTGCGGTCTTTTTTGGCGAATTGCTTCACGTCAACGTCTCATAACGTCCAAATAATACTCTTTGTTGACTGTTGGACCATCTGGCAAAAATTCATGGGGAACTACACCATTGTAGTCCATGAAAACAGTGAGCATTGCCTTCTTTTTTGACTGAAAATGACGTGGTTTCTTTCGTCTCGTATACCCATGTCTCATCACCAGTAATGATCGATTCGATGAATGATTCGTCGTTTTCGACCATTTCCAGCATGTCTTTCACGATAGCAACTCGGTCTCTTTTTTGCCTGAAATTGAGTTCTTTCGGTACCAACTTCGCAGCGATACGTCTCAAGCTCAATTCATTCTTCAAAATGTTCTGAACGGATCCAATTGAAATGCCGACGTCCTCTGCTATCTCTCTAATCGTCAATTTGCGATTTTTGACCAACATTTCTATGATTTTTTCAAAGTATTCTTCGGTAGTCGAACACGATGGCCGCCCGGTACGAGGGTCGTCTTCTACTTCGTCTTGGCCACTCACAAATCGGTTAAACCACTTGTTTGCCTTCTGATACGATAGAGCAGAGTCACCGTAACATTTCACCAATATTTTACGCGTATCGGCGCAGTTGAAACCATTTTTTACACAAAATTTTATACAAACTCGTTGCTCAATTTTTTCTTCCATCGTAAAAAACGAAGACACGAAAAAAGTTGTAAACAAAACACTTGGCACCCTTGTCATAGACACATGTGGCAACCTACTATTTTCGAATCGGCCAGTTAAGTCCGGTTCACAGTATAAATCAACCTTTCTTTTTGAACAAGGTGGTAGTTTCGGCGTGCGTCCGTATTACTGGAAGTGTTCAGAATTCACAAAGATGAATAATTATTGAAGGAATTATATGTAAAAGTATATTTCAGCTATATTCTTTCAATCGCGTTTTTTAAAACAGTTTTGTAAAGAAATTATAAGAACATAAGTAATAAATAATAATAAACTAATACAGTCGAACTTCTCTATAACGAACTTCTCTATAGCGAATTTCTCTCTATAACGAATTGTTTTCAAAAACACTACATTTTCCTAATGTTTTTCACACATTTTTACCTCTCTATAACGAATTTCTCTATAACGTAGTTTTCTCTGTAACGAAGCTTATTTAACAACACAGCTGGTGTTTTATGTACCAAATAAACCTCTCTATAGCGAATTTTTTTAGCAGTCGCAAAATTCCAATGAATTTATGCGCACACAAATATTGCGGTAAAATACGTTAAATTTTGTTTGCCTATTTCAAGGAAAAAAAAAACAAATGAAAGTGAGTAAGAAAATCTTTGTTTGTAATAAGTTTTGGTTGTGGCTGCAAGGTTGTGATCAAATTAAGATGTCCAAGCGAAAAAGTTTATCTTTTGAAAAAAGTGTCTTATTATTTCTGCAGTATCACAAGGAAATAAAAAAAAGAAGGATATTGCTGAAGAGTTTGGAATTTCTGCAACTACTTTGTCAACAATTTTGAAGAATAAAGATAAGATTCAAGAATCTAGCTCTTCTGGTCTACTTAAGAAATTTAAGAAAGCTAGATCCTGTGAGTATCCTGATGTTAATGAAGCCATGATAAAGTGGATCACCGTTGCAAGGCATAAGAACATTCCACTTTCCGGACCGTTAATCAGAGAAAAAGCTGTGGAGTTTGCAGAATCATTGGGACATTCCGATTTTGTTGCTAGCGCTGGTTGGCTAGATAAATTTAAACGAAGACATAACATTGTTGGAAAAGTTGTTTGTGGTGAAAGCGGATCCATTGATATCCAAACTCGGGATGATTGGATACAAAATATTTTACCTTCCCTTATTCAAGAATATGATAAGAATGACATATTTAACGCTGATGAAACCGGATTGTTTTTTAAATGTTTGCCATCCAGAACACTAGCCTTTCGAAATGAAAAATGTGTTGGTGGCAAAAAAAGCAAGGAAAGAATAACTGTCATGGTAGGTTCAAACTGGAGTGGAACAGAAAAACTTAGACTGCTTGTCATAGGAAAATCAAAAAATCCTCGTTGTTTTAAAGGATTACAATCTCTAGAAGTGGATTACGAGAATAACTCAAAATCTTGGATGACTAGTGAATTATATGAGAAGTGGCTTCTAAAGTTGGACAAAAAATTTGCGGCTCAAAAAAGGAAGATTTTACTTTTTATTGACAATTGTCCAGCACATCCAAAATCAGCGCAATCGAAGCTAACAAATATTAAAATTGTTTATTTTCCTCCAAATATGACATCATCCCTACAACCAATGGATCAGGGAATAATACAGAATCTGAAACATCACTATAGAAAGCGAATTCTAAAGAAAGTTCTGTGCAATTCAGAGAAAGAAACTCCTATGTCAATAAACTTACTTGATGGAATCAGAGATTTAAGTAAGGCCTGGAGCTCCGATGTCAAAAAGGAAACAATTTCAAACTGCTTTAAAAAAGCTGGATTTGGTGAAGGCATTGAACTACCAGTGGATATTGAAGATGAAAACATTCCTTTGGCAGATTTGTGGTCCGCGTACATCGAAGAGAACAACATTGAGGATGTCACTATCGAAGATTACATTAATGTTGACAACGAAACATTCACTATGGAGTGCCCTTCCGATGAAGATATTCTGCAAAGCATTCTATCAAATCAGTATGGGGTTAATAGTAAGTACAACATATGCACTCAAGAATCATGAAGAATACCCACTAATAAATTTTTTATTTAGTTTCAGAAAATGACGACTCTGACGCTGATGAAGAAGGAAATGAATTACCAACATTTTCTCAACTACACTCATCTTTCAACACAATAAGAACATTTATGGAATCCAGAAATAATGTCCCGGATGAAATTTTTTCCTTCCTCAATAGATGTGAAGATTTTGTCGATGAAGAGAAATTTAAAAGTTTAAGGCAAACGAGAATAACGTCGTTCTTTCATATTGAATAAGTTTCAATGTTATTAAATTTGTGTGTATCGAAATAGCATCTAAATGAAATAAAAAGCTAGTGTTTATATAAACATACATACATACAACCAAATAATCAGTAGTTTCTCTATAACGAATTTTCTCTATAACGTAGAAATCGGCGATCCCCAGTGACTACGTTATAGAGAAGTTCGACTGTATTGGTTCACAAAAATATTTTACATAAATGTACATACACATGTTATTATGACTAGCACCATTACCTTACGCACTACAAGAATACACTGATTCCGATTGAAAAAAAAAACTATCAAATTGTAAACCAAACAAGCTTAAGCGGTACAGTATTAAAAATGTCCGAAGTGTAGAGATGTCCGTATTACTGGGAAGTCCGGTATAGCGAGTGTCCGGATAAGCGAGACTTTACTGTTTTCACAAATATTATAAAAAATAAAAAACTGTCACTCTTCTCTTCTTTAAATATAACAACTTTTTGAAATTCAGCGGTTTCATCAAAGTAGATTTAATTAAGCCGAATTGTAAGACAAAAGACTTAGCTGACCCACTCATGACTACTCTCCGTATTTTATTCTCACAATACTGCTTAAAATATTCATAAACGCTTTGTGTTAGTATTCAGCTCAATTTTTTATTAAATATTAAAGTTGCATCATGATGATTTGCAAGTTAATTAAAAAATTCAATAGCTCAATCCTACTATTTAATGTCAAAGCTTCGACAATTATTTTGATAATCTCCTGGTTAAGTACTTAATGCAGAAAAAAATCTAATTAAATTATTTAAATGAATATTTTTATGAATACCAAAAATTCCATCATATGTCAATATTTTCATAAAGCATCAGTGATCAGGCATGATAAATATTTAATTTTGCAATCAAATGAAACTATAAAAAAAAGAAAATAAAATTATAACCAAAAAACATACCCGAACTTAATCAAATGGTTGTAATATATTGGAATGTCAACAAATCCATCAAATAAACTGGCAGCAAAAATCATAACCGACGAGTGGTCGATAACAACAAATAGCAACACAAGAGCAACAGCATGTCAATGTAAAATTTTAATGTTACAAAAACAATAACAACAACACCATAACAATAGTCATAAATAAATACCTCTCTATATTAAATAAATAATTAAATTAGTTAACTGACAGCACAAAAAACTGATGGCGTTGTTATTGTTATAGAGGACACCGCACAAATTTTGCAGTTCACAGTAAATCCCCAAACTAAAATAAATAAATGTAGCCGCCCAAAAATGGTTGCCCATTTCCGGCTTCTATCGAAGGCTAACCAAAGAGCGAAGTTGTGGAATAGCCGGAAAATGTGGCAACATCGTTGGATCTTTTATTTACTTATTTATTAATTTTATTTAAATGTTATGCAAATAAATTGTATTAACACAACCGAACAACACGGCATATTTATTTTGAGTGTGCAAGTGTGTGTGTTTGTGTGTGTGTGTGGTGCGCGATTATTTTTGCTGCTGTGTGCGTCTTTAATTCTCTTTATAATCATCGTTTTGCAATTAAATACGTGTTACACGTCGTTTGCTGCCACCTTAGGGAGAGTGTGCGTGTATTTTTGTTCTATTTGATTTACACAGCGGAGCAATAAATCGGTTTGCAACACTTAAGTTCCAAAAGATTGCGCTTTATTTTTAATTAATTTTTAAGAAGAGGAAATTAAAATTAAATGGCTTTGGCGATAAAGTAAAGAGCTTTAGTGTGGTATTGCAAGGAAGGACATACTTTTCAAAAATTCATTGTTATAGCTTTAAAGCGGAAAAGTTTATTGAGCTTTTTCGCTACTCTACAGGAAATACAAAAAAATTAAAATAATCGGTATCTGATTTTTAATCTTTCCGAACTTTTTGCACGTTTTTTAATTTCAATTTATGACGCATGTCGTTATGAAAGATTGATTAAGAATGAAGTTTTTTAGTTATAAAAAAACAAGAAATACATTTGTCACTTGTGCTGTCTTTTACACAGGATACTTTTATTTAATGTATTATAATTATTGTACAAATTAAGAAAAAGAAAATAAAAATTTTAAAATTTTAAAATTTTAAATAGAATAAATTAAAAAAAAAAAAAAACACACACAGGTGC
Organism: Coremacera marginata; assembly: GCA_914767935.1. Lineage (NCBI taxonomy): Eukaryota > Metazoa > Arthropoda > Insecta > Diptera > Sciomyzidae > Coremacera > Coremacera marginata. Next base: position 153,250,410 of record OU612045.1, read on the forward strand.
GTCGATGGACACACGAGGGAAGCGAAGCTTTTTCGCAGTTACATAGAATTGATGGCTTAAAAATTTTTTTCTTTTTAATAAATTAACTTTTAAATTATAAAAAAAAAATTACAGTTTCGATAGTATCGTAAGTGTGGACGCATAATTTTTTGTTTGATATATTTGTTGATGAATTTGTTGTTTTTGTTTATTTTTTATGTTGTTTTAAAATAAATATAATGCAATCTTTTGTTTAATAAATTGAAATAAATATTTCGGAATAATATGCATCCGTTATTTTTCCTGCAGTAAAGAACTTATATTTATTTTAAATATAATTGCATTTTTAAATTTGAACCAACAAAATATATTTTAAATATGTATACATAAAATTTGTTCAATAAATAATTCGGATTTATTGTATTTTAAAAATAAATAATGTTTATAAAAGCATAACTACCATGTCAGTGTCCAATCTGCGTATATATAATAAGTTAATTTTTTGTTATTATGTATGTATTATTTATTGTATGAATCTTGCTGAAGATTAGCAAAAACAACAAACAAACTAATAAACGAAAGAAATATATATATGCAAATATTTCATACATACGTATTAATAACAATAACAACACAAGCAGTTACTGAAAAATATTCGTAAAACAATTCTTGATTTAAAATCAAGCTTCTTCGTATTACAACGTCTTATTTTCTGTGTATATCAGGCGAACAAAGCGACCCCCCCACCTAACTGATTGGAGTCTGCCAGCAGACTGAAAGTTTTTTAGCGGCGCAAGCATTTATATACGTATGCATTGCTTGTAAAGCTCTGAGAAATTCATAAAACGAATCTATTCAACAAGCAAGAACGTCAGAAGCAACTGAATCATCAATGCATTTTTTCTCATACAATAATGTGAATTTTTCTTCTTTTCTTTTGCTATCGTGTGGCTTTAGTAAAGAAGTGACAAAATTCAAATTTGAACATTCCTTTTATGCACAAAATAACTGATATTTTGACACATATTTTATCTTTGTACGATTAAAGGCTGTATTATACCCAAAAGTGTCCCCCAAAAAACGTAAGAATGACCTTGAAGAAATTTGTAAAAATACCTCTGTACAAACCGCACCGTAAGACGTAATTCTACGTCAAAAAATTTAAAAGAAATATTTCATATACAGATTTTTTTTTTACAATTTTATATATAACATACATTGATATAGACTACAACACAAGCAGTTACAATTCTTGATTTGTGTAATGGTTTATGTGTAGTAGCGCTGCCTTTTTTTTAATACCAAATATAAATTTTTATAAGGCGGACAAAGCGACGCCACCCTGACTGATTGGAGTATGCCAGCAGACTGAAAGCTTCTTATCGGCGCAAGCATTTATATACTTATGCATTGCTTGTAAGTCTCTGAGAAATTAATAAAAAATAACAAAATAACTGATATTTTGGCATACATTTTATCTTTGTACGATGAATATTAAAGGCTATATAAGGCCTTAAAGTGTCCCCCCAAAAAACGTTGCATGGCCTTGAAAAAATTTGTGAAAATACCCCCGTACAAATCGCGCTGTAAGACGTAATTCTACGTCAAAAATAACAAATTAAATTACATATATACACAAAACATACTGCTTATTTTGTTATTGTTGAATGTCGAATTTCCACGCCAATTACATATACTGGCATATAATGCCAGCGACTCTCCATTTTAACTCTCCACACATATAGTTGTGAACTTGGCTGCACTGAACAAATTTTTGAAGCGAAGCGTTTTACGCCTCGTTCTGTGATTCGCTTGGAGTGAAATCTGAAAAATTTTCGATAGATTTTTTCTTAGAATTTTATGATTTCTTCATTAACCGTTGTGTCGATCGTAGAGCCCACGGGTACATTTGCAACTTTAATTTTCCTGTATCTTCCAAACGGTTAGTCCGATTGACCTGAAATTTCATGATATCCTCAACCATACACTTTTGCATCATGTGGAAAAGTTTCATCAAGATTGGAGCAGCAGTTCAGTCGATACAGCCCAAATTCAAGTTAGTGGAATGGCGTCGACTGCTGATGTACCCGGGTACTTGTATGAAAATTCATACAAATATATAGAAATAAATGGCAAAGTTCACTTTATATTGCTATATCTTCCAAGCGGCTGGTCCAATCTTGATGAAACTTCGTATCATAGCTTGGAAATATGTAATTGATATTGGTGTGAAATTTCAGGTCAATTGGACCAACCGTTTGGAAAATATAACCCAGTTACTAGAAAATGACCTAGCGTCAACAGCTGATGTTCTATGAAAATTCATACAAATATATAGAAATAAATGGAAATATTTAGTTTATTTTATGGAAATTTGTTTATTTATTTATAGAAAATCATTATAATGAAAGTAAAAAATATATTTTATGAATTTTAGCAGCATCTGAGGCATTGTGGATGATCCTTCGAGTGCTCTGCTCACACAGGCTTATTACAAATTGCACCATCCATTTTATTTTCACTTTTTATATATTTGCCGCACAAAATAAATTTTTAGGTCTTTACACTTCAAAAATCGCACATAAACTGACTTATGCATACAAAACTACTCAAAACGAAACCTGCGCAAAAAATCATGTTTCTGCCTGCAAAACTGGTTGTGCAAGGGTAGGTAGGCAAGATATTCCCAAATACCCTTTTGTTCCTGTTAGTAGACGTGTTTTCCTACACATTCCAAAAAAAAAATGTTTACATTGAACAAATATTTTATGAGTTATAATTATTCTGCGCAGGTACTAAAAATAGCACTATGAGCAAGAGGGGTTGATTTTCAGTTCAAATATAACGGAATTTTGCGAATGAAAATTCAATGTTAATTATTTTTCTTGGTAAAAAGGGATCAAATTACAAGGATTAAAAAAGAATTTGGAAATTGTTAAATTTTTATGGATTTTGGCAATTCCCATTTTTGGTAAAAATGGATTATTTAGGTACCAAATTTTTTTTTTCCCAAATTATGATAAAAGTTTTGTTAACTAGACAATATTTCCAATAAATAAAAAAAAAAAAAACCAGAAAATTACAAGAATCCAGGTAGTAGTTAATATTTGTATATCAAAAGCAACTATCTGCCATACAAAACGTATGAAGTACCCGGGTACATCTACTGTCGATGTGGATAAAACCCAACAGCTGTTGACACAACGGTTAATTGCGTGCACGTGAAATTTCACGTGCAGAATTATATTCCCAAAAATTATCGTTCCTACAGCATAAGTTCGTTCCTACATACTAAGCATCAGAGCAAACATTTTTTTGACAAATTGTAGAGTAGCGTACCATTCAACAGTTGGAACAAATTCATATATAAAATTATTTTTGTTTTTTAAGTGAAATACATTACCTTTGATATATAAGCTTTGTTACATACATTGATATATAAAGTTCTTTGAGAACACTTTCTTTTCACTGTCTCTATAGTGTTTCGTTCAACATTCAGCTCTGGAGTTAATTTTTAGTAGCGCTACCGCCATAATAGTTATGTAGCGTTTTTTTTCATAGACTGCCGATATATTGACAATCAAATAAATTCGTATTCAAATTTTTTTTCCTATTAATGCTTACTTTGTTTTTCATAACTTTGAGCTGTCTTAAACAGCAGAAAATTATTTATAATAGCATTTAAGGTGGGACATGAGACTCGTGGCAGAGAAAACAGACCTTTTTAAAAATTCATAACTCAGTCAAAAACAATTATTATTGTAGAGAATTGAACAAATTCCAAGAAAAAAATTCAAAAAAAATATATTTTTCACTTTAACATGGTTTTATAGAGCTCCAAACTGGCGGCAGAGAAAAAAACGGTGCCTCGTGGTTGCAGCGCTGGGAGTTGCAAAAATTGTCCGATCTGGAAAAAAATGACTTTTTTAAATCTTAACAAAATTGGTTAACGTATGACACGAGCTTTTCATCTTTCGAAAAAAAATTTCGTCAAAAAATGAACCCGCTAGTGCCGCAACCAGTACGAAAAACATGGTTTCGAGATAAACGCGTTCAAAGTTTGTGAACAAAGAAAAAAAAAAAGTTACCTTCAATCAACCATGCCTGCTTCGTACTGTATGCCTTCGTTATCTTGTGTTGTGCTGTTTCTTATAGTTTTTTGTAATCGTTTAGCAATTCGGGCTTCACCCTTCAAATAGGTACGAAATAACAACCACCAAAAGTCAGGTAGCAAGTAAAACAAGTATATACCAGCTGCCGTACGTAGGTAGAGCAAAAATTAAAAATGCGCTCTCACTAATCCGGCTGTAACTTTTCAACCCGTAAGAATTTTTGCATGATTTACTAAAATACAAAATTATTAAAAAAAAGTCAATTTCAAAAAACTGCCAATGTCATGTAACCCCTTAATGAAATGCGGGGCTTAGCAACTCATATACCAAAATTAACAAACTCGCATGCATTTTTCTTTGTTTTGGTTTAATAAAAACTTAAAAACGAGCATTGAATGTTAAAATAATTTATATAAGCCACCAAGTAACAACGGGTATTTCAGGTAATATTTTATAAAAGACTATTTATTCGATTCTATTCGAAAATTCCATTCAATGTTGGATTATTTCATATCGATTTTTCAAAAAGATTCTTACTTTTACGGCAATTTAATACTCAAGATAGTGTAGTGTATGTTAGTTTGCCAAGTTAAGTTATAAAAATTTGTACAAAAAAACTCATAAAAATGTCTTTAAAAAAATCTGGCAATCTTTTGGCTTTGTAGTTTTTTAAGGAACAGGTTCTTCAAATTTTAAATATTTATTAAAACTTTTTTGCCTCTTAAATCTAAAATACATAAATCTACATGTTGTTGAGCACCTGATTTGCTTTTTAATTTATATTATCGCAGATTTTCACTTTCCACCAACTCAGCACATGTTTTCTTTGATGTCAGCCTCTTCTTTACATAAAGAAGAGAATTTTGTTTTAGAATTTTCTAACCACTTTAGATGGACAGTAACATGCGCCCACAGGGGAGATACACAACAAAATCGCGACATCACATTATTTTTTATTTGTTTTTGTTGTTTGTTTCAATTTTCCGTTGTGTTGGTGACACTTTTGAAATTAAAAAAATGTGTTTTGTCGTTGCTGATGCTGCTGCTGCGGCTCTTAAGGGGGCGTTAAATTAACATATGAGGCAGCAGACAACAAATGAAATTATTTGAATTTTAAATTGTTTTGTGTTTTTTTTTTCTATGTGGTATACAGGTAATTAGAATATTTTTGTAAAAAGTTTCACTTTTATTGTTTTGAGTTGTTCTTTTTAAGTGTTTTGCTGTTGTGTGCTTTAGCGTCGGTGAGCTTTTTTTTTATGTTAATGTTGAATATGTGTTTGTTAAAATATGTTTTTTGAGGAATCTTTGCATAGCTTTGGATTTTTTTTTTATTGCCTTGGAAGGATTTTTAAGTGCTACAAACAGTTTAATATAACAAGCTTAAACAATAACTTTAAATAGGGTTAAAAAAAAGGAAATAGTCAAATCTAAATATTTTATATATCAAATCTAAATAATTTAAACGTGCGCAAAACAAGCTTGAAAGCATTAATTAAAGCACCAAAAAACTTATAATATATTATCAAAATTAATAAGAAATTAATTTTAAAAACTACTTTTATTAAAAGCATATTTTTAAGCTTGGTTTTTTTTAGCAAATTTTTTTATATATAATTTAAATTTATTTAGTATATGTATATTTTGTTTAAAATAAGCACACACGGTTTATGCTCTGCACTTGTTTTTGCAATATTAAAGCTGACTTTTTTCTTTTGACTTCTTAGTCTGGCTTTTTTAGGTATTCAAAGCTTTTTTGTGTTCGTTGTTTGAAAGTCTTAAATAAAAAAATCAGATGTGCCTGAATGAAAATGATGGAAGTTGCAAATAATTTTTAAGCTTTTCGTGCAATATAAAGTCTAATTTTTTTTGACAATTGAAAGTTTTTAGGTCACGCCATGACATGTGATGCGTTAAATGAATAATAATTATCTAAATATGCAAAAGTGTTTATTGAATTCTTTAAGCAGCTTAACAAATCGATTCTGTGCTTTACCGGTAATAGCAATCTTTTTACCGAAATAGGTTAGCGGTATTAGTAATCGGTATTCTGTGCACTTGATAAAGCTGTCAAACGTCGTAAGCTCATTTAAGAAGATATAAAGCTCTTTTCTTGTGGCTTGTGGCTGTTTTGTTTGTTACCATCTAAGGAGATAGTAACAATATTCACTGGCAACGCTTGGTTGCAGAATACCAGAACGGTGTTGAAGTTACTAAACGGTGAATATCTTCGGTAATAAGATTAACGTTGCCGCTTGGTATACCACCATTACATCTTCTTGTTAAGAAAGAAGCTCTGCTCTCCACAGTCAGACTCATCATTGACAACAATTTGATTATACCAAGTAATACTCACTCAGCGCTGTTAGACGAAATAACAAAGGACGAGCATCTAAGGTTATTACCCTGTGATCTCTGCCTTCCAAAATTCAACTTCTACAAAAACTTTCAAGTCTCCTTCCCAAACAGAACCACATGGGAAAAAGAGAGGCCACGGTTCACTGCTGACTTTCAAGCCTGGTATACAGATGGCTCAAAGACAGATGAAGGGGTGGGAGCTGGAGTTTTTGGCTTAAGGCAGGGAAAATCTATATATGCCAGCATGGGCACAGGTAATTCAGTCTTCCAAGCTGAAGTTCACGCCATTGAGATCTGCCTAAGAGAGTATGTAAACAGTCCCACTAGGAACAAAAACATTTAAATTCACTCTGAAAGTAAAGCAGCTCTACTTGCACTTAGCGCATATAAAATCACGTGCAAACTCGTTTGGGATTGCCTACAGCTACTTATCAAGGTATCTACCCATAACAGAGTCCATCTCATTTGAGTACCAGGTCATAGCGGCTAATTAGGTAACGAGATCGCGGACGAACTAGCCAGGAAAGGGGCTGCAAGGTCCTTCATAAGCCCAGAACTATTCTGCGGGATACCATGGGGCACTATGCGCCATAACATTAAAATGTGGCTCAACAGAGAGGCACTTTATTACTGGAGGGAAACTAAAGGTAACAGACAGGCTAAAACATTCATGCCAACCACTTCGCTCCAATGAACGAAACAATTCCTGACTCTAAGTGGAAGATCCATCAGACTTGCCACAGGCTTCCTAACTGGACATTGTAAGGTAAATAAACACTTATCAACCATGGGCATAGTCCAGGAAGATCTGTGTAGATTATGTAATGAAGATGCAGAGCACATCTTGTGTCACTGTAACGGTCTAATCAGGACCCGTCTTCGTTACTTAGATGCATTGTACCTAGAACCGCATCTAATAGCGGACAGTTCACCCAAGGACATCGCTCGGTTCCTAACGCACTTAACGATTAAGGATGAGCTATAACTTATAGAGGCTTGTTACAATAGGCCCTTCAGGCTGCAGTAACTAGGTGACTTGCTCCCTCCTCACTTAACTAACTAACTAACTAACGTTGCCAACACGGAATCGATCTGTAAGAGTTGTTCAAAACTTAAAATCTTTGCTCAACAGGCTCAACATATAGTGAAATGAAATAAAATGTATGTGCGTATAAAACAGTGCCGCCCACAGAAGTGCCGCCCACGGAAATCAGAATTGATTCTAATAAAAATGCTAAATAGAATGGATTCTTTTGCTTGGATTTTAGAATGTATTCAAAACAATATATAAATTTAAAGCAAAACGTGTGAATTGGAATCTATAAATTAAAATTTTACTGATTCGTTTTTATGGTTGCAGGAATCGATTATTAAGTGTATAGAAATTTTTATTAAAGTTTATGTTTTAAGATTACTTGCTCGCTTTTATAGTAAGTGAAAAACGAATTGATTCTCTGGTCTGTTTGCGTACTTTTACAGCAAAAACTTGCCACTAACAATTTTTTGAGAGTAAGAAAAAAATTCTCTCGCAAAACAATGGAAATCTAAAAAAGTACCCGAACAGAAAATTTGTTAAAATTGAAACTGAAGAGAAAAATCGTAATATCTCATTTTCTTTCTTACTTGCAAGTTTTTTGGGCAAACGAAATCTTGCAAATCTTTTGGGTACGCGAACAGACCTAATCTGTTGTGATTTATATATCTTTTGTTTTTCTTTCTCGACTTTGTCCGCAATAAATTCTAGTTGAATATTGTATCAATTGACACAAAACAGCAATCCAAATATATTTATTTGTTTAAAGGAAATTTATTTTTGGTTAGAATGATGCAAGCAGAAAATAATATTTTACTAAAGAACATGGCACCAATGTAGCACCAATGTAGCACCAAAAAAAGAATAAAAAGAGTTTCAATTCTTCCATATAAAGCAAATCTGCAAATCATTCAAAAATATCTATTACCAAATGATTTTTAAAAGACGAAAATTTTTTTCAATTACGAAAAATCAATACTTACAGCATTTAAAAGAATCCATTTACTAAGCCAAAAATGGAATCGATTTCAGAAGCGCTTCTAGTAGAAGCGTATAAAGAATGTACTAACAATCAATTCTGGAATCTATTAATGGGGGAGAGAATAGATTCTTTTTTCATACACTATTGATTCTTTTTTCTCGGTGGGCAGGCAGCTTTGCACACTTGAGATTATATTAGTGCAGTAAAATATGTATTCATCTCACGTACAGAATGATCAAAGCTTCAGTGTTCAAGCGAACGTCAAGCCGGTAACATCTACGCTCGAGAGTTCTTTGAATACATGACGAAAAGTTGCGAGATTTTACACTGGACAACATTTTAAGTTTGGAAGTATTTATGAGTAAACTTTTTTTTTTTTTAGAATATAACAGCATAGCGCAATGGTATATCATAAAGGGGTAATGTAGAAAAAAATCATGCATTGAGAGATATAATAGTATGCATGGCCAATATGAAGTAATTGTAGGGATGCGAGAAAGAAATGATGTAATGATTTAAAAACAGCATGTCCACATAATATTGATTTTGATTCAAAAATCGCCTGCCTATTTACATGTCCGTGCAAAAATGCGCTTTAGCACTACTTTGTGTTCAGTATGAGCTTTAGAGAGCGCTCGTTATATACCCAGTAGGCATTGGCAGGCCTTCGAAGGGCTACTAGCAGGCCTTAAAATGGATGTCGGAGGCCTATCCTACTCATATCCAAGCCCATATAGTTTTTTATATAAAATGGCCAAATTCTCCAGCTCCTCCGCTCTCCTTGATTTAAAGAGGCCTTCTATAAGCACTCCTTTAGAATGGCTTAAAGAAGAGGTTAACCAAAACAATTAAAAAAATATTATGTTTTTTTAATTCCTTTTACGTATACCTGCATATTTATTCTGTGAGTTTATTGTAATTAGCCTATTTTTGTATTATTCAGTATTTTTGAACTAATATATATTTTAACTTTTAACAAAAAAGTAACCCTGAAATATCAGCAGAACCAGTTTTTGTAGAAAAATTATAATTGTTGTCCTACCATGGGTAGCGAAAAATTAGGCCTCATAGAAGCGCTCGCAGAAGCAGCGAGGAAGTCATGTGTCTTACCGCCAAAAGAAGCAGTAAATGCATGCCTTCGTTAGAAGAGACCTAGCTTCATTGCCTATTGGGTATACTCAAGCTGAGAGAGTATAGGTGTGCAAAGCTGCCAGTCAATGGTATACAACAATGGTGGGCTTTCAAACGCTAGCTGGCAAAAAGCTTGCTATACTGCCATAAGAAACGCATGGTGCCAGAGAAAGCTCTTTGCCCGCGTGCGGCAGAATGCTGCACAATGGTGAAGTATAAAAGCTTTTCAAGTTCAAAAAAATCGTTATTAAGTGAAAGCTGATGAATATTATTCAAGATAGGGTACACTAAAAAAAAAACCTTGACTTAAATTTTTTTTGACTCTATACTGGCAAAAAATTTATCAACGCAATCAAAAAATTCGTCAATATGTGTTTACATATGAATTTACTTACCAGGTTAAGTTGATAAATTTTTTGTCAGTATAGAGTCCACAAAAGTTTCTGTCAATGTTTTTCTTTGGGTGCATGAACATAATAATGATGTTGCTAAGTGCAGTTTTGTTGCTAAGTTTAATATAAAGTTTAAAAAGAGTGCTAACATGGGAAGTTTAAAAAAAAATCTATGAAAATTGTGATTGGATCTTTACAACTATTTTTAAATAAATGTTTGTAAATAAATAAATGAAAGTTTAAACAGCTTGAAGAAGCTTAAAAGTTCATTAAGCTTAAGAAAGCTTTAAGGCTTAAAAATATTAAGTTCGATCAAGTCCAAGGTTCAAAACGGCTAAGCTGTTCGAAAAAGCCTTAAGCTCAAAATAGCTTTAGTTATAAAAAAAGCTTAACAAAGTATAAAATTAGCTAAGTTTAATGTAAAGTTTAAAATGAGTGCTAGCATGGGAAGTATAAAAAAAATCTATGTAACTTTTGGTTGGATCTCTACAACCGTTTTTAAATAAATGTTTGTTTAAACAACATTTAAATAAATGAAAGTTTAAACAGCTTGATGAAGCTCCAAAGTTCATTAAGCTTAAGAAAGCTTTAAGGCTTAAAAATATTAAGTTTGATAAAGTCAAAAGTTTTAAACAGCTAAACTTGTTAAAAAAGCTTAAAGTTCAAAAAGCTTTAGTTATAAAAAAGCTTAACAAACTCGAAAATTAATTATATAAAGTAATTATATAAAGCTTAATATAAAGTTGTCAAGTTTCCTAAAAAGCTATTAAGCTTAAGAATAATGAAGTTAATAAAGTTGAGGTCTATAAAAAAAATCTATGCCTATAAATCTTTGTTAATTTGAAATATTCGTTGCAAGATACTAATTTTTAAAGCTTAAGAACTGTAAAATCGCCATGAAATTTAACCCTTAACTGGTAAACCTCAAAAAATTTAGATACAAGTTTGTGTTTTTTTTCAAAGAGCGCTTTAAAAACCAATACGACTGATCAATGCGAAAGCATGCAAACACCTGAAAACTTGAAATGTACTGAGCGTAAGAGAATGAATGGTGAAATAATGAGAGATATATAATTTTTGCCTTTTTTTTTAGCATGGACCCACAGACAAAGTGTATCAGTAAAGGGTAAAATATATGGAAAATATGTCTAAATGTGTCTTCAAAAATATAAATTTTAACAACAAATTTTTAAAATGTAACTTTATAAGTAAAGATGGGTATAGTTAAAGGCATTTAAAAAGAAAAATTTTTACAAGTAAAGAACCGCTACGTAAAACTAAAAGTCACTTGAAGAAATGTTCAACTGTTTTGTATATGTTCGGCCCAGATAAACTTCTAACAATTCTTTTTTTGCAATCAATTTCAATTTATAAAATTGAGCAGAACATTTTCGATGCCTATACACCGTATATATGATAAAAATATAAATATAAATATATATATAAAAAATAAATAAATATAAAAAATATAAATTATTCTTAAATGTTATGAATGACTTTTATATGTTTCCTGTACATATTATTAGACCAATTTAAATTCGATAATCTAAACTGATTTCATTATAGTAAATGTTAAGAAATTCGTAAAAGTAAAAAACGGGCAAATAATGTATATTTTGACGTAAATGTATATATTGCAAAAACTTTCTATTTATACACTAAAGATAATCGGCCCAAATTTGATAAAACATAAAACACGTGGCAGCCATGGCGCAGGGGGTAGAGTGCGTGGCCCATACGTCAGAGAATCCTGGTTCAATTCCCACCTGACACAGAAAGTTTTTTCAATTGAATTAATTTTTCTGCTGCTGTCACCTTTCTGCAGACAATGGCAAACTTTAGAGAGTAAAAACTGCCATGAAAAGCTTCTTGAGAGCAAAAGCCGTTCGGAGTCGGCATACAATTTTTAGGTCCAGTTCTCGATCATTTGTGTTCAAACATTTCACAACACAAACAACAAAATTTATCATAAGAAGCTTGATCAAAGTCCTTTCAAGGGCTGAAATGGCCATTTCGTTCGCTTTTTTTTTAGTTAATAAAACATAACTGCAGTTAAAGTTTTGCCTTTATATAGAGGGACTTTTAAGCTCTTTGGTTTTTTTGAAGTTATTGTTTTTGACAGCTTATGCGTGATTCGTCACATGTGCCTAAGTCAAAAATGCTCAGTTTGACTTGCCATGTGATCACGAATAGACCAAAACCTGAACAACGTTTCCAAATTATTGAAATTTTCTATACAAATTCGTGCTGTGTGAAAAATGTGCTTCACAAGTAACGTTCATTTTATGGTAGTCATAATCGAACCACCGAGCAGGCTATTCAAGCTTTTGTGACCAAATTTTGCATCAGTTAGAGTGACTATTGGACATAAATCTACCAATTTGTATCAGTAGAGTGCATACAGATGCGAATATTGCTGCTGTCTCCGCCAGTGTTTATGAAAATCGTGATATGTCCATACGTTGCCGATCGCAGCAATTGGGGCTTTAGAAAAGCTGGATGAAGATCCGCTTTTTTATAGAAAAGTTGTCTTTAACGACTAGGCTCATTTCTGGCTATACGTAAATAAGCAGAATTGTAAAATTTGTAGAAGAATAGCCAGAGGCAGTTCAAGAGCTGCCAATGAAACCACAAAAATGTACTGTTTAATGCGGTTTATGGGTCGGCAGCATTATTGTACTGTACTTTTTCATAGGCGATGATGACTGCAACGTTATGGTGAATAGGCACTGTTCGATGATTACGTACTTTTTTTGACCAAATGGAAGAATTAAAGTTGGTTGACATGTGGTTTCAACATGACGATGCCACACTGCAAGCGTTACCAAGAACCAATGGTGAGGCGATTTTGGAGAGCAATTAATATATCATTTTGGCGCAGTCCATTGACCGCCAAGATCGTGCAATTTGACCCTACTAGCCTATTCTTTGTATACACAGAAAAATACCTACGGCGTATTGCCTAAAATGGCTTTGGTAACTATTTTTGTGTGAAGCCTTAGAAATTTGTGTAAATTTCATAAATTTTTGTCACATTGGGCATGCCAAAATTGTATAAAATGCCAAAGATACTTGGGCAAAAGCAAATTGGTGTTTTTACAATGTTTTCTCTCATTGCTACTCTTTCTGTCATACGCAGTCATTATTTGCTTTCCTGTTCTTAACATTTGTACTAACGTGCATATATTTCGCAGAAATTTATTGATTATATTGACGAGAGAACATAAAACATCTCAATGGAGCACAGCGAGAATCACGGAAGACTACTGATGAGTTGACATTATTAAATAAAAATTGAGTTAATTAAAAACAGAACAACAATAAATTGGAAAAAGAGTCAAACATAAGGGAAAACATGAAAAAAAACAATTCATAAGAGAACAACGCAAGCCCTCGTTGCAAAGGCCTTAGGAAATTTTCACTAGTACGAGTATAAGTATAACTTACCTAAGGTTATGACAGCCAAGTTGTTCTTTTAGTATTGCCTAAAATCTACGGCAACTCTTTTTAGTAGAAGGCTTTGAACGGAACACGCAAGTTCTAGCATAAATTGCCTAATGGCAAAATAAGGCGATTTCCTAAATTTTGTTTTGTTGTATTATACAAATACTTGGATAATCCATTATGACCGAAGGTGTTAGGCAAGTTTTAGCCGAAAATTCTATAAGTATACACTATTTTTTTTCTCTGTGTGTAGGGGTATGTCAAGTTTCTTGTTTAAGGGAACATTAAAAGTTTCATTGTTGAAATATCGGCAGAAATTTTAGAAAAAGTGTGCCAAACTTGGATTTTTAGAATGGCCCACGTGAACTGTAGATGCGGGCAAAATTTGCGTGAAAAATTATATTTAAAAAGTAAATGGCACGCATGGATTTATCGATCCAAATAAATATTTCACTCAATTTTAAAAAAATTTCTCTATTATCTTCAATTTTCAACACCAACCGCTTAAAAAACAAAAATCAACCTTTATAAGATTAAATGTTTCGAAATACTTTGTATACCTCTTAAATAATGGTCATTGCCTACATTGATTATATACAGAAGTTTTTCTGCAAATTCTTTCTTTTTCTTCAAGTGCACGTTTTTGTAATTAAAAATATTTTTAAAGTATCTGAAATATCTGTTATAACAAAAAGTATGCGATGCAAAACAAAGTTAGTTAAAGCTTTTACTAAAAATTAATAATAATTAGTAATTCTGTTTGGAATATAATAAATAATAGTTTACAAACTAAAAGTTAAAGATGAAAGTACGTGTTTTTTTTTGACGAAAACAAATAAATTACTAAAAAATTCTATCCTTTTATAAAAAAAAAAAAAAAAAATAAAAATGTTTCACAAGAATGCTTACCAAAATATTTAAAAAAATTCAAAGAGAGAGAGAGAGGCAGAGAAAGAAAGTTGATGAAAAAATGAGCTCATAAAATAGTAGTAGTAGTATTATTAGAAAAGTGCCAGAGAAAGAAAGAAGATTTAGCAAGACAAGTTTAAGGAATGAAAGCCGTGTGTGCAAAGTTTAAATGTAAGCTTGTTGTTGGAAAGAAAAAAAGCTTTTGTTAAAAAAAAATCATACAAGTAAAAATTGCAGGTAACAAACAATTTTTACTTCATGTTTTTTTTTACTTTCTATGAATGTCGAGAGCTTTGTCAAAAGCTTTTTCGTTTGAAAAATTATATATATATATATACATTATACTATATGTATTTAGTTTTAAGTTTAGCGTTTATTTAAATTGTTTTTTGTTTAGATTTTTGTTTTAACTTACCAACGAAAGCCAAAGATTTGTTATAAGAAGTTGATTCTTCTCGTCCTACAAACACAAAAATTAATAACAAATCAAAAATAACAAAAAAAATTGAACAAAATATGATTTAAACGACGAATAAATGAATGAAAAAAATACAAGAAACAAGAAAAAAACAGAGCAAAAATAACAACAAACGGATTAACAACAATTATTTAGTTTATATAATTATTTAGTAAAATATTTTTTGTTATTTTGATTTTAAATAAATGTGTGAGTTTTTTCTTTAAATTATTTTTTTTTTAAAGTGACAACTTAAAACATTACAAAGAAATCGAATGAAGTTTTCTTATACTGCTTTGAATGTAGAAGCTTTATGTTTATGATATTTTTTTTTTACATGAACATATTCGTTTTTTTATTGCTAAGTGTTCAACTTTTTCAAAGCAAGCCTTTAAACTTGACAAGAGTTTTGAGTTCCTAAGTTTTTGTCTTTATCTATATTTTTTTATTTCTTTAGAAATTTTTCGTATCCACATTTTTCGTTGTTAATTATTTTCTATCATCTGGAGCTCCCGGATAAATAACTTTTTGAATGCACGTTCGGTTTATCCGGGAGCCCCACAGGATCGAAAATAGTATGCAGCCTACACTTTTTAGAACTATATTTTTTTTATTAATTTTTTTTTTTTTTTTGGGGCCAATTTTAATTAGAATATATTTATTTGAGTTGAATGGAGTTGTTTGGCCATTCCTACCTAATTGCAATTTTTAAATATGTAAAAATAAAAATTCAATTTTTCCCCCTACTTTTCGTCACTTTCTTGGCGACATCTTCAGGGGAGATTTTTTAATTTTTTATCTAAAAAAACATATATAAACAATTTTCCAAAAACAATTAACTAAAAACTTACTTTACATGAATAGATACATTAAGTTAAATTCACAATAAACCATTACTTTGCATTACAAAAAATTTTACATGACATAAACATTTTAAAGAAACAGAAAAAATTGTTTGAACACAAAATTTAAACGAAACTATTATAGCCTATCCGTCAATTGCATAGTTTTTGTTTATATTGTCAGTGTCTTCTTTGATTTTTTTTTTTAATTTTTTTATATATTTAAATATTGTATTTAATTAGTTAGTAAAAGTTGCTTCACCTAAAAATTTACTAATCAGACCTAACGATTTTAATGAGATACCATTTCATACCACTCATAATCTCCTCTAAATGTGCTTCATAAGTGCTCCTAAAGTACTCCGAGTGACCTTTTTATGCTTTTAAAAGCAGGTTTGCCTGAAACAGCTCAGTATGGAAACTTTGTAACAGTAAAAAATAGGAAAAGGTTTAATATTTGTGTTCATTAAAAATTTGGCTTAAGTCAAAAATTTGATATTATAATAAATTTTTAAAATATGTTCCAAATGATGCTCTAAAAGTGCTCCTTAAGTGCTCTTTATGCATTTACAAAATATGTAAAACCTCTTTGTATGAAAATTTCATACACGACAAAATTTTATTATTTTTTTCTCTATAAAAAAAAATTATAAAGTAGACCTTTATTAATTAGAATTTGCAAAAATTCAAATTTCCAGAAATTACAACCAGCGGTTTAAATGCATTGAACGCTATTAAATGAAAGCTGAAGTTCTAATTTTGACTGGTATATTAATTTTGTTTTTATTTGGTTTCAATAAATGGAAATAAAAAGAGGAACCGAAGAGTTCTGCATGTAATTCCTTCTTTGCATTTGTTTTTGTTATATTTATGTACGAATTTCACTGTTTCAAAAATGTGAAAAACGATTTTTGGCCGCCGAGTTTTGGCCGTGCATCTCTATGCCTTGTACATAAAATCCAATCATGCAGTTTTGTTAAGCATACTTTAATTAAGAAACATGCAAATTTTCAGATTCATAGGTCAACAGAAACGTATTGAACGGCGTAAGAACAAAAAGGTCCATTCTCATTGTTTTTTGTGAATTTGAATTTTTTGCATATTTTGTTGAAGTTTGAAGACGTGTAGCTTTTAAAGCTATTCTACGCCAGAGAGTAGTTTTTTACAAAAGAAGGTAGGCACCTTACATGAACTGAACTATTTTTATACGACACAGTCATATCCTGTGCATGTCGTTTGCTGAAGTGTTCACATTTGCACTAAAACGTTCACGTTTTCGAACTAAATCATGCGATTTTATTGCCATAATTAAGCATAATCCTACAGTTAATGAATGCAACCGCAGGTAACGCCATAGGTAGAAATCTTAATTGGTTAGCAGGTAGAATGCTTTTTGCGCACATTTTTTATATATTAAGGGGGTCTTCATATTGAGCAACTTTTTTTTTCAACTTTTTTTTTTTGCATTTATTTATAGCTTGGGTATTTATATATATTATTTATAGCTTATTGGCTTGTGAATATGCCCCTAAAAGGATTTTTTGAAATTCGAAATACTTTAGAAGATACAGCCTTTTTTGTGAAGCAAGGTCTGATGGACAAGAAGGTGATGGATGTAATAAAACCAGCTTACGAAGCGCTGTCGGCAGATAATTTGCTTGAAAGATGCCTTGGATCTGAAACTCAGAATTCCAATGAGTCCTACAATTCTGTTCTTTGGTCACTTTCGCCCAAACACATCAACTCAGGCGCACGCACCATCGAAGTGGCCAATTTCATTGCAACGTGCCTCTTCAACGACGGTTTTATACCCATACTTAAAATTATGGGTTTGATGGGTATTGCGATTGGCAAAAACGCATACGAATACGCACTATCTCGCAATGAAGACAGATTGAACCGATCAGAGACTCGAGCTGCGGCATCATCAAAAGCTGGCAGAACGGCTCGCAGAGCAGAGAGGGCAGCAGAAAGCAGTTTCTACGAAAAAGAGGAAGGTGGCCTGTATGGAGCTGGCATCGCCGACTAATAGTAATAGTAAGTAAAAATTGTCAGCTCCTTAAAACTGCATTTAAACATTTTTGATTTTTTTTTTTTTTTCCCAAAAAAATTACTTCAAACTTTAAACGCGTTTATCTCGAACCCACGTTTTTCGAACTGGCGGCCATGATATCTCCAGTTCAACTGAACCGATTTTCATGAAACAAAATGGAATCGACGCAGAATTGTCACCATTCTCGGGTGAACCTCGGCCATAATTTTAAAAAATTTTTTACTATTTTTTTTTTTTACACTAAACTACAAAAAAAAACCCGAAATTGAAATTTTTTTTTTGAATGGCCGCCATTTTGTCAAAAAAAATCACAAAATTAAGCTTGAGGTTCACCCGAGAATTACATCTATACTGATTATAACCCCGTTTTTTTTTTTCATTTCAGACGCTCCGGAGACCCGGAATCGTGGCCGCCGTGGCGACACCTTTTTTTTTCACCACCAACTTTGAAGTCTCATTACTTTTTGAACAGCCCACGTATCGAGGCAAAAAAAAATTTTTTATTTACTTTGAACCTTTTGTAATACAATAAATAAAAAAGTTTTCAATTATTCTTTGCGTTTTCAAATAAGAATTTTTTTAAAAAGGGTCCAAAAAACGGGTTTTGAATGAGAAGACCGCCTTAAGCCGCACAACTGCACAGCAAATATATTTCCCACAAAAACTCTTACGTGTAATCATAACAGCTATGGAAAGTGTAACTGACGATTTTGTTGCTTATTTGTGTTTGGTAAACAAATTTAAAAATGATGTTTTCGTCGCGACTAACAGTGACAAAAATATTGTCAGTCACAATACTATGGAAGCTGTATCAATAAAGGTTACAAATATTGTAGACAGCGTAAAAAAAGCGCTATAACCTCTGCTCGAAATCGATGCCGAAATTTAAGCCGGCAAACGAAACTTGGCTAAAAAAACTCTTGAATACGATTGTCAACTAGACGAGGAAAGTGATTCTGATATCGATCCTGAAGATGGAGATGAACAGAATGCTAAGAGAGGAAGTCTTAGGAAGCTTTTCACTGAGAGTTCTGTCCGCTCTAAAAGAAAAAAAAAACTTCAGAACATCTCGGAAACTTGTGGTAAAGAGTTTGTCGAAAAAACCTATCTGCAGCAATTGAACTCCACACGAAGGCACTTGCAATCTGAAATTGTTGAACGTGCATCCAAAGCTAGTCCAAATCGCCTATGAAGGGTATTAACTGCCTTTCCAACATCTCAGCAAACACAGGAGAACCACAACGCCACCAAATGCTTATCTCCTGATTCAGCATTGCCACTCTTCATAAATACTAAAATGACAAAATAGCAATATGAAGAGGTGAGAAGTTCTACAATGACCATCGGTGCACACTGCTACCCAAATTGCAGAACCATCGTAACTGCGAAAGGCCGCTCATGCCTCAAACGGTCGAAGGAAATAAAACAGAAACATCGGTGTACACTGCTACCTAAATTACAGAACCATTGTAACTGCGAAAGATCGCAGCATGCCTCAAATGGAAGGCATACAGGCAGGCCAGAATAATATCACCATTCACCAAAAATTGTTTCTAACAATGGTCGATGGTATGGTAATGCAGGTATTAACTGACACGAAATACACTCGATCGTGCATTATTTGCGGCGCTTATGGAAGCAAATTGAGCGAACCTTCAACTGATGAGTGCCAAAAACTGGGATATATGTACATATGGTCTTTCACCGCTGCATGCCAAAATTCGCTTTATGGAGCACATTTTGAAAGTCTCGTATGACTTGGATTTTGGTGGAAAGGACACAATTAAAAACTCTGCCTGCAAAACTATGCGGGAAGAAAAAAAAAAAACAAATTCAAGCTGAGTTCCGCAAAGTGGGATTCATTGCTGACACCCCAGAGCTTGGAACTGGCAGCAGCAACGATGGCATCACAGCCAGGAGATTGATTGATTGCTGATCCCCACACTACATCAAAAATCAGAACTGCCAGATGGCGGGATTTTCCCCGATTTTCGGAATTTTTCGACTAAAACGGGAATGCGGGGAAAATAATAATCAAAACGGGGAAAGTATAAAGCTAGTAATAAGCATTTCAACATTTCTTTTAACTATATTGTTGAACGAAAATATATCATCTTAATTTAACTTTATGTAAATTTGTTTGACTATTTAGAAGATGGACAAAACCGATAAAAACTTTATACTTTTTGGAATTAATCTGATCTGAAAAAAATTAACATTCATTCCGTTGGGCATATTTTTTACACGTTTTTTCCTCAGTTAAAATGGAAATCTTGATATAGAATGCAGATCTTTAAGATATATCTTTACGATGATTTTGCTAAAGAGTTTTATACAACATTAATTCTGACGTTTACTTTAAGAAAAATGGTTCCGATTTATTTCCTTGCCTTCCAATAACGGTCTTATTCACTTGATTAAATAGACTTATTTGGTTAAAAAAAGTAAAAAACAAGTCACCTCTAAACGAGGAAGTGAAAATAATAACACGTTTGATTTAACCTGTGTTAAATCGAGCTTTGATTTAAATTTTCATAAAATTATTTTGTAAATAGTCAATTCAAAAACATATTTAACATGTTATTGAGAGGAAAATGTTACCCGTAGCAAAAGTCTTTCTAATTCTCAATCTTTTGGCAGTATTTCTTTGTGACCGATGGAAACTTTTGAGCAGCAATTGATTGTTATCGAATTTTCAGAACATAGCTGTTAGTGACAAAAAAAAAATTATTAAAGATTTATAAAAATTATTTCGAAGTTGATGTAAATACGGAATGTTTAAGTATTCATATAAAATAATTGAGTATATTTAATATAATATTATATTTATATCTTGGCACCGAAAGCTATGGTCGTTGGCCTGATTTTAAATTTATTTTTGAAAGCTTTAATTTATAAATTAGAAACGGCGGAAAATGCGGGGAAACTTAGACTTAAAAACGGGGAAAATAATTATTTTGTATGCAAAAAAAGGGAATTTTCTTCACCGACACCTGGCAGCACTGACTGGAATTGATGAGGTCTTCATATCAATGTTGTAATGAGCATATACGAGCAGAGCGTTTTGGACAGTATACTAAGGAAACAGCAGAATAATACAGTACATTATATCCTTGGCGTGCCATGTCTCCAGGTTTTAATGCATGGCGAACAAATCATAAACTATCATATCCTACCTATTGGAGAGCTATCTGAAGAAGCGCAAGTGAAAAGAAATGAGGATTATAGTTTCTATAGGGAACATAACACCCAAAAGTTTTCAGTGCAAAAAAAAAAAAAATGACCCATTTCGAATGCTTATGATATAATCTGATCCATTTATACCTAGT
Source organism: Coremacera marginata (assembly GCA_914767935.1). NCBI lineage: Eukaryota > Metazoa > Arthropoda > Insecta > Diptera > Sciomyzidae > Coremacera > Coremacera marginata. The sequence continues at coordinate 153,271,428 of OU612045.1, forward strand.
TTTAGAAATTCAAAGAAAATTGCACATATTCCCTTAAGTAAAGAAGCAAAAGATTTTAGTGTTTAACCAACTCGTGAATTTTTTGACGAAAATTGATATCAAAAAACAATTTATAAATACTTAGATAAATTATACTTTTTATTAATACATATGCAATGTTAAAACAATTCAATAAAACATTCTATACAAAAATAATAAATGGCATAAATTCGTATTTCCTCAAACGTATTTGATCTGATAACTAAATGTCAACAACACGCAAAAATTTTGGTTTTCTTATGAAACCGCTGTCAAGCCTTTTTACCATACTATTGTTAATTGTTTTTTTTTATTATTAAAATAATAAATTCCTTCAGCCCTAAAAAAATCTCAAAATCTAAATTCTAAAATTGTTGATTTTACATCAAAATTCAATTCATCACTGCTAACTGTTAATTTGCGTATTCCTGTTCCCAATTGCTGCCACCTGATCCTTTAATAAAATATTTCTTTTCAATTAAATCTGCATTTTTAATTGAATAACATTTGAGTGCAGCTTAGAGCTTAGAAAAAGCAATAGCATAGAGCGAGTGAGAGGAAAAGCTTTAATAAATCAACAACGCAGCATTGCTGCTGCAGCAACAGGGCAGCAGCAACAAAGCAGAAATCAATGTTGCCAGCCCACACAAGTACAGAGAAGCTACTGTGACAGACATACAAGTGTTGTTATACATTTGTTTCATTCTTTCTGTGAAAATTTATAGCTTGGTAACATTTATTGTTTGCTCTTCTTTTGTTTTGTTTTTATATTTTCTTTTTGCTGCCCAGTGTTAGTGTTTGTGTGCTTTTGCTGCTCATAGCTTAATTTATGCATATAAAATACAAAAGATTTATTTAAATCTTTTCGGAAAACAATTGTCGAGGCAGAATGCAATGCTGCCAGCTTGTAAAGTAAAAACAAAACATTTGCTGTCTGTCATGTCGCTTCTTACTACTTTCAAGGCAATTTATTAGATGGATGACATGCTATGCCTTCCGTTGCAACTTGCTGCTGCTACTGTCGCCTTGACAAAAGCTCATAATTGTCGAATTGTGAAAATTTGATATCTCTTTGTTGTGCATCAAAATCATTTAATTATTTTAATTCAAGCGAGAGAAATGTGCACAAAGCAAAAAAGTTTTGCAGTTCTGTGCACTGAAAAGTGAAATAACAGTCGAAACTACTAGAGTGAAGCGCCAACCAGCAGCAGTGAAAGGAAAGTTTCTTTTGTAGATTCAAATGAAAAATGGAATTAACAATGAATGCAATTTTTGGCAAAGTCATTTGTGGTAACTTGATATTAATCGCTGAATGGAAGAAGGAAGTCAGAATGATTTTTAATGCTTTTTTGTTGTGTGTCTTAAATGTGGTTGGGACGGAGTGGGTGAAGTGGTGTAAAATTCAATTTGGAAGTTTTCCAAATGAATCACATACTTAAGAAAAAGCAATTGCATAAGCTTTCAGCAATTTTGACTTTCATTAAGGCACACTGTACCTTTGAAGCTTTAGTCAAAATCGCTGACTTGCATATCTGTATTACTTAATGCAGGATTGTATTTACGTTCGTTCTATTAAGCAGAATTTCTTTATCATAATCATCAGCATTATAAATGCAGCCATTAATTCAAATGCTTGCGAAAAATTACGGTGCTCATTAGAAACTCATTAAAAAGCTATAATAAAAGCTTTTATAACTAAAACAACACACACACACATCGCAGACACGTGTTCAATTTTTGTTAGTTTGACAAGCATGGCAGATAGTTGTTGTAACTTAACAGCGATTATTAATGCTGCTAAATGAGTTAGCCGCACAGTGGACAAAATAAACAAAATTATTCGAAATATAGTGCCATAATCATAATTGTAGGTTAGTGATAGATAATAAAACGAAAGTTTTTAATTAATAAATTTCCATAAAATTCTGAAGAATTTAACGTAAATAAATTAATATTCTATATAAAATTGTTTGAAAAGTTGAGAATCCCATTTATTGGAAAAACTTATTATGAAACAAGGCTTTCAATATGGTAGAAAAAAAAATGGAATGTTTATAACGAATTAATAATTTTAAAAATTTTATATAAAGTTGAACTTACATAAATTTAGAATATTTAATTTTTTAGGTTTTAAGAAAAAATCAAAGCCATAGGGTGTTCATCAAAGTTCTAAATTTTTTAATATTAATTTTTGAACTATTATTATTAATATCGACAAAATGTTTTCAATATATTATTCAATTATTTATTTTATTTTGGGTTAAAACAAGGAAATATTATAATTAATACAAAAGTCATGGACAACGATAGCATTGGCTTACAAAATGAAAAACAAACACATGTTCATTCAATGTTTTTCACTATATTTTTAATACATTTTGGACAGCTCAACTCGAAAATTAATTAAACATTTTTTTGCAAGTAGGCTTTCGAGATAACTTCAGCTGCTTGCCCATATGTCGAGTTAGAAATGTTCGATTGGGTTGCACAAGATATCAAATGAAAAGTTATTAAATTCTTAACAATCTTTTGACACATTATTTTTAATCAGTGCTGCAGTTTAAGCGTTATGGAACAAATAATATAAGAAACGCCGATTAATTATAATTAATGTTCATCATACGCCCTGGTGTCCTAAAAAGCCTTATTTAATACCTTAGTAAATTATGTCAGAGTGTTAGAGCTTAGGCCGTTTTGCATTACACTGGACAATAAAACAATGTAAAAAGCAATTATTGGATATTTGATTACTCTTAATTTGATATCTTGTGCAATCCAAGCGGACGTTTCTAACTCGAGGAATGGCCAAACATGTAAAGCTACACTAACGTGGAAAAAAATTCATATTTCGAAAACCATCCATAAAGAATTGTTCTATCAGATTTTCGAGTTGAGACATCCAAACTACATTGAAAATATTTAGTGTCATTGAATGTCTATTTTGACAGTAAACCAATGTTATTTATCGATTACTTCCCACTAAACCAAAGTTGACAATTTTGTCGAAATTCAGATTAATGTAATTCGTAACCATTTTTAGCTTTCTTAAAGTATTCGTTACTATTTCGTTGCAGTAAATTCAGCAGAATTCCGATTTTTATACAAAATTATAATGTGGTTTTCGGTGTGTTCGAATAATTAAAGTGCACACACAGAGTATTTGAGTTTCATTCGAACTATCTGATTAAAATCGTTAGTTATGCGTAATGTTTTTCGTGACTGTCGAATTAACATTTTTTTTTATAATAAAGGGGTATATATAAAAAAAAAAAATAAATCAACATTGACATATAAGATTTTATTAGGGGTTTTCTTTTAATTTTTTAAAACTTTATTTTTTTATAAAGTATTTTATGTGTTCCATGAGTTTAAATTTCTTAATTATATGTCGCTACGAAATTGTTACAACACTTTCTTACGAAATCCTAAGGAACCACTTAATAGAATTTTCATACAATTTTGTAAAATATAAGATTCTGAAATCAAAAAGATTCCGAAATATTCGTAACGATTTTGTTACGTTTTCGAAAACTTTGCTTAGCTGGGTTGCTATCAGTTTTCATTTGTATACCCCAACGCGTACTGCGCAAGGGGTATATTAACTTTGTCATTCCGTTCGTAACGCCTAAAAGGAGGCGTGGCTGGTATAGAAAAATATATTTATTTTTGATCAGCATCATCTCCTGAGTCGATTTCTGCAATTTTAAAGCTATCGTGATGAAATTCAAAACATAAGTTTGTTTTTAAAAAATAAAGATCAAGTTCAAAAATAGGCCAAATCGAATGAAAACCACGCCTACCTCTCATGCAAAGTAACTTTATATTGGTAAAATGTCTTTAAAATCCACAAACACTAAAGAAATGCCTTGAAATTTGGCATGTAAGCTTTGATCTTCAGTCTTAATCACGGCTATGAAATTTGAAAAAATCGGATGAAAACCACGCCTATCTCTCATACATAGTGGCTTTATTTTAAAAGTAAAATCTCTTAAAAATCTGCTCAAATTAAAGAAATGTCTTGAAATTTTGCATATAGGCTTTGATATATGATATAGACCATCACTATGTTATTTGGAAAAATCGGATGAAAACCACGCCCACTTTCCATACAGAGTGGTTTTATTTTAAACGTAATATCTTTTAAAAATCCACAAAAATTAATGAAATGTCTTCATCATCTCTTTGATATATGTCAAAATCGGATCAAAACCACGCCTACCTCCCATACAAAGTGACGTCATCAAAAAAGGAAAACTTTCGTTAATATATAAAACTGAATGTCATCGTGTATGTCGTGGCTAAAGACTTCGAATTTACTTCAATATGGCCGCGGGAGGGTATTTTAGCTTCGTTACCCTGCCGAAGCTCCATCCTTACAAGTTTTTTTGAATTTTTATAACGGATGGTACAAAACGCTTATTAAAATTAATTAAAGTGAATTTTTCCACAAAATTTTACATTTTTTTATACTGCTTATTAAAAATATCAAGAATTTATGAGGGAATATTTATTTTCCCTGTCATTTATAAATCTGAAATTGTAACTGCTCTATCAGCTTTAACTATATCAAAATATTCAATATTTTCAATGTTAGGAAAATTAAAATCAACAAAAGTATTCTTACTATTATGTGTTTCAAACACTTTTTGGGAATCTTGCGTAAATAAGTTAAAGCTATTTGCAGTTACTATTGGACTGTATACCTTCGTATTCCATAGAACACTGGAATTCATTTGTTTTCCGTCTATCATTGATGAATTGCCAAAAAAATTAAAGATTTGATTTTAGACTGCATTCTAGATTCCAAATATTTTACTTGTACAAAAAATTATGAAGGAAACCAAATGTTCTTCTAGTATGAATAATATCAGCCTTATATTTTATTTGTTTACACTTTTAATTTTTTAATTTTTCTAAAAGTTTTTTTTAATTTTTTTAAGATTCATTAAACTTCTATTAAACCATTGCTGGAATTTAATTCTAGAATTACTCGAATAAATTCTGATATAACATCAAAAAACTTAGTTAAGTATCGTTAATATAAATAAAAAATTGCTTTAAAATTATTTTCAATAGCATTGCAATACAAAAAAAATTTAAGTATTCCAGTTTTCAAATATAATTTAAGCCAGTAGCTTGTTGCAAAATATATTTGTTTGTAGCTTAAAATCTGTTTAAATGTTGAATAATTATTTAGGTGATTTATGTAAAATAGTTTAAACTGATTTTAAAATTTAAAAAATTGTATATCTTAAGCCACGCATTTAATGTTTTAGATATTAAAAATATGTCTAAATCAAATGGAATATAATAGTGTATCGACACATTACGATAAATAAAATAATCTGCCAAGTCTTAAAAGCATAAAACTTTTGTGATGAGTGATTTTATTGAATATTTGAGTTAAGAAAAAATGTTGCATAAAATCTTTTATATGAAATGTTTTAAAAAGATGCATAGAAAATATTTGAAAATGATTTCTTTTTCAAAAGTTGAGATATGCTGATCACCGATTTCGACTCAAAACACATCATGAACTCTTATTACATCAAAAGTGTCAGATGAAAGGCTTAGCAAAAAAAAATCCAAACTACTCTTCAAAGTACATATTTGAGTATACATTTTTTTTTATCATAATAAATAAATCTTTTTGAAAAAATTCCAAAAATCATGTATTTTTCAGCCTTTCTAATGAGAGAGGTATCTTAAAAATTGTTAATACTAAAATATTTTATATATAATTGATATAAAGTCTCAAGAAAAGTATCTACTGAAGTGAAAAAAATGTACACGTTTGTATAAAGTTTTTGTGTTATATAACAGACAGCTTGAAAAAAAATCATGTTTTGAGAAAAACACGTTTAAAGTTTTGGTAACACTTTTATATATATAATTTTTTAATAATAAATTTGAACTAAAAATCAGAGGTCTGTAACAGTATTGCCAAATTATTATTCGTTACGATTTTGTACCTTAAATCCAATTAACCGATATTTTCTCTTAGTTCTTCAAAATATTTCTTCATCAGACTTATTTGCGCGCACGCCACGACGGAGAAAAAGAACGTTGACGGCTTCGTCCGTCGCCTTCTACGCTAGTCTTGAGAACGTATACGACCTCCTTCCGGTCCATGACGTGAAAATAGTCCTCGGCGATTTTAATGTGAAAGTCGGAAGGGAAGGCATCTTTGGCCCCACTGTCGGTCAGTTCAGTATTCATGAGACCTCCACGAACAACGGTCTAAGACTGATCGACTTTGCCGCGGCTCGAAACATGGTAGTTAGTAGCACCAGATTTAAGCACCTCGACATCCACAAGGCCACCTGGCTGTCCCCGTATCAAAAAACGCGAAACCAAATTGATCATGTTGTAATCGACGGAAGGCATGCCTCTAGTGTACTAGATGTGCGTACATTTCGGGGGATCAACATTGACTCTGACCATTATCTTGTTGCAGCCAAGATCCGCATGCGATTATACAATGCGAAGAACATACGCACAGGAATGCAACGAAAGCTAGATGTCGCTAAGCTGCAATTACAACGGACTACCAAAGGCTACTCCGCGACAGCAGTAAAAAACGCCGCATATAGAAAAACGCTGCAGTCAGCTGCAACGCGAGCCGTGCGAGAAAACTACCACGAAAAGAGGAAGGAAGAAAGGCGCCTTTTCAGACGCCAGATAAGAGAGCAGGGAAAGCGTGAGCGTGTGGAACTAGAGGTATACCAGGGCAAGACGGATGCACGAAAATTCTATCAACAGGTTAAGCGTCTAACCCAAGGTTTCAAGCACGGAGCATCCACTTGTAGAGATGAAAATGGAGATCTGAATACGGATACACAGTGTGTGCTGAGATTGTGAAGACAGTACTTCTCCAATTTACTTACTGGCGACGATTCCACCAATGCCACCCATGGAGAGCGCAGTTCAGTGCCACCAATCAACGATGACGGAGTGGAAGTACCACCACCTAGCCATGAACAGGTTCGAGTTGCTATCCAACGACTCAAAAACAATAAAGCAGCGGATGCTGACGGCCTGTCGGCTGAATTGTTTAAAACCGGCGGCGATGAATTGATAAGGCGCATGCATCAGTTCATCAGCAAAGTATGGCTAGCAGAAAGCATGCCCGACGATTGGAACCTCAGTGTACTGTGACCCATACTTAAGAAAGGAGACCCAACAATCTGCGCCAGATATAGAGGTATCAGTCTTATTTCCATCGCATATAAGGTTCTCTCAAGCGTACTGTGTGAAAGATTAAAGCCGATTACAAAAACACTGATTGGACCTTATCAGTGTGGCTTTCGACCTGGTAAGTCCACCATAGACCAGATTTTCACGCTACGACAAATCCTGGAGAAAACCCACGAAAATCAAATTGACACACACCATCTCTTTGTCGATTTTAAAGCTGCGTTCGATAGCCCGAGAAGGGATTGCCTATACGCAACAATGTCTGAGTTCGGTATACCTGCAAAGTTGATTAGACTTTGCAGAATGACGTTGAGCAACACACGCAGCTCCGTCAAGGTAGGAAATGACCTCTTCGAAACCTTCAATACCGAAAGAGGTTTCAGGCAAGGCGATCCACTGTCTTGCGATCTCTTCAACATCATCATGCAGGGAATCGTACGAAAGACCGGTGTGCATCGTAATGGCACCATTTTCTATATAGGTGTCCAGCTCCTTGCGTACGCTGATGATATTGATATTGTTGGCGGAACCAAGAGAGATGTTACCGCTGCTTTCGCCGCTATCGAAAAGTAAGCAGCCAAAGTGGGTTTGACGATAAATGAGGTAAAACAAAGCTGTCTACAAACAAGGGAGCGCGGCGTTTAGACTCCCACGTTTCATCCGGCAGCTATAACTTTAAAGTAGTCAAGTAGTTCGTATACCTTGGTACCGCCATTAGTACCAACAACGAATTCAGCCTGGAGATAAAGCGAAGAACAATAATTGCTAATAGGTGCTACTACGGGCTCAGTAAGCAACTAAGTTCCAGAGCCCTCTCTCGATCGACAAAACTAACACTCTACAAGACGCTCGTTCTACCTGTGCTGCTTTATGGCGCTGAGGCATGGGTAGTTTCGCAAACTAACGCAGCTGCTCTGGGGGTGTTCGAGAGAAACCTTCTTCGCAAAATCTTCGGTCCTGTCCGAGTCGGCGATGACTATCTCATCCGAATGAACCACGAGCTGTATGAGCTCTACGAAGACATTGATGTAGTTCGGCGTATAACTGTGCAGCGACTACGCTGGCTGGGTCATGTCCATCGTGTGGACGACGAAGCTCCAGCGAAAAAGGTGCTTGAGGCGAGGGTCGCTGGTCAACGACGACGAAGGAGACCATGCCTCCGATGGGTGGACCAGGCTGAGGAAGCCCTAACCACACTCGATATATCCGATTGGAGAAAGCGCGCGCAAAGCAGAGGCGCCTGGCGAGAGCTGATGAGGTCGGTCGAAATCCGGACACGGGTTGCTACGGCCACCTAGGTAAGTAAGTAATACTTTGGTAAAATGCAATGTAAAGACTTGCACGTGAAGAACATATATAAATTGTCGAAATTTGTTTCCAAAATTCGTGTTATGTGTATCCATCTGATCAGATTACGCGATACTGCCGATCAGTTTATATCTTCGTTTACTTTTATGGATAATATTTATTCAGCACGAGCTAGTGCTGTGAGTATCGAAGAAATCCGCAATTGTCTTAAAGCACTAAATAAAATTAAAATTTTGGGCTTATATAGCCAAAATATTTATAATTTCAATAAATTTGTGCACGTTGATCGTTGTTCCGAATTCGAGGAACTGAGGGAATATCGTTCAATATTTGAGATGCTTTTAACCTTCAAAAAATTAAAAAAAGTTCAACATTTCTAGGAGAACATTTCCTTAAAGTATCACATTTAATATATATTCCCCACTGTACCTATTGTGTTTGCGCGCCATTGTGTGTTGTTAAACTTATCAACTACCAGCCATTATAACTCTTAATACGACAAACTTTCTTGTTGACATTGATTATGTTTGACGTTAACGTTCATTACTTTTGCATATCAACCAAAAATGTTGACAACATTGACAGCTGTTTGTTACGCTTCCATTGCCGAATCAAGCAGCTTAAAGTGTATGCAAAATGAAGCTTTCATAGGCCGGAAATGGTTACAGCAGCAACTCAACGTTATTAACATGAACATCAAGCGGATTAGCATTGAGTTTAAGTAACAGTATCGATGACAAAGTCAGTGTTGGTAGCAGCATCAAATGTCATTGAATGTCATTAATGAGTTTATGATGCAAGCGATATATTGCTGTTGTTGTCGTCGTCGTCTTTGCCGTTGTTGCTGCTGGTAGAAGTCATTAAAATGTCATAAATGTGTGTGCTTTTCTTTAATATGTCAACATAAAATTGTGTGTTTTTGTATGTTTTCAAGATGGTGGCATATCCGCTGAAATATCACAGAGCGACACATTATAAAAAATAAAAACGAAGACGAAGAAAAAGAAGCAGTGGCTTTGCAATAAAGTGGGGCAAACTGGTTGGTTATTTTTTTTTAACTTAAATGTCGTAAACATGAATGTGACATAAAATAAGTGAAGGCTACTTGTTATTGTTGTTGTTGTTGTTGTTGATGCTGTCGCTTAAACAGTGGCTGTAGACTGTAACAGATCTGTATTTGACATATTAACAGTATGAGAAAGCATGAGCTGGAAACGGTGGGTGGAAAGTAGAAGAAGCAAAACACGGCAAAGTCTGATAAAAATTGAAAGAAAGGCTTTTACGACAGCTGATTGATTGTGCACGAGTGAGCAAGTAAGCATTTTGTACTGTCAGTTGAGTAAAATTATTCAACTGACAAAAAATTATAGAAAATTTTTCTGTTTTTATTTTATGGCCCATAAATATGCAAACAACTTTATTTTACATACATATTTTTAGTTTAAACGTTTTTAAGCGTTGTGTTTTTGACGTTAATAAATGACATCTAAGTAAATGGCTTGAAAAAATATCAAGATAAGCGTAGCTTAAAATTGGTCAATTTTGGAACAATAAATAGTGGGATATAATTATATTACGTTTAAAAGGTATTGATAAGAATTTTTTTATTAATGACAGCTAGCTGCAGCAAAATTTGTCGTGAAAGCTTTAGATAAGCTTGATGGATGGCTTCTAAATTGATGGAATTTTAAATGTATATGTTCAATATCGACAAATTATTCCAAAAAAAAGTTAGTGAACTTGAAGCAGATGATTTATTACAAAAATATACCATAAAATGTAGAACTGGAAAATCAATGACGATGAGATTCTTCAAAACAATAAAAAGTTTTTCTATGTAAAAACTTTGCATGTTTATATATCTTTGTTGAATAAGTTTGAAATCTAATTTGTCAGATTTCAATCTTACGCTTAATATAAATAAGAAATTTGCCAAATTTTGAATTAAACTCAAAGAAATAAATAAATATCTAAAATTAAAAATGCCGTTTTGTTTTAAGGAAAGTAAACTGAGAGCATTTGGCAAATCATTTTGAAGTCATGTGGGCAAGGACATTTTGACATAATGCGAACAAGGACATTTTGACATAATCATGCCATGTGTCATGCCAGGTAATAATTTCATCTAAATAAGCCTTGAGTAAAGCTTTATATAAGGAATTTATTTGTGGAGGAGAACTTAAATTTACTTGAATAATCCTTGAAACTTGTGTTATTAATTCCTTTCAATTAATTTCTTCATTTGGATCAAAATTAAACGACAAGGTCGGGTATGGGGTATACTCAAAAGAGCTTGGGGTATCTTTGGCTTCCTGACCACTGTAGTGTGTATCAGGCCGAAATGATGGCAATAGTGGAGGTTGTATCATGGCTTTCAATAAACATTGTCTGCAAACGGGAAATTTATATCTTCTCAGATCGTGCTTCGTTAGATGAAATGTCGAACTACTTCAGCATCAACCTAATATGGGTACCTGGGCATAAAGGCATAAAAGGTAATGAATAGGCAGATGAGCTTGCTAGAAATGGGACACGAGCGGTATCGACTATGTTGAATCCAACGGGTATCCCGTTAGCTACTTTTAAGCTGCTAATCAGTAACAATATCATATCGGAAGCCAACACTAGGTGGGCTGAACTCTCGACGTGCAGAGCATCAAGGCTTATCTGGCCGACACTAGATCCCAGGCGATCGAGATCCCCCATCTCACTGGCAAGACCAGAACTAGCCAAAATAGTGGCTGTCATCACAGGGCACTGCTTGATAGGCAGACATGCCCACAGGTTAGGAGTTATCTCAAATGACTTCTGTAGAAGCTGCAGGGATGAGGAAGAGAAAGAAACCACCTCCCATCTCCTGTCCTGCGCTTAGTTTAGGAAACCACATCCGTAGTTTGAGATTTTATGAATTTTTTCTTTTGTGGACCCATGAACAATGGGCCAGAGCCACGTAAAAAGCGCGCATAGCCAAAAAATTTAAAGTATTTTTTTTGTACATTTTTCAGCATTTTTTTTTACTTAGATATATGATTTACCTACCGTGAAGCCTCAAAAAATATTTTTTTATTAACGATACACTTTTAGCAAGGTCGATAAAAATGCAAATTAAAACTTTGTTTTTTTAATCTCATATGCAATAAGGATAGAGACCCAACTTTTATATATTACACTAGCCTATGACTTCTTTTCGGACAAAATATGTATCTGGAAGGTTTCGAAGGAGCATTCCTTCTCTGACCACAGATATATTGAGTTTCAGTGGAAGGACTCGAATCCTCCTCTCCCCTGTAAAATCACTAACCTTAAGAAAACAAACTGGGGTTATTACACTAGACTAATTGCTAAACACCTAGCTCCCAAACCAACCTGTAATCCAACAAACCGAGAGCAGTTAGACGACCTAGTCAACCACTTTACCAAGCACTGCTCCGACGCGCTGAAAATGGCCTGTCCTAGCAGAAATCACAAAGAATCAGATAAGCCACCTTGGTAGTCCTGTGAACTGGAGGTACTTCGTACAGAGTGCCGGAAGGAATTCAACACCGCCAAGCGCACCAACAGTGAAGCGTCCTGGAACAGCTATAAGTCCAAACTTAGTACTTATAAAGCGGCTAAAAGAAAGGCCAAACGCACCTCGTGGGCAACTTTCTGCAGCAATATAGAATCAACGTCGGAAGCATCTCGACTACGGAAAATTCTATCCAAATTCCCCACATCGCCAAGCTATATACAAAAAAAAGACGGCTCTTGGACAAATTCAAGCCTTGAATCTCTCAACCTCCTCATGGATACCCAATTTCCCGGCAGTACAACCGACACACCGGGTGCCTCAACAACGCCCATAGGTGCCTCATATCAACTGGTGCATTCCATAGTAGGCAGAAGGCAGATTACATGGTCAGTGACCACATTCCAGCCCTATAAATCTCCAGGTCCTAATGGAATTGTGCCGGCCCAGCTTCAACATACCCTACAGCACATAATGCCATGGCTTGAGACCATTTTCTCCACTTGCTTAATACTAAACCACACTCCCATCGGTTTGAGAGAGGCTAAGGTAGTCAGTCTTCATACCTAAAGCAGGCAAAGCCTCTCATGCCAATCCAAAAGACTTCAGGCCAATCAGCCTATCTTCTTTCATGTTAAAAACTGTAGAAAAACTTATTGAAGTTTATCTGCGACAAACCATCCACGCCTCAAACCTTTCAAGTGCTCAACATGCGTACAGCAAGGGTAAGTCCACAAACACTGCCCTCCACTCCCTAGTCTCGACTATCGAAAGGTCACTCTCAATTAAGGAATATACGCTAGTGGTATTCCTGGACATTGAGGGTGCATTTAATAACGTCCTTCCGAACGCCATCATTCTGGTATTGACGGATTTGGGAGTCGGAGCATCCCTAGTTTCGATCATCGGCCAATTGCTTACGAGCACGGCAGTTAGCTCTGAACCAGGAGGCTCGCAGGTACGTCAACAGAGGTACCCCTCAGGGAGGGGTCCTCTCTCCACTCTTATGGGTCGTAACGATTAACCAGATGCTACGACGCATGGAAGAGGATGGCCACCAGGTAGCGTACGCGGACGATGTCTCTATCGTCATACGTGGTAAATTCCCGCATACCCTCTGTAACATCATGGAGTCAGTGCTTTGGTCGCTCTCAAGCTGGTCTGGAACCTGCGGACTCAGATTAAGCCCGGCAAAGACGGAACTGGTTGTCTTTACCAGAAGATACAAAACAAAAATAACACCCCCGAAACTGAACAAAGCCAGGCTTAACTTCAGCAACAGCGCAAAGTTTCTGGGAGTGATCCTAGACAGGAAACTTCTATGGAATGAGAATACTGAGGAACGCATCAAGAAGGCAAACATAGCGCTCTTCGCTTGCAAGAAATCAATAGGCGAGAAATGGGGATTTTCTCCCATCATAGTCCGCTGTATTTACACTGCTATCGTCCGACCAAATATACTCCACGGAGTGATTGTCTGGTGGCAGGCCACTCTCGTAAGTCTTCCGTACTAAATAAGCTTCTCAAAAAAATAGGAGCCTTGCGGTCTACTTCTACGGATGCGTTAAATGTCATCCTACTTACCTTCCTTAGACCTAATTGCCATCGAAGGTGCTACTATCACAGCTCTGAGGTTAAGGGAGTCTAGATCCTGGTTCGGAGATGGTAACGGACACTCAGAGATACTGGCCTCGGCCACTATTCCTTCCAACACAGACTACCGCACACCACAGGTAATCTTTGATAAAAAGTATAATGTCCGCATTCCTACACGACAGGAATGGAAAAGCCGGCCTCACTATATGGAGTGGGCCATAAACATATTAACTGACGGCTCTAAGCTCGAAGGGCGAGTAGGTGGGGGAGTCTTTTTCCCAGACCTGGGGATTGAGACCTCATTCCAGCTATCCGATCACTGCAGTGCCTACCAAGCGGAGGCCTTAGCCATCAAGAAAGCAGCACAGCACCTCAACCAGCTGAGTAGCTCAGGGAAGGCTTCCATCTTTCCACCCTCCAACTAACTATCACCCGTCTTCCGAATCAACACAATGCTTTCGCATTTATAGGGGGCATCCCCTGAGCGTTGGTTTAGTATAAAAAAAAAATATATATATTTTCTCGGACAGTCAAGCGACGCTAAAATCATGTGCTCCTATACCCATAGCTCTAAATCTCTTGCTGCATGCCGCAAATCTCTCAACGAGATGGCTGAGCAATATAGGATCTACCTTGTATGGGTGCCTGGGCACCGAGACATAGAAAGCAATTGTAAAGCTGACGAACTGGCTAGAAAGGGTACCACCGCCGCTTTCCTTCCAGAAAAGGATGGGGTAGGTATACCCTTGGCCACCTTTAAACTCCTGTGCAGGCGAAACACGCTGCGTCAGTCCAATGACCTTGTCACCTGTGCCACATCCAGACTTACCTCGCCTTCCTACGACAGCAATCACACCTCCTCCCTACTGGGACTCGAAAGACCGAATCTCTCTGTTCTGGTACTCACTGGACACTGCTTGATAGGAGCACACGCTCTTCGTCTAGGCTGTGAAGCCAACGACTTTTGCAGAAGCTGAAGAGATGATGAGGAGGAGGAAACCGTGCAACTATTTTCCTGCCACAGCCCTGCTCTAAGTAGAAGGAGACTAAATACCCTCATTCGACTCCTCAACGGAGACAGGACTCTTATGACACCAAGTTAAAGGAGATTATATGGTATCACAAGGGGCCTTTATTGGTCTGAGTGCACGAGACGGGCAGCCGTCTCAACCATTCTAACCTAACCTAATCTCATAAAAAATACATAACTGGTTTCCCCGAAATTTCATAGAGCAGAACTTTTGAGTCCCGCAGAGTCCCGGGTTGTACGAACGTGCAAATTATAGCTCTTTTCTCATAGAATATACTCTGCAAATTTGGAATGCTAATACCTGCTACTGAATCCTTGGCGGCTGTTGAAACTTATCTAAGATTTTCAATTTCACCATATACAAATAGGCGAAGGCAAAAGAGTTCTGCACCATTTTCTCGTGTGTTTCTCATTTTATACAAAGCCTTTTCAAATTGAGCATGAATAACTTCAAATATTTAGGTAAAATTGTTATCTGGGAACGATCCAAAGTGCCGTAGTCACTTGTGTACTGCTTGGAAGCAAGAAAATGGGATAAGCGTGCTTGACTGGCCGTCTCATCCGCTGGATGTGAATCCAACAGAAAATGCATGGGCAATAATAAAGCTAAGGTTGCGAAAAAAAAAATTAAAACAGTATTCACCAGTTCAAGCGCCATCTTTTGACAATATGGCATAGTTTACCACTGTCGTTCGAAGAAAAATTAATACAAAGAATGCCATCTCTATGTGACGCTATTATAAGAAACAGAGGAGAGTAGAATCTCTACCTATTTGGCGTAATAAAGAATTCATTTAATTAATAAAAATAAATTGTTGTTGTTCTTAAAACCATTGACTGCTAGGACTTTTATTGAGCTTGGTCTTCCTGAACACACTATACGCATCATCTATATTCAAAATTTATAGCCGATCTGTTTTGCCGTTAAGGCGTAAAAGTTAAATATACAAACAAACAGACAACGAATCATTTTTATGTGCATATAAGTAAGAACTTTCTGATGTAACTAATTCATTTGTGAATTAATCCTTGAATATTTTGTCACTTCTACTTATTTGTTTCTTTTATTAAAATATTCACACGTTTTACGCAACTTTATTATAATGCACAAAAAAAAAAAAAATAAATAAGTGCCCAATCATGTAGTGAGCCTTGTCAAGCAGCACGCCTGCAGCCAATAGCATCAGCATCAACTTTTTTATTAACATCTCAAGAGAACAAACAATTTCTTAAGATTTTACAAGGAAAACAATAACAACAACAGCATAACAGCAACCAACAGTTACAGCATTGCTAGTTAACTTTTGTGGTAGCTAGGTGTGAGTGTATCTAGTGCCTGCATAGCGTTGCCACCTTGACGTTGTGGTCTTCGACGACGTCATCTCTGATGAAGCAGCTCGTTAAAAACACCTTGACAGACGATGAGCAAATGACAAGCATTAAAACTGACAGACATCAAGTCCTTGAACTATGTGTGTGTTTGAGCGTTGTATGTTAGTACGTGTGTGAAGGTTTGCGCACGTGTGTGAATAACAGCCACATACTTAGTAGACATTTTTTTTTTTTTTTAATATTTAGTATTCACACTCATGCATATATGTGTATGTGTGCACATATTTTATACTTGTTTATGTTCGTTTGTGTTCGCTTTAAGGCAAAAGAGCACAAGTTGAGTGTTATTGCTTGTTGTCTTGAGAAGGTTAAGATTATGAAAAATAATTATTTTAATTATAATATTAAAGAAAGTATGAAGAGAATAGCAAGTAGTATAGAGGGACGAACAAAAATCGAAAAGTTTCTGTACATCAAAAAACTTGAGTGGATGACATTGACAAGAAGAGAACAAAAACAGAAAAAAAGAAAGTCTTTTTAAAGTGTTTTGTAGTTTTAAAATATTTTGAAGATTTTTAGATTAATTACACGTGGCTAATTTAATGCAAACAATTTTCAAAAACAAGTAGAAGCTGACAGCTGTCGTAGGTCGTGAAGGGCGCATAATCATGGGAGGGGAGGCGGTGTTACGGGGTTCATGTCTTAAAGTATGAAAACAATTAAACAAATTTTTTCTTAGAAAAAATTGAGATACTTATGTCAATTTACTTGAAGAAGCAAAAGTTGTAATTTCTAATACAATTTCAAAAATTTGCGTAAGCAATAAAAAATTAGCCAAAGGGAAGTTTAACTTTGCTTATAAAGATCACAGTCATAACATCTTGACCATTAACGCTTCTCAGATTAAAATAAAAAAATCTGTGTTTTTGTTTTTAAAAACATGATTAAATAATATTAAAAAAAAAAAATCGAAATGGCCATTTTAGCCCTTGAAAAGACATTGACCGAGCTTCTTATGATCAATTGTGTTGTATGTGTTGTGAAATGTTTGAACACAAATGATCGAGAACTGGACCTACCAGCCTTAGGCAGACTCCGAACGGCTTATGTTCTTAAGAAGCTCTTCATAGCAGTTTTTTACTCTCTGAGGTTCGCCATTGTCTGCGGAGAGATGACGGCCGAACATAAAAATAAATTTATTTTAAAAAATAGGGGATTGGGGATTCGAACCTCGGTTCTCTTGCGTATGAGCCACACACTCTATACCCAATACGCCACGGCCGCCACAATTGTGGAAATACAATTGTGTGTTTTTTGAGAGAAATTCATTGTTACAATTATTTAAGCTCAAAATAAAAAAAAAAACAACAAATCATATCGTGTGTCTTACTGTCCATCGACCTTGATTTTATGTCACAAAAACCTAGCATTTAATAAAAAAAAGTTTTAACAAAATGCGTTCAAATGTCACGCCTGAACGCAATGTCAGAATGACAACAACAATCACAGCACAACAAAAAAAAACATTGAGTGACTTACACTGACTTACTAACACCAACAACAATTATAACCGCATCATCTGGAAAAAGTTTACTTTTGTGACAACGGAAATGAAATTTTTAGCAAGCAGATGTCAGGCGGCATCAAGCAAAGTCAAGCAAAAGTCAAAAATCAACACAAAAAACAAAAACTCCAAACAACAGCGACAGAGCAAAGGCAAAAAAAGTCAAATGCCTGTAGCGAAAAAACTATGAAGCAGATATAGCATAAAAAAGCAAGTTGTCAACAAAGCTTTAAAAGCTAAGCATCAAGTTGTTGTTTGTGTTGTTATGATGATTGTGTTTGCTGCTTTTTTGTCACTGTTGATCGCAAGTTTTGCGTGTTTATGACACAAAACATTAGAGCGCGAAATGTCAAAAAAAAAACAACACATGAAATAGGGAGAAAAATGTCACTTTCACAAACTTACACTCACTCACACGCTCACACACGCTTGCAAACTTAATGCATTTTTAATCGTTTTTGCATGTTTATTACTTTGAAACATTAAGGTTTTTTTTTTTTGTGTAGGTATCAAAATGACACGTAGAAAAAAAAAAAATCTCAGCGCCTTACACAGCTGCGAGAAATATTAGAAGCAAACATAAGAGCAAAAAACATTAGAGTAATGACATGACATGACTTTCTTATGTGACAGGACGTGGCTTGGCGTTGCTGGCATTTTATCAAATCTCAACTGAAGTCATATTCTTAAACTTAGTTTTGTAAAAGTTCTGCAGTTGCTATTTGGCTTGGAGTAATGGTGATTAATCATCAACATGGAATTTGTTTGGTGCATTTTTCTTGTGATTGAGTGATATTTGGAGTAAAAGCTTTAGAAATATTTTTATTTTTTTTTTTTTTTTGTACATTCATACTACATATGTGTGTAAGATTAAAAAAAAAACACAAAGATTTTCTCCAATTCAAGAACTCCTTTCACCATAGATGAACCAACAATGAGTTTCAAAAGCATTCAAAAAGCTTTAACTGTAATAAACTTAATAGCTAAAGCTTAACTAAATGCATTAATCTAGAGCCTTCCACCCTGGGCTCTTAAGAGCTCTCTCGTTTCACACGTATTTTTACTCTCTTCTACCCTTAGCTGCCATATAGAGTTATTTGTACACTGCTCATTATGTTAAAGAATATATGTGCAGAATTTGATTAGTAGTATGTGTAAATTCATACCAACGGTGTAAAATAATTTCGCATAATATTAAAGTGCTACGCCTCCCGTTCAATTCAGCCCAAATTACTTGACTATTGACTTCTCATTATTCCAAAGAATATGGAAAATTTGGAAGAGTCGGACAAAGGCAATAGAAGGAGTTCGATTTAAAGTAAAGTGGCACGCCCTTGTGTAATTTCGCCTAATTTTATAGACTAATCACTGCTCATTATTCCAAAGAATGTATTTGCGAAATTTGGTTAAAGTCACAAGAACGGCGTAGAAAGAGTTCGATTAGAATTAAATTGACACGCCCCTTGTTCAATCCCACTCACTTTTGTCTGCTTAAGAGTTCTCATTATACTAAAGAATATATGTGCGAAATTTGGTTAAAATCGGTGAAACGGTGTAGATGGAAATTTATTAGAAATAAATTGCCACTCCCCTATCTATTACGCCCACTTTTATGAACTACAGACTGATTCTTATGCCAAATAATATGTGGGCAAAATTTGGTTTAAGTCGGACAAACGGTGTGGAGGGAGTTCGATTATAATTAAATTGACACGACCCTTGTCCAATCCCACCCACTTTTGTAGGCTTAAGACTCTTATTATTCTAAAGAATATATGTGCGAAATTTGGTTAAAATCGGTGAAACGGTGTAGATGGAAATTTATTAGAAATAAATTGCCACTCCCCTATCTATTACGCCCACTTTTATGAACTACAGACTGATTCTTATGCCAAATAATATGTGAGCAAAATTTGGTTTAAGTCGGACAAACGGTGTGGAGGGAATTCGATTATAATTAAATTGACACGACCCTTGTCCAATCCCACCCACTTTTGTAGGCTTAAAACTTCTCATTATACTAAAGAATATATGTAAAGAATTTGGTTGAAATCGGGCAAACAGCGTAGACAGAGCTAGTTCAAAAAAATAAAGTGCCACGCCCCCTGTCTATTACCGCGCAATTATATAATCTTAAAATTGCTCAAATTACCAAGGCTTATGTGTAAAAAATTTGGTTGAAGTCAGACACACGGTGTAACAGAAGTTCGTTCAAAAGTAAAATGCCACACCCACTTTTCTATTGTAAAGACCCATATCATACCGAAGAAGAATATATGTATAAGTTGGATAAACGATGTTGGCGCTATTTGGGTACATACAGACCCGATGTCATTCAGTTTTATACATTTACGAAAGTTTTTCTATTTTGATGACGTCATTTTGTATGGGAGGTAGGCGTGGCTTTCATACGATTTTGCCAAATATCATAGAGATATTTCATGTTATATATTAAAGCTTATGTGCAAAATTTCAAGAGATTTTTAAGAGATTTTACGTTTAGAATAAAGCCACTTTGTATGGGAAGTAGGCGTGGTTTGCATCCGATTTTGCCAAATAGCATCGAGATGGTTTATTTTAAATATCTTAGCCTATGTGCAAAATTTCAAGGCATTTCATTAGTTTTTGTGGATTTTTAAAAGATTTAACTGTTAAAATAAAGTCGCTTTGTATGGGAGGTAGGCGTGGTATTTATCCGATTCGGCTCATTCTCGAACTTGATCTCCATTTTTTGAAAAGAAGCTGATATTTTGAATTTCATTGCGATAACTTTAAAATTACGGCTGTAATCGTGAGCACAGACGGACACTCGGAAATCGACTCAGGAAGTGATGCTGATCAAAAATATATATACTTTTCTATACCTGCCACGCCTCCTTATTGGAGTCACAAGCGGAATGACAAAGTTAATATACCCCTTACGCAGTACGCGTTAGGGTATAATAACAACATTTTTTGCTGTTTTTCAGACTTTCACAAATTCGACAAGAGTCCGAAGAGCTGAGTGCAAAAGTTACGATATGAAAATGGTAACATGGTAACACTGTTACCAAAGTAAAATCACAGGGAAAATTTAATAGAGCAAGGCTTTTTATCAAAAAAGTAATATTCACGGTAATTTACTAACAAGTTTAAACAAATTCTCAAATGCAATTCAACAATTTTTTAAAGCTTTCAAAAAGCCCTAAGAACGATTTAAAAAGCTCTCAAAATGTTTTAAAAATATGCTTAAAGCTTCAAGAACAATGTCATAAATTTCAATAAAGTGATGAAGTTCATATGAAGATTTTAAAAGCTTATAGCAAGCTTTTGAAAAGTTGAGAAAGCTTGCAGTAGTTTTGAAAAAAGGAAAAAAAATTTGGAAATTTTTAAAAAAGCGTTGATAAATATTTGTCATAAGCAATTTTAAAGCGTTTAAAGCAAAGAGACGTTCGAAAACTTTCAATGCAAAATAGTTAATGAAATAAATTGAAAGTGTAACCTTTAAATGATAAGAATTAATATGATTGAGACCTTTAAAGATATCGTGTATGGCAAAGCTTTTTTGTTTAATTAAGTTATTAGAGCAAGTTTATTTTTAATTATACACAAAAGAGCTCCCACCCACTCTCCTCGTTATGTCAAAAGTAGATAACATTTTGCTTTACTCTTCCTGCAGCAACTTCCTAATTTTTACATCATCATCATTAACCCGGATGTGACTGAATCTTTAACGACTTGTTTAAAATTGCAAAACTTTGTCATACAACACCACTGTTCCAAACCCCTTTCTTTTCCAAATCACTTTCAACCACCATTAAAACACTTTCATTCACATAAAATATTCTAATGATGATAGCTCTGAAAAATCTCACGTTAATGTATGAATTTGGTTAAAATGCAGTTAGAGCATCAGCTGTCCACACATCAGCCAACAACACCACCGCACAAAAAAATAAAAATCAACAATAACAAAATTGAACCAAAACTACCGCACCAACACTAACACACAGTAGATAAAGTTGCCATGATTACCTTCAAAAATTGTACACTTTTATGCAGCAACGGGATAAAAAAAAAAAAATATCAAAAATAACAACCTACAACAACATTGAAAAAATATGTATAGGTAGTACACACAGAAAAGCACACACACCGGATGCATGGTAAATAAAAAAAATAAAAAAAAAATACATGTTGCCTAAAGTGCGCAACACTTGCAGCTGAAAAGAGGGCAACACTTGCATGTAAAAATTATGAAGCAATTACCGCACATTTAAGCAGCCTGTAGCTGTGTGTATTTTTTCCACTTGTATTTGTATGTAAACAAATACACATAAATACACACACACACACACACACATACAAATAGACATACTTTTTATTTTCATTTACTGTGCCTTTTTATAAGCTTTTCACTTAAAAGCTTTGCTAACTTTGACTACTTTTTAGCGGCTTTGTTGACGCTGATGACTGCAGACACTGTAGCCAACATAAAGTGACAAACAATGTTAAGTTTGCACTGTTTTTTTTTGTGTTTTTTTTTTGGCTTTTATTCTCTAAAACCTTAAGCATGTCATATGTAAACATTTTTCTTAATCTTTACTTTGAAGCTTGAAACTTAGCTAATTTTGGCCAGTTTCTTGCCAAAACTTGCATTGAAAATTAAAAAACGTTGTGTACAGAAATTTATTTTCAGTTCAATTTTGTCTTTTAATTAATTTTACCCAGCTTTATGTTTCAATTTATATTAAATACTTGCTTCGACTGACGTGCTTTTAATTGCTGACAGTTCATATTTTATTCAGTCCAGTAATGCCAGCTAATTTATCAATGTTGTCCATGGTTCAAACAAATTAATTAAATTTCATTTTAAAACAGGAAATATTTGTTATTTTTAATTGGTTTCAAGTTTTTTGTCAAGCTGCATTACATAGCAAGCTTTAAAGGCTTTATTTAAGGGGTTACATGACATTGGCAGTTTTTTGGAATCCGTTTTTAATCGAATTATTTTAATAATTGTATTTTAGTAAATATTCTTAAGATTCTAAGAAAAAAAAAAATTCATGGAAAAATTCCTACGGGTTCAAAAGTTACAGCCGGATTAGTGAGAGCGCATTTTTAATTTTTGCGCTACCTACGTACGGCAGCTGGTATATACTTGTTTTACTTGCTACCTGACTTTTGGTGGCTGTTATTTCGTACCTACTTGAAGGGTGAAGGGTGAAGCCGGGATTTCTAAGCGGTTGCAAAAAACTATAAGAAACAGCACAACACAAGATAACGAAGGCATACAGTACGAAGCAGGCTTGGCAGATTGAAGGTAACCTTTTTTTTCTTTGTTCACAAAGTTTGAACGCGTTTATCTGGAAACCATGTTTTTCGTACTGGTTGCGGCACTAGCGGGCTCATTTTTTTACGAGAGTTTTGTATTTTTTTAAACTTGATTCGCTATCGTATGACACGAGCTTTTTTTTCGATTTTTTATGAATTATTAAAGTCAATATTTTTTTCGAAAAAACACTTTCAAATTTGGAACATTACCAAAAATTGAAACAAAAAATTAAAAAAAAAGCTTGTGTCATACGACAACCAATTTTGTTAAGATTTAAAAAAGTAAATCTTTTTCCAGATCGGACAATTTTTGCAACTCCCAGCGCTGCAACCACGAGGCCCCGTTTTTTTCTCTGCCGCCAGTTTGGAGCTCTATAAAACCATGTTGGAGTGAAAAATATATTTTTTTGAATTTTTTTCTTGTAATTTGTGCAATTATCTACAATAATAAAATTTTGCAATAATGTTTGTTTTTGACTGAGTTATGAATTTTTAAAACAAGGTCTGTTTTCTCTGCCGCGAATGTCATGTCCCGCCTTAATGTTTGAGATAGATTTTAATAACAATTCTTTAAGATTGCACTTGAAATATTTGAAAGTTTGAATGGAAGAGCTTTTCAGCAAAATTAAGTTAAACTACACAAAAAGAACCATAAATTTGTCTTGTAGTAAAGAAAAATTTTTATGTTAATTGGCAAAAAATGCTGAATTCCACACTGTTATCACATCAGCTATCAATTTGTAACTTCAGTGCAGCAGATTTACTCCACTTATTGATTAATAAGAATTATGACATTGATATTTATATTGAGTTTAATTTGAGTTCGAAGAAGTTAGTTTACTGTTTTCCTTCGTTTCCCAGAAAACATGAAAATATGAATGCAAGCTTTGATTAAATTCTAGAATTTTGTTTCTTTAAAATTCTTTTTGTTGCAGACTTTAATGACTACGAATGAGTTCAGTCAGTGGAGTATTTTTTTTTTTTTTATATAGGTACATTTTGAATTAGTCTTGGGTTTCAGGATTAGAAGATGAAGTGGATGCAGATTCTACTTCATCAGAAACTTCAGTGAAAAACTCAAAAGCGTCTCTAAAGCACTCATTCTGGTTCAGCTTTATTTTCCAATTGACTGTAAAATCGGACTGTAGTTTTATTTTCATGTGATATTAAGGTAGACTTTAAGGTTCGATGAAACCATTTAATAATTTCTTTTGATTGAGTGTGAAAAGATGTTGTTTGATGTAATTTAGCAAAAAATTTTGTCTGTAATGCGGCTATTTCTGCTTAAAATATGATTAATTAAAAATTTTTTTTTTTTTAATTTTTATGTTTTAAGCTCGGAATCTTCTGATTTGTAGATATAGAACGCCAGGTTACAGGCACTTAAGCAATCAGCGGCGGTTGCCAAGACAAGTTAACATAAAAAAAAAAAATACAAATGCCCACTAAGCTTCTTATCTGAGAGTTTTAAATATTAATGATAAATAAAATAAATTGTTATGATTTCCCTCGCTTCTATGACAGTAACCATAAATTTATCTCAAATTTATATGAAAGAGTTTTAAGAAAATCAAAATTACCGGTGATAAAACCGTTACCATCTAAGATGATAAAAATAATATCTTCAGATTGTTTTCAATCAATTAATAATATTTTTAATAGTTGAAAACGACCATATAGAGGAAGGATTGCCATTTCGGTACCTTTTTTATATACCAAAAACGCACATCGAGAAAATAAAAACCATATCACCAAATTTTGGGGAAAGCAGAAATATTCACTAAAAAAAGAATTATTATTATATCAAAGAAATTTCATGTATCCCTAAAAGCAATATTAAATGAACTCCGATGCATTGTTGAAGATGTTGTCAGTTTAGAATACTTCAAATTTTCAAATCCAAGATGAAATCAGCATACACTGAGAAAAAGAAAACAATTGTGAAATCACCTAAGCCGGCTTACGTAAAGGCAATTGCATGGAAATTAGAAACTAATGCTTAATCACCAAAGTAATATATTGCTTAATACATTGCTTTGAAAGCACATACTTTGATACCCTGCCAATAAAATGTGTTTGATTCACACAAGCCAAGTATATAACATATTAACTAGTTTCTGACCGAATATAAATTTTATGCCGCATGCGAAGCGAAGCCGACTAACCAAATTTTTATACCTCAACGCGTACTCCGTAAGGGGTATATTAACTTTGTCATTCCGTTTGTAACGCCAAGAAGGAGGCGTGGTAGGTATAGGAACATATATATATTTCTGATCAGCATCATCTCCTGAGTCAATTTCCGTGTGTCCGTCTGTCTGTCCGTCTGTCGACACGATTACAGCCGCAATTTTAAAGCTATCACGATGAAATTCAAAATGATGATCAATTATTTTTAATAAATGATGATCAAGTTCGAAAATGGGCAGAATCGGATGAAAACCACGTCTACCTTCCATACAAAGTGACTTTATATTAACCGTAAAATGTCTTTAAAATCCACAAAAATTAGAGATTTGACTTGAAATTTGGCAGGTGAGCTTTGCTCTTCAGTCTTAATACTAACTATGAAATTTGGAAAAATCGGATGAAAACCACGCCTACCTCCCATACAAATTGGCTTTATTTTAAACGTTAAGTCTCTAAAAAATCCACAAAAACTAATGAAATTTTCGTCTTGAAATTTTGCACTTTAGCTTTGATATATAATATCAACCATCTCCATGATATATAGCGAAATCAGATCAAAACCACGCCTTCTTCCCATACAAAGTGACGTATCTCGTGGCTAAAGACTTCGAATATACTTCAATATGGACGCGGGGTGGTATTTTAGCGTCGGTATCCTGAGCTCCACCCTTACTAGTTTTCCATTAAAAAACAAAAATGATGAAATTCTGGTTATTTCGAAATTTATTAATTTCTCAGATGTTAAAGAACCAGCTTATGAATCTTTTCATTTTCTAATCAGCAACTCAAGATTGATAAAATGCAAGATCACGCCTTAACGTGAATTCCTACTGCGCATTATGTCATAATATACCCGAGGTTTGAGCAAATCATACTTTGTTATGATAGCAAAAGCAAAAACATTCAGCAAAAAAAAATTGGTTATTTTGGGCTGAAGTGGAAGGACACTATGTTCGGCAGATTAAGCAAACATGCTAATATAAACTGTCGAAGCGATAATGTATAAATTAAAAAATACTTAGTTATTCTATCGCCCAAATCAAAACCGGGAAGTTAACATGAAAAACTTAGGTGTTTTGAGGAAGAACTTGGAAGGCTGAAAACTGCTAAGGCCATCTTATGAATTATATTAGGCTTTTTGTTAATTTAGCATAAGCTTTTGTCTCGGTGTAGGACAAGACTTATTACGTTCCACTAGTTATTAGTTTTAATCTTGCAAGACTCGAAAGGAATTCAATTAACTTTCGATATAAATTTTTTAAAATGGTTGTTAGTGTTACTAACACTGTCTATTATTGTTGCTCTTACTCTTACTCTTACTCTTACTCTTACTCTTACTCTTACTCTTACTCTTACTCTTACTCTTACTCTTACTCTTACTCTTACTCTTACTCTTACTCTTACTCTTACTCTTACTCTTACTCTTACTCTTACTCTTACTCTTACTCTTACTCTTACTCTTACTCTTACTCTTACTCTTACTATTACTCTTACTCTTACTCTTACTCTTACTCTTACTCTTACTCTTACTCTTACTCTTACTCTTACTCTTACTCTTACTCTTACTCTTACTCTTACTCTTACTCTTACTCTTACTCTTACTCTTACTCTTACTCTTACTCTTACTCTTACTCTTACTCTTACTCTTACTCTTACTCTTACTCTTACTCTTACTCTTACTCTTACTCTTACTCTTACTCTTACTCTTACTCTTACTCTTACTCTTACTCTTACTCTTACTCTTACTCTTACTCTTACTCTTACTCTTACTCTTACTCTTACTCTTACTCTTACTCTTACTCTTACTCTTACTCTTACTCTTACTCTTACTCTTACTCTTACTCTTACTCTTACTCTTACTCTTACTCTTACTCTTACTCTTACTCTTACTCTTACTCTTACTCTTACTCTTACTCTTACTCTTACTCTTACTCTTACTCTTACTCTTACTCTTACTCTTACTCTTACTCTTACTCTTACTCTTACTCTTACTCTTACTCTTACTCTTACTCTTACTCTTACTCTTACTCTTACTCTTACTCTTACTCTTACTCTTACTCTTACTCTTACTCTTACTCTTACTCTTACTCTTACTCTTACTCTTACTCTTACTCTTACTCTTACTCTTACTCTTACTCTTACTCTTACTCTTACTCTTACTCTTACTCTTACTCTTACTCTTACTCTTACTCTTACTCTTACTCTTACTCTTACTCTTACTCTTACTCTTACTCTAACTCTTTTTCTTCACTCGGATGAAAGAAGAAAAATCGCTCGAAAAGTTTGGTGAAAACGTCTCGTGATTAAGGTGCACTGAAAAAGGTGAAGTTCTTATCCAGCTTAAGCGCGGATAAGAATGGCGCGCATCTACCCAGTCAACCCAGGAGCTGAAGAAAGAATTCGATATGGTTTTCAATGGCCAAACCGAAACGAGGACTTTCACGGAAAAAATGCGGGTCCAGAGATCAAGGACCTTGACGAGGTTACAACACTGGAGCCAGTAGCTCGACGATTTAAATGTGGCAAAAGTGAAATTACTCCGCAAAGCCTATGCAAGTACACAAACAGCAGTCATAAGCCTACCAGCTGGGTCATCTGCAAAGCCCGCTAAATAGTAGCGCCAACCAGATATTTTAAGTGTTTCAACTTTTGGCATACGGCGAAAACCTGCAACAAAACGGACCGAAGTAGGTGCTGTATGAAATGTGGCAAAGAGGGCGACAAGGCAAAAGAGTGTTTGGCAGAAACAAGCTGTTCCTGTGCATAGAAAGAAACCGCTCAGAAACAAATTACCGCAACGGAAGCTGGAAATGTCCGTCCTTTACAGGAGCTAGTAAGCCGAGGAAAATATAAGGTTTTACAGTTAAATCTCAGCAATTGTTGCGCAGCGCAAGAGCTTACTGTTACTGTTGATGGTACTGATACTGTTACTGCTAATAGTTCTTATACTGGTACTGGTACTGGCACTGATACTGGTACTGGTACTTGTACTAGTACTTGTACTCGTACTGGTACTGGTATTGCTACTTTTACGGGTATAGGTACTGATACTGTTACTGTTACTGTTACTAGTACTGGTACTTTTACTGGTACTGATACTGTTATTGTTATTACTACTTGTACTGGTACTTAAACTGGTACTGATACTAGTACTAGTACTGGTATTGTTACTCTAACTGTTACTGTTATTATTACTTTTACTGTTATTGTTTCTTTTACTGTTACTGCTACCACTACTACTGCTATAACTGTTTCTGTTATTGTTACTGCTACTGCAACACGTAACTTTAGTTAAGAAGTATTTCTTATTTATGTATTTAATAATAAAAAAATCTCTTAGCCTCAAACCGCTTTTATTTGAATTATTAAATAACTATCACTGCTGTTGTTTAATCAAAGTTATCAATGTTATTATTTTCTTAATTAATATTTTAAATTTAATATAAAGTAAATTTATATCAGTAAG
The DNA here is from genome assembly GCA_914767935.1 of Coremacera marginata. NCBI lineage: Eukaryota > Metazoa > Arthropoda > Insecta > Diptera > Sciomyzidae > Coremacera > Coremacera marginata. Next base: position 153,299,950 of record OU612045.1, read on the forward strand.
TTCACCTCAACCTAGTTTCTGATAGAAAATACGAGTTTTTAGCGCAGTGTAATGGGTTGTAAAATTATTATTTAAAATGTGTTTATATAATTAAAGCATTGCATGACTTTTGCAGTCTACTTTTGAGTGCTGATTTATGCTAATTGATTTCGTGTTTTGGCTGTCGCCGTTGTTGTATTTAATACATGCTTAACATAAAAATGCAAACAAATTTCAAGCAGCTTTAAATTTAACACCACTTAAATTATTAAAATTGTTGTTCGCGTTGCTTGCAAAGGATAAAACTCTATTTTCAACGCTTTACAAAAATTAAAAATATATTATATTAATTAAATTTTGCATAAACTGTGCGAATGCTTGTGTTTTAAAAAAGTGCAAAAACTATTCTGAAGATTTTTACCATCACTGTTATTAATTTTTTTATTTTTATTAAGATAAAAGAATTATGTTATAAGTCGATGTCAAATTTCTTTTAAGCATAACTTTTATCCTTTCCTTCCTACCAATTTGTGCTACTAACACACTTTTTTACGTCACTGATCTTTGTTGTTTTTTTTTTTTTTTGTATTCTTATTAGCTTGTAAATATTTTTGTAATTTTTCTAAAATATTTATTACTCTCTTAAGTCAAGTTTTTGAAAAAGTTGAACACCGCATAAATTGTAGAGTCTTATGTTAAAATCTTTTGCTTTATAAAAAAACAAAATAATTAAAAGGGTTAATTATAAAATTGTTTTGTTTTTATTGTTATTTTTATTGTAAAAAAGCTTAAAATGTTTCAAACAAGCATATGAAATTAAACTTAAAGCTCATTTTAATGAATTCGTGTTTCATTTGGTTTTTGATTAAAGATTTTTTCTTTTAAGCATTTCATTTGCAACGAAAACTGTACTATTTTTTTTTTTTTTGGCATGCAAAGTTTTGTTAGTTTTGCTTTTTTATGACATGTACCCAGCAATGTATTCAAAATGGCGACACATATTTTCAAAGTAAACAAATTAAACAAATTTTTTTTTTTTAATAATTCAAAATAAAATAAAAAATAAACTACAGGCAGTTTTAGTTTTGCAATTTCAAAAATATTTTTGTTTCGATACAATTTTAAAATGTTTAGTTTATAGTTTTTGTAAAACACATAAAACGCTGTTTACAGACACTGACAATTGGGAACACTAAAATATTGACAGAAAATTGCAAGCGGATTGGTTTTTTCTATGACAAAAATTTTAAGTTTGTGTTAATTAATAACGTGTGTGTTTTTTGTTTTAAGTTATTTATGCTTTTTTCTTATTTAATTGCAATGCAAATAACAGTAGTTTATTTGCAGATTTTTTAAAAGGTTTAATTTTAAATTTTTAGAATTTTAATTTTTTCACATAAAAAATGATAATTTAAATATTAAAATATTATATTAAATAAAAAAAAATAAAGTTAAATTAAATTTAACTCAAATAAATAATTACAATATAAAAAAATATATAATCAAAATGAGCGATGATTAAGATTCAATGGGATTGAAGATATATCATTTGCTTACGTTGGCATAAAAGCTTAGAATTTAAAAAAAATATAAAAGACATCAATGTTTATTATTAACACATATTTATAATGTTAATTTAATTATATAAATATAAAATTATATTAAGCTACAATAAACAAAATTGAGTAACAAAATTTGTACAAAAACTAATTGTAAAAAGAGTATTTGTAAAAGCTCAGAAATTCTTTTTCAATAATTTGTTGAATCTGTGATTAGTCAGCCAAATAATTTTACCCATAAACATCCTAACAGCTCACAAGTTTCCTCAAAATTCTTTTTTAATATTTTAGTTTGATTGAAAATTGTGTTGTCTTATTTCAGGAATATAAAATATAGACTAAATTTATAATTGGCAATAAATATTTGTTATTAATATGAGATTTTTATTAGAAAACAGTATTCTTTATGGTACAAAATTTTGTTAAAATAGAAGAAAGTAAAATTTAGAAAATTTATTTTAAAACTGTTAAGTTCCTCGTAATATTGAAGTTAAAAGGTTAAAAAAATTACAGCTCAGTTTTTTGAGAAAATACTGAAGGTGTAATTTTTTACAAAAAATTTTTATTTTTTTGAACTAATCAAAGAGAGAGAATTCATAAAGTGCATGAATAAAACTGAAACTTTGTAAGAATTCACAATGCACCATTAAACTATTTATATTATTATGTATAAATTTAAACTCAAATAGTATTTGCAAGCTTAACAATCGAAATTAAATATGTCTAAGTTTGAATTAATTTTTCTATTATTTCTTATCTCTTCCTTAAATTTGAAGTTCTTTGCTTGTAGATGTGAGTGATAATATTTTCAAAATTAATTTAATTTTAATACTTGAAAAAACTTTATATTGGGAAATTGCATAAAAGACTCAATATATGCCCCTGTTCATTTCTACATCTTAAGTGTTTTCTTCTAGATCTTTTGATATTATGTTCAGAATAAAATAAATTACGGAATGAGTATTCTTGAAACTTGGTGACGTTTTTTCGCAATATCCCTTGAAAATTAGGAAATTTTTTCTTTTTTGTATTTTAGGTTGATAATTTTTTTCCGCTACGGGTGCGGGATATTATTTTAGTTTAATTAAAAGTAATTAAATTTAAAATTAATAAGTGGGACAAGTGCAACTGTCTTGCTGTCTAGTCCCAGTTATCGCTAGATGGCGCTTTCTGAATGCAAACAAACTGCAAACGGTTGTCACTAACACACATAGCTATTGAGAGCTGCTGAGAGTTATATTTTTGTACGTGAGACTTTTTTTTGTGGAAAAAGATTTGAGTCGGGGGGTTTTTGCATTTTTAGATTTTATTTATCTATTTTTAGAATGAAATATTTGCAAAATTTTCAGCGATTTTCTTATTTTATAAGCTTCAAAAAATTCAGCGTATTGGGCATGCTGCGGACTGCATTTTTTGAGGTATTAGCGAATCTATCAGACAATTTTAGCTTATATCTATAAAAAAAAACACAGGTGCGTCGTTGGACACACGAGAGCAGCGAAGCTTTTTCGCAGTTACATAGATTTGATAGCTTAATAATTTTTTCTTTTTAATAAATTAACTTTTAAATTCAAAAATTTAAAATAACATAAAATAAATTACATATATACACAAAACATATTTACTGCTTAGTTTTTATTGTTGAATGTCAAATTTCCACGCCAATTACATATACGGGCATATAATGCCAGCGACTCTCCATTTTAACTCTCCAGACATGGTTGTGAACTTGGCTGCACTGAACAAATTTTTTCCTTCAACAGCGTACTGCGTAGGGAAAAAATCTGTCGAACATTTTTCAGATTTCACTCCAAGCAAATCACAGAACGAGGAGTAAAAAACTTCGCTTCAAAAATTTATATTAAAGAACGCACACGAAACAAAATTTAACAAACATTTTAGATACCTTGCCGATTTCATGCATGCGTTTGTTAATTCCATATATATTGATATCATCTATTTGACACTTAAAAACGCACTTGTCAACGCACTTGTGGGCATTGCTAATTTTCTTCGTACCAACAACACCACAAACGCATTCACAATACAAACACACCGATGCTGGAGACACCTTGTGGCAAATAAAAGCAAATTATTGTAAGTTGTAGCATAGCAAATACCATCTTGATAGATGGTGACGATATACTGCAGCATAGCTTCTGTTATATCTAACATTAAATTAACAACTGTTTCTCACAAGTCTTTGTGGCCTGGTGGATAGTGTGTTGGACTATCATTTAAGAGGCCACGGGTTCGATCCCCACGGGCGGGCCAAAAAATATTTTTAGTAGTTAATTAAAGATTAAATTTTCTTGTTGTAATAAGCGCTAGCAACAAAGAAACCATCAAATTTCCAAGAAAAAATCTGTCGAAAATTTTTCAGATTTCACTCCAAGCAAATCACAGAACGAGGAGTAAAAAGCTTCGCTTCAAAAAGAACATACTTATATGAAAGTAGAGATTTATATAAAAATAAAACACATTTCAAATTTGAATTTTCAAAAATGCCAAAAAAAAAAAAGAGATGAATAAATCTTTAACTGGTTATTATATATGTATTTATGTAAGTGATTTTGTACACCAAAAATTAGAACTTTACTCAAAATTTATTAATTTATATTAAACATTATTTTGTTCTGAAATCATAACAAATTCATGTACTCGGTAATGAAAACTCATGAGTGAACTCACTCATTTATTGTTACATAATATTAATTTATAGTGTACTTATAGTTACTAGAGCTACAGATCCTGTTTTATTTTACATTTATTATTAGGTTTCCATTTATAATATTGATATTATTCAAATGTTCAATTATAAATTGATTTTGTTTATACATATTTTCAATTTCCATATGAAAATCGTGGTTATTTAGATCTATGTGCTGTGAAGTTGAATTATTGTTTTATAAGCGTTAAAAGGCTTTATTGCAATAAAAAATTATAAAAGATTTAAAAGATAATACTTAAAATTTAAATTGTAAATGTAAAATTAGAATCATTTAGAAGTTATTTACAGTTTTCATTAGAATTTTAAGATATTAGTTGAACAGCAAAGCATTGTGTTGACAGACTTTTGACAAAACAGGTCAAGTTCGCCATACTTCACATATCATGATATCGGTCTAGAACAGTGGGAAGTATCAAGGTAAACAAGGTCCGTACGCCACACTAATGAGATAAGTTTTATCTTGCTAAAGTCGATTAAGTACTGGTCTAACATGGTGGGATTTCGAGAAAGTAGGTCATATTCACCACACCGGTTTCATCAATATGTATTAAAGATCTGCAGAGAACCATCCATTCTATTTGCACAAACAGATAAAGCAAGTAAAAACTTGATATTATTGGTACAAATACAACAACAAGTAGAGCTTAACTCTTGCTTACATGTTTTGGATTGAGAAGAGAGCGTATCATCTCTTTCTGTGGCTCTCATTGTAGTGTAAGCTTTTTTTCTCTTCATTGGCTCCACTAAGCAGAGTAACTATTTTAACTCCTTTTTAAAAGGAAATATCCATTCAAAATGGATATTCCAGATAGTTATCTTTTTGTTAATCTCGTGTTTTTACTTTTTCTATTTTACTAAAAAAAGTATTGGTATAATGGATATGGATTCTGTGAATAAATATTTGGTACTTCGGCCACATTTATTAATTTTAATTAAATAATTTTTATTTTCATTAAGTTATCGACAAAAATGCTTTTGTTATGTTAATTTTTTTTCTATGAAATAAATTAAAAACTTCAATGCGTTGCATTTATATAAATTGTTTCTTTTATTTGTTTATTGCAATAATTCGCTCTTTATTCTTTATGCTTTTGACGTCACATATGCAGATGTTCCAAGTAGAGATAACAATATTACCGATATATCTGTTTGTTGCGTATGTTCTCAAACTAGTATTCTTGGTGCTTGATAATTTCACTCTCTCATACATGTTCTATCGTTATGTAAAAGAGAAATATTCTATGCACACTCAATGCTTTGAGAGCGAAACCGTACAAGTTGATATAAGAAAAAAAAAAAACAGCACATGACTAGTATGTTTGGATGGTTCTTTGCAGAGCTTTAATATGTATACAAATCGTTACAGCGCGGTGGTTTATTGAGAAAGCCTCAAACCACCATTGTACGGCAGATTAATGAGGTTAGAAGTTTCAGCAGGCTCAAGTCGTTTCAGATTATTATGGTATTGCATTTACATCAATCACCATCAGAGAGCAAGACCAAAATCAATGGCGGTACAGTGGATAATCTGATATTTTATTCTTAATTGAGTTGTTATATGGATTCGTTTAAAGATATAACTTCCGATACAACATTAAAATCTTCACATGCACTACTTAGTGGCTCGTTTTGTAATCAAATTGTTCTACAAAAATTCATATATAGTGGCTCAAATCTTGGACAAAGACAATTTTAAAGTACATTTTACTCAATAAGTAAGGGCAATAAGCAATAAGCTTGACAGTAAAATCTTTGCAGACAATGGCAATCCTCAGAGAGTAAAACTGCCATGAAAAGCTGCTTGAGAACATAAACCGTTTGGAGTTGACATAAAGCTTGTAGGTCCACTTTTCGATCGATTGTGTTCAAACGTTTACACAACACTCACAACACAATTGATCATAGGCTGAAATGTCCATTTTTCTTTCGTTCGTAAGTATGGGCTATTTGCATATGCGTATAATAGTTTTACAACCTCACACACATTAAGAACATTTCTAAAGTAGGACGATTTATAAGTTGTAATCGATACTCATAAGGTGGTAATTGAAAATAAGTATTGGATATGTAAAGATAATGTAAAGAGAACAAATTAAGTTTAAGTTAAGTTTATACAGATTCAATGCCACCAATGTAGCAACCGTATCAAGGGCACCATACAACTGATTCATATTATAAGATACTTGTCAAGAGTTAGAAAACTTTCATAAAGGTATATTTCATAATTGCATAAGAAAAATCGAAAAAGGTTTTATTCGGGTTTTTTCAGATTTCTTTTTAAAAAGTACACTCACAAAAAAAAAAGACTAATAAATCAACAAAAATGTAGGTTGGCACAAGAGTTTCGCCTTCAAAACCTATCCAGACTGTTAAAGTAACGGTCCTCATTGTTAGAGCAACGGTGAATGTTGTTTATTTAAAACAACAGTACGGACTGTTGAATTAACATAAATTTGATATAACGGTAATATTTGTTGTTTCGAAATTACAACTTGGAACGTTTTTTTTTTTTTTTGTTCAGATATTGCACCTAAATATATTAAATAGCTATATTAAATGCACTCTAAAAATAGCTTCAACAAAGTGTTATCGGCAACGGGGTCCTGCAGAGGGTCGATTTCAGAATCTTTCAATTTATTTAATTTTAGTTAATTTCCTTTTTTCACCTATACTGCAGTTTAACTGTTTCAAATAATTTATGATTCAATATTAATATAACTCACACTTTTTTGGCTATAAAACAAATTTCATTAAATTCTGCACAATATCATAAACTGTACTTTTCAATGACTAACGATGAAATAACAGCAACGTTACCGGAAGAAGATTTCGTGACAGCATGAAACTAGTTTCTTTTTGCTTCGTTTTTGTTATTACTCCTCGCCATCAATACCATGAGCAAAACTTAGATATTGCTAACGATTGACCGCCAAAAGTTTGCACAGCGAAGATAGCCGAAGAAAACTTGGAAAACGAGTTTTTCATTTTTTTTTCATTACATTTTCATTTTTCATTTTTGTACCTTGTTATCAACAGTACAGGCACGAGCTGAGATTTTGCAAAAGATTTGCTCTTTGCTGGCTACAACAGCGAAATTTGATTGCCGTTGCTGTTGAATGGGAAGGCTAAAATATTTAATTTGACTGGTTACACTGCTTAGCTAATAGAAGAACCTTTCGTTCAACAGCCTCTCCTTTAATAGCGGAACAATAGCGAATTTTGCCAACCGTATTTGCTGAACTGAACCCAAAAAAAATCGTTAATTTTGCCGTTTAAACTGTTTATAATAAATATAATAAAATAAAAAATGGCCACTTCAGCACTAGAAATGACTTCGACTAAGCTTCTTATGATCAATTGCGTTGTGCGTGTTGTGAAAAGTTTGAACACAAATGATCGAGAACTGGACCTACAAGTCTTATGCCCACTCCGTACGGCTTATGTTCTCAAGAAGTTTTTCATGGCAGTTTTTACACTCTGAGGTTTGCCATTGTCTGCATAGAGTTGACGGCCGAACAGAAAACTTAGTTCAATTGAAAAAAACATTCTGTGTCTGATGGAAGTCGAACCTGCCACGTACACTAGCCACGCACCTTAACCAGTATGCTGCGGCCGCCACTCAGAACTGCACTTAGCGTTGCTTTATTAACATTATTCAGGAAGAGCCATTGCAGTACAAGGTGTCAGAATAAACATTTGAGATAAGTGTTTGATTTAATTTTTCATTAAATGATTTGAAAAAAAAAACATAAATTCAAATCTCTCTTTCCGGCTTAATTATAATAGTCAAATATACTCCACCCATATCTGTCTCCAAAATTTAGTTACAAGTGTCACGTACGTTTCATATGGTAGGCCACCCTGGTGGCGCCCGCAAGCATTTTTCAAAATTTAAAGATGGTGTAAAACCATTACCAGGTATGCTGAATGTTACGTTTGAAAAGTTTTATTCAAATCGGTGATCAGGAATTCGAGAAAATTAACTATTACCTTTTTGTCGTCACTTACGTTTCATCAATGAAAGGTTTTTGTTTTCAGTGTACTTTTTGAAGCTTAACTTTGCTTTTCTTTAAACGATTTCATTTAATTTTGCATTAGCCAAAATTTCTTTACCCATAATTTTTTTTTTATACTCAAGTCAGATTATCATATATAAATGTTTTTTAAAGTACTTGTTTATATTGCTCACGTGGACTCATTGAATAACATTGACTTTTTGTTGAAAACAAGAGTATTTTTAGATTTATTGAATAAATTTTGGAAATAGAGAATTAAGCTAGGGCGATTTGACTAAATGAAAAAACGAAAATGGCCATTCCAGCTCTTGAAAGGGCTTTGACCGATCTTCTTATGATCAATAGTATTGTGTGATATTGTGTGAATATTTGAACACAAATGATCGAGAACTGGACCTACATGTCTTATGACGACTCCGAACGGCTTATGTTCTCAAGAAGCTTTTCATCGCAGTTTTATACTCTCCGAGGTTTGCAATTGTCTGTAGAGATGTGACGGCCGAACAGAAAAATTAATTCAATTGAAAAAACTTTCTGTGTCAGGTGGGATTCGAACCAGGGTTCTCTGGCGTATGTACCACACACTCTACCCACTACACGAAGGCCGCCACGATTTGACTATAAAAATAAAAAAAAGGATTTAACGTTACTTTTAATTTTTTTGACCTTGACCTTTCACCTTGGTATCGGTTTTTGAGAATTTGTACCTTGTGTAAAATTTTTTAAGTATCATTTGTAGTACAAGGAAATCTATTAATATTGCATGAAATTGAAGGCTTCAATTTAGCATAGTTAGAATCATCCTATTTAGTTCAAATATGCACTGTTGCCATTTCTAAGAAGCACTATAAGGTGAATGCATTAAAGCCTTCATCTCTTGGAGCTTCTGGCGAGTCAGTATCGATGTGTGTGGTGGCCTGGCATTGTCCTGATAGAACATCAGTTTTCTCTTATTGGCCAAAGATCTCACTTCTGGGACGGTCCAATTGCTTGCTTTAGACGGTCCAATTGTTCATAGTGCAGGCCCAAATTAAGAGTTTAGCCGTAGTGAAGCTGCTCATAGTGGATTTCTTGACTTTCTTGACCATCAATCCTGGCTTGGCCATCGTTTGCGCCAGCTTACCACAATACGATCACGACCGTTTGGTGTTTATCTTAAATTATCTACTTTTCATCAAGAGCCATCCGCTTCAGAAATGGGTGGATTGTGTTGCAGCTCAGCAGTGATTAGCAGATGGAAATCCGGCCCATGAGATTTTTTTGCGTTAACTCATGTGGCATGTATACATCGAGATTCTTTTTGTATTCAGCCGTTTCCGTAGAAGTGGCTCCAAACGGTTGCTTGTGCAATGTTTAGCTCCTGGGCAGTTGAAACTGAGCTTACATGACGGACTCAACGATATCCATGATTTTATCGAGATTTACGTCAATTGACCTTCCAGAGCGTGGTGCATCTTTGACATCAAAATTACCGGAACGGAATCGATGAAACCAAAACCAAAGAGCGATATATACTTTTCGCATTTTCAGCCGTTTGGCTTGAGTTTTTGTTTTTATCGAAGACAAACTGTAAAATATTAGTGTAAATAACTATAAAATATTGGCGCATTTTCTTTTTGCTGGAATTTATCTTTGACGCGCACTCAAAAAAAAAAACCTAGTCAAGCAATGTCAAAAATTTCTGAGGATTTTTTAAAATACAAAATCTTGTTTTTTAACGCCATCTAGTGCAACGCGATCGCATTTATATTACACGAGATACAGATTACTAAAGCCATCTATTGGAATAAAAATGCATTTGTTTTACTACACCTGATATTTTACAGAATTGCAACTACTTAAGCTTTTTTCTTCATTTTCTTTCATTCTTTAAGATTTGTGTTAAATTTCTTTTTACAATGTTTCAATTTCAGAAACATCAGAAAGCATTTACAATATGAATTTCTCTCAACTTCTATATACCATATATATTTTTTTTCTAATATGCAAATATTTTTCTCCATCCATCTCTTCAATCATAATAAAAATAGCAACACATGTTCAGCACAATGATTGAATTCAGTTCAACGCATTCATCTTTTCCTAGGCCACATTTTTTTTTTTTAAAAAAGGACTTCATAATAATGCCTTTTGTGCAAAAAATTTTGCTTAGTTTTTGGTTTTTTGGTTTTTTGTAATTTTTATTTGGCATTTTTAGACCATTTGTCAAAATTTATGTGCTGTCGTCAATTTAGCTCTGTTTGAAGTATTTTTCAGTTTTTAAATGTTATCAGCACTGTATGGCGAACACTGACCGGATGCGCGCCGCTTGTGGCATGAGTTGCGAGCAACGCTGCCTGTTCTCATTCGTCGTAGCGACTATTAGTCAGTTATTATACGGCCATTTAATGTTGCTGTTGTTGTTGATGTTTTTGTTGTTCTGTAGCAGCTGCTACTTGGTGTTCTTCGTGTATATTTTGTTGGTATCTTTTTTTGGTTTATCTGTGTTGCTCATAAATTTTCTTCTGGAAGCATGCTTTATTTGCTTTAGCAACGAGATGAAGTTGGCTGCACGTCTGCCATATTTTTCAATTTTTGGTTTGTTTGTTGTTGCAAACGAGAGTTAGTGTTGGTCAGCACAGAGTTGGAGAGGGTTTGAATGTTTGTTTCTTTAATTTTTTTTTTTTTCATAACATTTGTGTGTTTACAAAAATAACTGTACACTAATTTGTGTAGATTTAATGATTTATAGTTGTTGTTTAAATGTCGTTCAACAAAATGTTCCGTGTTTGTTTTGCAAACAAAAAATAACTATATAAGCACCAAAACAAAAAATTGTTTTTAAAATTTTTGTTTCGTTGAGTGAATTTATTTGATTTATGTTTGAAAAAGCTGCTTTTTGCTCCATTGGATGAACAATTTATTGTAGTTAATTTAATTTAAATAAAACTGATAAGGATTTTCAGTTAAAAAGCTTTGTTTTTCTTCGAACGCGCAAGTTTTGCCGAAATATTTTCAGCTTATTTGAAAACAAAAGTTAAATGGTTGAAATTGATTATAGCTGAATTAATTGATTCCAAATGATAAGAACAACAACAAAGAGCAAACAACAAAATTTTGCCACTAAGCCTCAATCAGTGTCAATTAGGAAGCTTAACTTATTTTTGCTAAGAAGCATTAAGAAGGCGCAGTACTAATTAAGCGATCAAAGCAAGGAAGTGCTAATAAGTGGTATTGGAAAAAGTTTACAGTGAAAGCCTTGAAAGCATTTCTAACGAGCTTCCAAAAGAGTGCCGAAATAATTTAGAAGTTTAAACTTTGACACCCTTTGTGCTTAAAGCTTTTGACCATTTCGCACTAACCAAAGATTTGAACAGCATTTTTTCACTAAATCAAACACTTTTTTTGCTGGAGTCCTAATATCTAATTTAAATTGTATTCTAATAAACAATAAATTTGAAAATATTCTTTACAGTTTTTTATAGTCTTAAGAAATTAGCTTATACATATTTTTAATGTCCGTAGGGCTGTCCGTAAAAAATTGTATGAAAAGCTTTTTAATAAAAAGCTGAATCATGAAGAAAAATGTTTGATAAATTTGTGTTTTCGGGGCTTTTGAGTTTTAAAAATGAAAAGTTTTTTTTTAAACACGACTTTGCCATAAAAAAGATAATGAAATGAATTGTATACTTTCAAAAGCTTTTGAAGTTTTAAAGTTTTCAGAAGACTTTCTCTAAATCAAACACTTTTTTCTAACTAGCTTCAATATTTTATTTAACTTCTTTTCTGTTATAACAAGATTTTTGAAAATATTATTGAAAAAACTTTCTAGAGTTATTAAAATTATGCTTTTAAAAATATTAAATATCAGTAAAGTTGTTAAAAGCAACAAGGTCCTGACTAAAAAAAGGTAAAAAAAGCCTCTTTATAAAAAGTTAAATCATAACGAAAAATATTTTAAAAATTTATATTTTCTGGGCTTTTAAGTTTTTAAAAATTAAAAATTTTTAATTAAAACTCGACTTTGGCATGAAAAAATTAATGAAATGAACTGATTAGTTTTCAAATGCTTTTGAAATTTTAAAGTTTTCAGAAGGCTTTTTTTAAGGCTTTTTTTAAGAAGGCTTTTCTTGCTAGTTTTAAACTAGCATCAATATCTTATTTAATTTCTATTCTACCTTAACAACAAATTTGAAAATATTACTAAAAAAGTTTTCTAGAGCTTGTATTCTAATAAACAATAAATTTGAAAATATTCTTTATAGTTTTTTATAGTCTTAAGAAATTAGCTTATACAAATTTTTAATGTCCGTAGGGCTGTCCGTAAAAAATTAATAAAAATAGTTTTAATATTAATAGTTTTAATAGTTTATAAAATTTTTAAAATCCATAAAGCTGTTGAAAGCAACAAATTTCTGACTTAAAAATGTAAAAAAAGCTTTTTAATAAAAAGTTGAATGATGACGAAAAATATTTTTAAAATTTGTGTTTTCTGGGCCTCTGAAATTTAAAAATTATAAAAATTTTTTTTTGTGTAAAGACTTTGCCATGAAAAGTAATTGAAATGAAATGAAAAGCTTCCAAAAACGTTTTTCAAGTTGTAAAGTTTTTAGAAGATTTTCTTTAAAACGAGCACTTCTTTTTAACTAATGTCAAAATCTTATTTAACTTGTATTCTAATTTAACAACAGAATTAAAAGTATTATTCAAAACAATTTTGTAGAGCTTTAAAAAACGAGTATTTACAAATTTGTAATGTTAGTAATGCTCTTTAAAGCACTCAAGGCATGAATAAAGAATATCAAAAAGTTTTTAAATAAAAAAGCTGAATCATGACAAAAATTTTTTATAAATTTGAGTTTTTAAAAATAAAAAAAAAATTTTTTACAAAAAATGTCCTTGCCGTGAAAAGTTAATAAAATAAATTGAATAGTTACCAGAAGCTTTTTCAAGTTTTCACAGATTTCCCTCAAATCGAACACTATTTTCTTATTAGCGTCAATATCTAATTTTATTTGTATTCTAACTTATCAACAGATTTGAAATTATTATTGAAAAAGTGTTTCTAGAGCTTTTAATAATTACTTTTAATAATTTTTGTGTAAGTGAGACTTATGTAGTAAAAGTTATGTTAGTATGTTAATAAAACTGTTAAGCCAAAAATTCCTAAGTAAAAAAAAAACAAAAATAAAAAATTTATACAAAAAAAAGCTTTTGAATAAAAAGAATGTGTGAATGTGCTTGTATAAAAAGTTCTTCGAAAACTACTAAAAAATTGACACGTAAGTTAACTGAAATGCGCTGAATTACTTTTTTTAAAAATTTTTCGAAAATTTTTAATTAAAAAGCTTTTAAAAGCTTTTTATTTAACAACTTGTTAGATCAATTTCATATTAAAGGCTTTTGAGTTTTTTTTTGGATTTAAAAAAATTATTGTCTTGAAAGCATCGAAAGCCTTTGATTAATAGAGTTTTTAAAAGCTTTTTATTTTTACAGCTTTCTTAAGTTGCAAAATTTTCAAAGCTTTTGAAAGCTTTTTATTTATAAAGCTTTCCAAAGTTGTTTAACATTTTTTAAGAGCTTTAAATTTTTATTTTACTTAATGTTTTTTTTTAATTTAAGCTTTCACTAACTTTTATCTTAGTAAGGACTTAAATTTTAATTTATAAGATTAAATTTTTTAAATTTAACATACTTTTTTTTATATTCATACTCTTACGAGCTTTTTACTGATTTTGATTTTTTTAAAGTGTTCAAGAGATTTTTATTTTATAAAGCTTTCGGAAGCTTTTTTAAAATTCCTTCTTTGAATTGCACTTTTTTCTTAAAAGCTTCCATATTTATTTTAATTAGCAACATACTTGAATGATAATTTAGTTAAACAAGTTGTTGCTTTAAGTTTAAAATTATAAACCATGATTTTAATGCAACTTTTGAAATCAAACATCTCTTCAAAATCAAATCAAACCAAAAAGCTTATAATTAAAAGACTCAAATCATAATTTATAATTTTTAAAACTAAATAAAAAAAAGTTTAAAAAGAATTACTTAAATATTAACGAAAACAAATTATGTAAAAAATAACAACAGAACAACTTTAAGTTTTATAATTTAACAATACGTTTAATTTTCATATTAAGCTGTATTTTATTTATATAAATTTTTATTTTTGACTTAATTGCACAATGCCAACAACATATCTTGCAAAAAAAAAAATTGTTTTTTATATATCTTTAAATTTCTCATAAAAACATTTATTAAGCTTTCTAAAGCTCTTAATTTTTTTGCTTGTTACCACAACAAAATACATTGACTTATATAGAATAATTAAATGAGCGAACACAGAACTTTCAAGTTTTCATAATTCCAAAAAAAAAAAAATTCAATGTTAGTGAAAACAAGTTCATACAAAAAAATCAGAATTAACTCAAAATAGAAAACATAGAGAAATAATGTTTTTTTTTTATTTAGAGTCGCGCTTCATTTTCATTTCATTCTTTTGTTTAAAAAAAAAAAATTATTAAATTATTTTTCTATTATTCTTGTTATTGTTGGTATAACGGGTACATGTCACTTACCAAATTTAACCACGCATTCGTGGTCAGAATCTGATTCTTTTCGTCCTACAAGAGAGTTGAATTAATTGAAGTAAAAAAGAAAATTTTATGCAATTCATTAAATGTTGAACGTGTTTTTGTTTTGTTTTTGATTTGTTTTTGATTTTCTTTTTACTTTTGCTTTTAAGCTTTCCGCGTTTTCTAGGCTTTTATCAAGTTTTGTACTAATTTTTGTATAATTAAAAAATGAGTTATTGTTAAAAGCTTTGAACGCAAAACTTACCACATCGATTATTTGCTGCAGCGTTAAACCGAACTTAACTTCGAGCGGTTCGGATTCGTTGGCGACAGGACGTTCTAGTGTGTTGTAGGTGGAGAGCAGGTGGTTGAGAAGGCGTTTTTCGTGAGGACCTTGGCAGCTTTCTGTAAAGAGAAGAAAGGAATTAAAATTACAAGAGTTTTGATGAAACTTGTTTTTATTCGAAAGAATCAAAAGCTAGTAAGGAAATTTATAACAGCGATATATTTAACATGAAAATTTTATAGAAGGTTAAATATCGAGCTGTATGCATAAGTTTTTTCCGGTTTGACTAAAAGATGGCGCCAGAAAAAAGTACGCAGCGTATTCATTTGACACATACGTCGTTTTGTTTGCCTGACATTTAACTACAAACACACACAAGTAAAGTCGTGTTAAGCCGGCGCAAACGGTGGCCAAGCCAGGGTTGACGATCAGGAAGGCTTTGCTGTGTGTTTGTTGCCACTGCCCTAAAATAATATAATATGAGCTGCTCTCCTACGACCAAATTCTTCATTCGAACCTATGCTGTCAATAATTGGACAGTGTGAAAGAAGCAATCGCCCAGAAGCAGCAAGCTTCCCTGTAGGAAAATCAACTAATTTAAAAGTAGTTGATAAAGTAGTTTTTTGTCAACCACAACTAGTTGAAATTCTGACTTTTTTCCATAGAACGAACTAACTTATTTTGTATGGTGATGTCCGCTAAATAAGTCAATTGACTGTCGTCTGCATATATTTTCAACTACTTGTTAAATTAGTTACATTTAAATTATTTTTTTAATTGCTTTAAAATAACCAATTGAAAACTATTACTGATGGCCAAAAGTTAATAATATTTGATGAAATAACATGGTTAAATATATATAAGCTTGTAATCTAATAAAAATTTTCAATTAAAACATGCCAACATCAGAGTAGTTGCCGCCTTAATATAATTCAAAGTAGTTTATCAATCACTGGTTTTTAAGTAGTATTTCAATTACTTCATATATTGAAGTGGATGCCGCCTTAATATAATTCAAAGTAGTTCATATACTGGTTTATTTTAAACTAGTTTTTTAATTAGTTGTTTTTAAAAACAAGTTAGTTTGTTCCTATAGGGTTTGTCCAAAAGAAGAAGGAGAATTGTGTTTAATCCAACACCAGGCCACACACATCGATAGTGACATACCAGAAGATCCGGGAGCCTAGTTTGGAAGCTCTTATACATCCACCTTGTAGTATGGACCTGACACCAAGTCATTACTACCTGTTCATGTCTATGGCGGATGATTTTACTGGTTAAACATTCGCCTCAAGAGAAGCGAATACATATTATATATGTGGATCAGTATTAACAAAATTCCTTTTCTGTTAATTATTAAATTTCTATATTTTGTTTCTATGTTTCGAAAATTTTAAAAGAAACAAATATATTTTATACTTTTCAGTTATTAACCCTTGGATAGTTGGGGTAATGAGTTACTATAGGGTGGAAGCTATATTACTGGAGCGAGGTGTGGCAGCCAAGGGTTAATAACTGTAAAGTATAACGTATATTTGCTTCTTTTAAAATTTTAAAAATGAGCATGATTATTCTTAAAATGAGCATGGGAAGGATATAGAAACTTAATAATTAACAGGAAAGGAATGGTATGAAAATAGGTTTTTAGTAATAAATTTTGATTGGAAAAGAATATTGGGATATTTTTTTCAAATACATTATTTTTGAAGCTATACTTTTTTATAAAAATTATATAAATAACATTTTTAAAAAAATTAATTTCATCAAAAAAATCGAAGGTAAACACCCCTGTTTTTTTATGATAGAAATAGTTAATAAATTTTTGCTTAAAGCTGAATCCATTTTTGCTAATAAATGTCATGCCATGTGAAAGGGAGCTTAAAATGCAATTTTTAATTTAAATTATTTTTACAACAAAAACAAATTTTACGTAATTTCTTGAGGAAACATTCGAATATTTTTGGCTTTTTTTGAAAAAAATATTAAAAATACAAATGTACAGTAATTGGCATTGTTAAAATATTTTTTGGCAACTCCTGTTATTAAACTTTATAACACAAAAAAATTTTGTGATATATGCTGAAAACTAACGGAGATATTTACGTAGAAAGTCATATTTTTAAATTTCCGATGATTTTTTCTCATTCCTTCGAGCAAACAAGTTAAAAGCACAAAGTTATATAGAAGCCCTGCTAAATATAAACTTTTCCGATCAAATATTTACACATACGGAAATTTTGGTCTTCATGTCTAAAAAAAAAGTTTTTTTTTTAAGAAAACAAATGCATATTTTAATAAAGAAAATTTTAATATAAAAACTTAAAAATTTAAAAAAACAAAAAAAAAGGTAAATTTTAGAATTCTCTTAAATAAAATATAAATGAAAATGAAACAATTTCGAAAATGCGCTCCTTATGATATCGACTAAATACTGTTAAAAATTACAACAACAAAATTACAATAAAATGTATTTCTCCAAAATGGATGCCATTATGTGTGGCTTTAAAATACTTTTCGTTTGATACCAAATATGTATATATTTCTATTTAAAATAGTGAAATTGTGGCAAAAAATGAAATTTTCGCTGATTTTAAAACGTCATTTTCAAACCGTAAACTATTGAATGAGCACGTATAAAAAAATGCGTCGATCTTAGTTTTTTGTCCTCTATCACATATCCAAAAATTATTCAAATCGGTGAGTGACTCCTGAGGACCTTTCCTTGTTAGTAAAGTAAAATCAATCGAGTTAGAGAAGCTTGCCGGAAAAACATAGCTGTCGTTTTCATCCATGACAAAGGAAATATTTGGGCGGTTAAAGCCGCCAAAGATAATAACTGTATCTTCTTTATTCAAGGTCGAATTTATTGATGAGATTGTCTCACATAATTCAATGTAAATTTGAACGCGTTTATCTCGAAACCATGTTTTTTGTACTGGTTGCGGCACTTGCAGGTTAATTTTTTGACGAATTTTTTTTTTTTTTGTATTTTTTTAAACTTGATCGTCTTAAACTTGACCTATGGTATGACACGAGCTTTTTTTTTAAATTCTTTTTTCGATTTTGTATGAATTTTTAAAGTCAATATTTTTTTCGAAAAAACACACTTTCAAATTTGGAACATCACCAAAAATTGAAAAAAAATTTAAAAAAGAAAACCTCGTGTCATACGATAACCAATTTTGTTAAGATTTAAAAAGTCATTTTTTTTCCAGGTCGGACAATTTTTGCAACTCCCAGCGCTGCAACCACGAGGCCCCGTTCTTTTCTCTATAAAAGCTCTATAAAACCATGCTGGAGTGAAAAATATATTTTTTTGAATTTTTTTTCTTGTAATTTGTTCAATTAATTTTCTACAATAATATAAAAAAATTTTGGAAAAATGCTTGTTTTTGACTGAGTTATGAATTTTTAAAAAAAGGTCTGTTTTCTCTGCCGCGAATGTCATGCCCCCCCCTTAAGCATTAAGTATTAAGTATTTAGTACTAAGTATTAAGTATTAAGCATTTAGTATTAAGCATTAAGTATTAGTACGATAGAATTAGGAGGAATATAGATAGCACCAATACAAAAATATATTGATTATTGGTGTTCACAGAGTTTGTGAGAGATGGTTTCAAACAAACTGACTTAATAAGGAGTTATGTGTTGCGATAAAAACACCACATCCACGGGAGTGACGTGTGTGGCAATAATCTCGATCCTTTCGGTAGACTGTTCAATTGCTGTTGAGTATTTCTTAATTTTTGAAGGAATCGTTCAACCACGTTTCAGCAAAAACTAATACTAATAAAGTGGCATGATTGCCACATCTGCATCTTGCTGTATTACGAAACGAATACTTTCGATCTTGCGAATCACGGTAAGCACTACATTTTTATACCCCATCGCGTACTGCGTAAGGGGTATATTAACTTTGTCATTCCGTTTGTAACGCCAATAAGGAGGCGTGGCAGGTATAGAAAGTACATATTTTTTTGATCAGCATCATCTCCTGAGTCGATTTCCGAATGTCCGTCTGTCTGTCCGTCTGTTCGCCTGTGATTATCGCGATGAAATTCAAAACATAAGCTTCTATTTAAAAAATGAAGATTAACTTCGAGAATGAGCCCAATCGGATGAAAACCACGCCTACCTCCCATACAAAGGGACTTTATTTTAACAGTAAAACTTCATAAAAATCCACAAAAACTAATAAAATGCCTTGAAATTTTGCACATAGGCTTATATATTTAAAATAAACCATCTCTTTTGCTAGTTGATAAAATCGGATGAAAACCACGCCTGCTTCCCATACAAAGTGGCTTTATTCAAAACGTAAAATCTCTTAAAAATCTACAAAAATGAAAGACATATCTTGAAATTTTGCTCATAAGCTTTGATATATAACATGAAATATGTCTATGATATTTGGCAAAATCGGATGACAGCCACGCCTACCTAACGACATCAAAATTGAAAAACTAAATGTAAATGTATAAAACTGAATGACATCGGGTCTGTATGTACCGAAATTGCGCACACATCGTTTTTCCAACTCGTACATATATTCTTCGGTATGATATGGAGTCTATACAGTAGAAAAGTGGGTGTGGCATTTTACTTTTGATCGAACTTCTGTTACACCGTGTGCCTGACTTCAACCAAATTTTTCACACATAATTCTTGGTAATTTCAGCAATCTTAAGTTTAAAAAATTGGGCGATAATGGACAGGGGGCGTGGCACTTTATTTTTAGACTAGCTCTATCTACACCGTTTGTCTGATTTCAACCAAATTTCTTCCAAAATAGTTGATTGACATATATTCTTTAGTATAATGAGAAGTTTTAAGCCTACAAAAGTAGATGGGTTTGGACAAGGGGCGTGTCAATTTAATTATAATCGAATTCCCTCTACATCGTTTTTCCGACTTAAACCAAATTTTGCCCACATATTATTTGGCATAAGGAACAGTCTGTAGTTCATAAAAGTGGGCGTAGAAGACAGGGGAGTGGCACTTTATTCTAATAAATTTCCATCTACACCGTTTCTCCGATTTTAACTAAATTTCGCACATGTATTCTTTAGAATAATGAGAAATCTTAAGCAGACAGAAGTGAGTGGGATTGAACAAGGGGCGTGTCAATTTAATTCTAATCGAACTCTTTCTACGCCGTTCTTGTGACTTCAACCAAATTTCGCAAATATATTCTTTGGAATAATGAGCAGTGATTAGTCTAAAAAATTGGGCGGAATTAGACAAGGGCGTGCCACTTTAATTTAAATAGAACTCCTTCTATTGCCTTTGTCCGACTTCTTCCAAATTTTCAACATTCTTTGGAATAATGAGCAGTCAGTAGTCAAGAAATTTGGGTGGAATTGAACGGGGGACGTGGCACTTTAATATTAAGCGACATTTTTTTACACCGTTGGTATGAATTTGCACATACTACCAATCAAATTTTGCACATAATTCTTTAACATAATGAGCAGTTTACAAATTACTCTATATGGCAGCTAAGGCTAAAATAAAATTAAGCGTATGACACAAATATTTTTGCAGATTAAGCATAACCATTTTAAAGACGACTAAAGAGGGAGAATTTTAGCTTCGGTACCCTGCCGAAGCTCCATTCCTTACTAGTTTAATGTGAAATTATATTTTCGGTCATTTTTCGTTCGTTATTGTCAAGATGCAGTTAATTGAGGATGCTGATTGCCATGGATCACTTGGTATAGAGTTGATTAGCTGAATAGTTCATTAAAATCAATGCATTTTTTTTTGTATTGAAATAATTTACCTTTTTGGTTCAGTGTAGCTACAAAGTAGAACTTTTAATATAAGTTAAAAAAAAAACATATTTTTCAGCTTGTTAGTAATCACATCTATCACATGTGTGATCCTCTTAAAAGACAAGCAATTGCTTAAGTTTTTATCCATACATATTTGAAGCAAAAACAATTTGCTTAGTTTTTATTAATTTGGCTTAATGATGTAATAAAGCGTGGCATGGAAGTGACAACAAACATTTTTTCTTCCAGCTCATGAAATGTGTTTTAGGTTTTAAGAAAGATAATAATAAGATTGTCAAAAAATATCAAAATTGTTTAACGTTGCCACACTTTACACACAAAAAAAAAAAAAATATGCTACGCAGCACTTGACACAAAATGTCAAAAGCTCAAAACTTACATTTAAATTGCTGCAAATATTTACACATAACTCACTGTGTTAATGTTAAACTAACTCAAGTTGACTGACTGACTGACTGACAGACAGACAGATAGACAGTTAGTTCATAGCGAATGAAAAGAAATGACAGCGCAACAATAACAAAAACAACAAGAAAGAAAAAAAAGTATAGCATCTCTAATTGCACATTAGTCAATCCTAATAATATGCAACGAAAATTGTAACAAAACAAATATTGACAGTCAGTCAAAACGGAACGGACAGTACGTAGGATACGCAAAACGCAGTCAGGCAACAAAGGCAGGCAGTTCAAACGAGCTCTAACGAATGAATGAATGACAAATACGCAGAGCAGCACTTAACGCTGGCAATAATAAAGGAAGATGACGAAAGTAATGGCGGACTATTTGCGCAATTATGAGCGAATTTGGCAGCACTGTCACTGGGGATATTAGTGTGAAAATGAATGAGGTATAAACAGTGAGTAAATGATTGAGAATGGCAGGATGAGTGAGTGAGTGAGTGGGTGGATGATAAATGAGTTAGTTTGCGTCTGAGTGAGTGTAAATGAGGGCAGCAGCATTGAGTTTGGGGGCAGGCAACAAGTGCTGGACAAATGTTTGCGCTGAGCTCTCCGAAGGCTAATTTGTGCACGAGGCGCTTATTGCAAAGCGGAACGGATGCGAAAAGCGAGGAAAATGAAAGTTCATAAAAGTATGCAATGTTTTGTTATACTTTCATTAGTTCGGCTACGTTGTTTGCAGACTTATTTTATTAAAGTCAAATGTTTCGGAACAAAGCGCAGAGCGTTGCATGTAAAATTATGTTGAATTATTCATCGGTATGCATGCATTGATTGTTAAGGGAGTGGGTGTGTTTGTGTGCGTACTCTGTTGCCAATTTTGACATTGGCCCAAACTGAGTTGTTTTTTTTTTTGTTTTTTTTGTTCGAATATTCAATGCAATAAAGCAATAAAATCTACAACAACTGACCTACATACATCGAATGCTCAAGTGTCCTTGTGTGCTTTTGTGTTTTTTTTTTCTTTCAATGCACTGGACACATACACAATGTCACTCACACGCACGTACATCCCCATGCATAGCAAGAGAACAACAGAGACCTTGCATGACAAACTCACTCACACACACACATGCACACTCACTTACATTTTCATGTCAACTCCAATGGGTGTAACCGATGACGCCTACGAACGGAACAAAACATGTACGCAACCTTAACTTTTTGGTATCCTTTTAAATATTAAAGCGACCTTCTAGCAAATCAGTGCTAACTAGCATTTATGTGTGTGTATGTGTGTGTGTGTGTGTTGTTCAAGGAGCAAGTTAATAGTTAATCTTTTTTCGTGATTTAACTTAATTTTATATGAATTCTCTGGGAAATCTGTTGAAATTCATGTTGTTAACAAAAGCATTGAGTAATGAACTTCATGTATGTATCTACTACACAAGTGGTTAAAATAAAGTTCTTAAATTTCGTTGACCTTATGAATAATGGACTCAAAAATTCTTATTAATGGTAAAAAACATGAAATCCAATAATGAAAAAATGTGCAGCGTATTAAAGTCTTTTCCAGTATGTTGGTTTTTAAAGGAGTTTTACATTTTTATTATTGACAGATTTAAGGTCGTTGTCCTTAAAACTGTTACCAAAAATTATATTCGAAATCAAAATGGAGCAGAAAAATTGTTTATAACTTCTTTGTCAATATATTGAGCGCATCATACAGTAAGGATGCTGGTGTGGAAGGCTAGGTTTGGCCAAAATTGATTTCGAAAACTATTTAATGCAGTTTTAATAAAGCGGATATACAGTGCCGGACAATAAAAAAAATATAATCACTCCGAGCAGAAATGTTAATATGCATTAAGGCGCCTAAAGCTACACAGGAATAAAAAGTTCTTCGGGTCGGTTTCTCAAAATAATCCCTGACTTATGTTATAATGATTCCCCATATATTTCGAGTCTAGTAATTGCCATCCGTGAGTTGGAATGGTTTGAAATAATCTCTAAGAACCGAGTTTTTTTATAAAGATGTTGACTGTTGTGGTAGTTTAAAAAAAAAAAAATAAAGGGTTAGAAATAATAGTACCAAAAAAGTTCTCCCAATCTGCATCAAAATATTTAAAATTTTTTTCGTCCGACTAAAGATAATGTGAATATTCACGCATTGTTTTAAAATTTTTTTAATATTATTTTCACTTAAATTCAAATTCAATTTTTTTTTGCCACATTACTTTTAGTCAAAAAAATTTTTACGAATTGTGTTAATTTTTTGCAATTTAATTCAATATATTTCTTCAATTCACACTTTTTCTGATAATTTATTTGTCTAAAAATTTCACTAAAAGTTATCCTCCAACTGACACAGAAAATTTTTTCAATTAAATTAATTTTTCTGTTCGGCCGACACATCTCTGCAGACAATGGCAAACCTCAGAGAATAAAAACTGTCATGAAAAGCTTCTTGAGAACATAAGCCGTTCGGAGTCAGCGTAAAACATGTAGGTCCATTTCTCGATCATTTGTGTGCAAACATTTCACATCACACACAACACAATTGATCATAACAAGCTCGGTCAAAGTCATTTCAAGGGCTGAGATGGCTATTTGTTTTTTTTTTTTTTTTTAAAGATACACGACAAAAAAAAAATTTGAATTTTAGTGAAAATAATATAAAAAAACAGGTTAAAACATTAATAAAAATCCGCATTATCTTTGATCCCACTGCAAAAATTTACAATTTCGTGATGCAAATTAGAAGAACTTTTTCATTGCTATTATTTTTGACAGTTTGTTTTTTTTTTAACTACCACACCAGCCAATGTTTTTATAAAAAACTCGATTTTTAGATGTTATTTCCAACCACTGCAGCTCACAGATGGATATAGCTTAAGCCGAAATATTTCTGAAATTATCATAACATAATCCAAGGATTATTTGGAGTAAACGACCGGAAACCCATTTTTAATACGCTTCTGCATATTTTCTAGCTTTATAAAAAAAAATATTTTTTGATTTAACTGGTCTTACATTATTTTTTACAATTTTCCATTACTTTTCAGTTGGATTTAAATTCAGTCAGTGGACTGCGCTGGCCATCTAGAATTTGTGGGAAATTCTTGTACGTCAGGCGTATAAAAATAACAGACAATTTGGCAACGTGAAAGAACTGAAATCAGTTATTCTCGAAGAATGGAGCAAAATTGATTCAAATAATTTAAAAAAAAATTAACTGTAAGTAAAATCTTTTTTTTATTCAATAAAAATGGTTTTTTATTCAAAATTTTGAAGTGGCGTTATATGTATGGGACAGCATTAAAAGTAATATTTAGCAATAAGCAATACAACGTTATTAGAATAGACTTCGCTCTTGCTCAGTAGTTTTGTTTTGCATAGATGACCAAATTCGCAAAACATTGTGTTTTGTTTAAAGTGTCCGTTACAAAAATATTTCAAATGTCGAAGTGGCGTTATATTCATGAAACGCACCTTATAAGATTACTCACGAAAAATTTTGCAAGTCCGCCTACAACAACGCCTACCTCCCACATAACACAAAAATTTAAAACAAAGTAATTTCTTTGGTATTAAAGTTTTATTAAAACAAATCACTCAAGAATCCTAATATATATGTTAAAAGGCAAGCACATTGCTCTGCACCCAAAATCGCTCAAACTAAATTTTTTGGATACTCAGTGATATGCTTGCCTTTTATGTATGTGCATACTTTCAGGCTGAACATTTATCAGAACAGTATGTTGTAAAAGCACTGATTTAATGGCAAAAAATAATTACAGCTTAGCGTTAATGATTCCAACCCGTCGTTGGAAGAGCTTATATACTAGTCAGTAATATAAGTGTACATTTGAAAAAATGACACGCCCACTATCTCCTTAAGTTCCCAAAATTTTAATCTAACTTTATCAGAATGAATGCAAACATTAAATTGCTAAAAAACATGTTATTTTATTTTGAGATTCATCTTAAAAAACGTTTATTTTAAAGTAACAACAATAAACAATAATAAATATAAAAACTATAACTGTAACTCCGATTGTAAAGCTAGAGTACTTCTATTGAGCTAACCAGGTGATGAAAAATTAGTAGCCTAAGCCATTTAAAGACTTCTTTAGTCCCCTACTTATAACAACAGGCATGTTAAGTTTTTTTTTTTGTTTTGTTATTATTATTTCTTAATAAATTACATTTGACATTCTCGTGTTTACTGCTTTAAAATTCAGAAATTATCCATTTAGTACAAGAAATTTATTCAATATAAATCGCAGTTTTACTAACGGCTTAGCCACGTTTCATTACAATTCACGTTTAGCCATTTAGTTTCAAACAAAAAAAAAATGATCATAATTAGTCCGATCGTGAGTAATTTTTTCGCCCGGAATCGAAAAAGGGAATTTCCGCTTTTAAGATATCAGGTAAGACTTCACTTTTTCATTTTTTACACTCATGAATATTGACGGTTGATGAACAAATTTGCATTCAAAATTTCCAAAATTTCTTGAGATTTATCTTAAAAAACGGAAATTCCCTTTTCCGTTTCTGGGCGAAAAAATTACTCACGATCGGCCTGATTATTTCTTTATTCACTACTTAAAAGTATGCACAATTTTTTTTTTTGCACATACCATTGCTAATTTCTACTGAAATTCTTGTGGTCTATGTTCCGAATTTTTAAGAACTTTATTCGGGGGCCGCAAGCATGTACCAACTTTTTTTGACATATGTGCATTTCCTTGCTTACGAATGCGACATTCGTTAATGTGACATTAAATATGAAATCAAATCCGTTGACAGAATTTCAAAGTCACAAGAACTCCCTTTTGGGAGTTGTAAAAGAATCTAGGTGGCAAGAATATCCGCCATCTTGAATTTTAAAATTCTAATATCAGATTCCAAAGAAAAAATAGTAGAAGGTATATGCACCAATCTGTGGAAGAGCATGCACAACTCTTCTGAAGCTTATTTTTATTTTTTTTGTACTATGGTACAGCAAAAAAAGAATCAAAGTGAAAACAAAGGATTTAGTTTTACTTACAGTTTTAAGACATTTTGCTTTCAAATGAGGCTATATTTGCTGAAATTTAGATCGAAACCTTAACCCATTCAAGAATTTGATTGCATGAGGGGGAGGAGGAAGGTCGTGCGTTACGTCACAAAAAAACTTTTGAATTCAGTTTTCAAAATTTTAAATTGTGTTATAATTTTCTTTCTTTCGTCTTTACGTTCAAGGCGAACATGATAGTGTTATAAAAAATTTGAAACAAACATCAATTTTCACAATTGTCGAACATCCATATTATACCGTACCACTGGTTGGTGTTCTTGTTAAGGTCAGAAAAGCTTTCATTTTTGCTTAGTTCTGTTCACATGGGCAAAATATTCATGAATTTGTTGAACAAACACAATAGAACAACGTGAAATTTCCATTGAACTTCCATAATAATAAATCTTACATTAAAAATAACGTGTTCTATGCCTTTTTCATAACAAACTGCTAAATTATAAAAAAACCCAACAAATTTTAACAAGTAAAAGGTGTGACGTTACGTCGTGGGGGGAAGGGGGTGGGGTTCAAGACTTTGGGACGAAGAATACTATAGGAAGAAGGGGTCAAAAATTGGCCAAAAACATATTACGTTATTTATGAGTAGCCCCTTAAGTTTTAAATAATGCTCTTTCTTAATTACGATTACGTACGCGACAAAGTCTAAGCACTTATAAACTTTTTTATATATGTTCCCAAAAACCAATGAATTTATAATAACAAGCAAGAAAATAATCTTGCCTAAGATACCGGCTTTCATTCACTTTCACTTAAATATAGACTAATAGCATGAATAAATTATGTTTACGGTACATCTACACGACATTGGAACAGAGTCAAAAACATATATAAAAGATACCGTTATTTGACCTCCGAATGCTCTCTTTTTATTTTTATATATTTATTTGGTGTTGCTAAGTATACAATCATGCAACAATACAATAATTTTTTTTTTCATTTTAGTTAATTACATAATGAGAAAAAACTCATTAAATTTGTTAAAAACTGAGTTTAAGAGAAACTTGTATTTATTATTACTTATTTTATGCAAATTAAGATCAACTCTCAATACTCTCATATGATAAAATTCATATATTTTTGGTTCATTATTGGTGATAAGAGAACAATTTTTAGTAACATTTAATTTTTCAGCCGCGGTTGACCATTTCAAAGAAATGCCCGTATCTTAAAAGAGGAAATACCCAGATTTCATAATATCACAATGAGATGACCGAGGAAGACCGAGCCTAATTCATATTTCCCATAGAAAATTAAAAAAAATTTTTTGTGAAACAATTTTGATTATCTGTGACTTTTAAAATATTAATGTAATCTAGAAACTTTTTTCGTTAGAATAACGACAATAAGATATACTTTTATAAAAAGTTATAATAATTTGGAAGTAACAAATTTTTGTTTAATCAAATGCACTGCTAAGTTGCACGAAAATTTAAATCAAAATTTTTGCTTATAACAACCTATGGCTTTGATTCATTTTTTCTAATAAAAAGAAAAAATAAAATTTTAAAGAAAGCATTAATGGATTCTTCATAGTTATACAGTTCTCTTAAGTCCTGGATTTTAAAATTCTGACATCAGATTCAGCGAAATCAGCGAGCCCCCAAAAACTATTTGAAAAATGTTTACAACTCTTCAAAAATATATTATTAGGTGGCAGTCCTGTGGTAAAAACTTAAGTGGCTCTTGAATTTTAAAACTGACATTAAATATGAAATCAAATCCGTTGACAGAATTTCAAAGTCACAAGAACTCCCTTTTGGGAGTTGTTAAAGAATCTAGGTGGCAAGAATATCCGCCATCCTGAATTTTAAAATTCTAATATCAGATTCCATAGAAAAAATAGTAGAAGGTATATGCACCAATCTGTGGAAGAGCATGCACAACTCTTCTGAAGCTTATTTATATTTTTTTGAAAACTTAATATTGAAAACTTAAGTTGCTTCAATCAAATATCTAAGGTAAAGTCTTTGCCTCAAGTAAATACAAATCGGCGTGATATTCTTAAAATAATTATTAACACTATACTCGTATACATAAGATGCAAAATATGAATCAGCTTCAGAGATAATGAACAGGAGGCAGCTTATACGTTACAAGATGAGTTCATTGATAATGGACATTTTTTAGAATTGGTTCGTTTAAAAAGTCAATATTCAAGTAAGCTATTAACAAATTGTAAAGGAAGAGGATTCTTATTTTATATATTTTTAAAGGCATGTTATTTATATTTTATTCCTACTGTTGATACCCGTTTTAGGCTGGTAAGATCCCATTTGCCGTTTTTTTACGCCTGCGTGAATTTTTATAAAACTTACTCAACTCCACTCATCTCATGCTTTTCTTTGACGTTGAGTGTCCACTCAGAATAAACATCGCACCCTCCAGTAAACTCAGTTTTTGTTTTTTTCGAATTAATAAAAACTGAGATCACTCAGCAAAAGTAGAGTGTGCTATTTAGCTGCCTCAGCCTTACAAAAGCGAAACAAATGTCATATTTGTCATTTATTTTATATCATACAGTTCACATTCTTTTTGATTTCATTAACATATTTATGTGTTTTGGTTTTCAAGAAACGAAATTCTCCATCTTCTTTTTTGTTCGTATTTCTGTGTACTCAAATATATCAAATATACTCAAATATACTCAAATCCACGTTCCGATAAATGTTCGATCATATGTTGAACGGCTTCTTTCTTCTTCATTTTAGCAGCCGGTGTTTGGGTTTTTTGAAGCAAAATGTTTCCATATTGTTCCAAATATTCTACAAACACCAAGTCTTAATTTTCATTTGAAGCACCCCCAACATCTCTTATAATTTCTTCATCATGTTTTGAAGAAAACATTTAACAAAAACACATGAACGAAAATTTTTCATCTTTACAGCTTAACTTTCGGTTTAATTATTACTTACCTTCAATGTCTTTGTAAATCATATCCATTTTAAAATAAAATGAAAATTATTTTCAAAATATTTTACGTTTTTGGTAACAGAAAAACTATTTAATAATAAAACTAACGTAGCTGACTGACAGCTGCTGTTATGAGTAAACACTCAAACTATGTTTTTTGCCCTCAGAGTGAAGTGGAGTTTTTAATACGGATTTCACACTCCACTTTACTAACATCGCACACTCAAAATGCACACTCAAGCACTCCACTCCACTCGTGTACTCAGTTTTTATTAATTCGTCCCATTCGAAAAGGCTATCGAGCTATCGCTTGATCCATTTGCGTTTTTTTTAAAAGGTATCTTCTTCAGAACATGCTACATCTTTATTTATGACTGGAAAATTTCTTTTTTCTGAACTTTAAAAGTATCCTAAATCATTTTAAAACGTTTTGAATATAAACGTAATGAAGAATAATGCCTTAAAGTGAGAGGTCCGGTCAAGTCATCATTTTCCAGATCAAATTTTAGGCTCCTGTTCGTCACTGTCTCGATGGCAGTAAAAGTTACAGAACATTGAAATTCAGAATGGAGTTACCACTTGGTAATATCCTTTTAATGGAAAATTTGGATGGGCATTGAAGAAGGGGGTGTGGTTTCACCCCTATTAGCCAAATTTTTGATATTGAATGCTTTGGAAGTAAAAATCGCAGAACATTGAAACTTAAAATAGAGTTACTATTTGGTGATGTCCTGCTATCGGGAAACTGGGACTATTTTGAAATAGTCTGGGACTAGTTTGAAATAGTAGAACGCCATTATTTTCCAGGTCAAATATAAGACTTCAGTCCGTCACTGTCTCGATGGCAGTAAAATTTACAGAACATTGAAATTCAGAATGGAGTTACCACTTGGTGATAACCTTTTGATGGAAAACTTGGTTAGGCATTGAACAAGGGGGTGTGGTTTCGCCCCTATTAGCCAAATTTTTTACATCGAATAGCTTTGGAAGTAAAAATCGCAGAATATTGAAACTCAAAATGAAGTTATACTATTTGATAACTGATGTCCTGCTATTGGGAAACTGGGACTATTTTGAAATGTATTCTAGTCTGTAAGAATTTTTGTCCATAGAATCAATAAAGCCATATCATATCATATCATACCATGTTATTATAACATAGAAAAATTCACCTAACATAAACAGTCGCTTCAAAAACAAAATTTAAAAAGCCTTGTTTTTCACCTAAAAAAGTAACTATTAATGTACTCTAAAAGAACTTCTTTGCAACCAAGTCTGGTTAGTTGATTTCAATGAATTTTAAACTAACAACATATTCATAAACGTTTACATTAGATGCTATTAATCTAAACAAAATTGCTCAGAAATGCTAATGGAATTGTCTAAAAATAAAAGAAAAATATCAATTTGTATTACTAGTGATAAAAGTTTCTTGTAAAATTCTAAGTAGTACAATATTTGCTGATATACACTAAATAAAAAAATTATTTCCAAATGTAGGAAATTTTTTGGAACACACACGCAGTCACATTGACAGATGAATAATCATTCTCATTACGTAATTACTTACATCAGTAAGATACGCACACACACACACATACACACAGCCTTACTCAGTTACACCAATACAACCAATGTATTTGCATCTCATTATGTTGTCGACACTTTCGCTTAATTGCAAGCAAATAAAAACAAAAACAACAAATTTATTCGTGCTTTTTATTGTCTACTTCTAGGCGCACTCGTGCAACAACTACTTTAATTTGCGCTTTGCTCTCTTATTTGTTTTTGTACTTGATTTTGCTACTGCTCACACCATGTTGACATCTTGTTATTGTTGTTTTGTTTGTACTTTTCTTTGCTGTTGTTGTTGTTGTTCTGGTTATGGCTGTTGTGTGTTTTTTTTTTATTTTTTTATTATTGTCAATAGCTCTATCAACATGTTGCAAGCATTTAACAAACACTTTCCAACACCTGGTGTGCCAGCCAAAGCTTTTCTTTGTTTTTAATTAAATGTTGCTCATACGTCAGGGTGTGTTCTTGTTAAGAAAGGGCCAAGCTACATATCACACAGTCAACTCAAATAACAGCCACTATTTAATATAACCTTTTTTAACCCCTTTTTTGTTTTGTAAAATGTTTTCTTTTCTGTTGGCAATAACTTAGCAAAACACATTTTTTACATTGTTTATGTTTTTCTTGCTCAAATACTATTAAGCATTGCGGGAAAATGCTACAAAGTAGAAAAATGCGGATAAATCAGATTTTTTTTCCATTCATTACTTTGCTCATGCTACGCTTTTGTTTTTGCTTCAAATTGCAATTAGGAAAATAGGAAAAATAATGAGCGCAGCTCGCAACGCTTCATGCATAATGCATGGAAAATTAATTCCATAGAAAATGAAAATGTTTTACATTTACTTGTTGGTTTGTTTTTTGTTTTTGTTCGCTATTTCCTCTATTTTGTTGCAAGTTTTTGTTTTGCTTTGAGTGTATAAGCAGCAATTAAGGTGTAAATTTCTTTTGAGTAAACGTAGTCATAAGAAAACGCAGTTGATAAAGCTTAAGAATAGCCATTTTTTGAGTGAATGAAATGATGGAACGCGATTATGAGACGTGTGGGATGAAAAGCGCTTTAGTGGCAACGCTGTAACAGTTGGAAGCACTGTATTAAAATAACAGCATTCTTTGCTGGTATTGCAGAGGAGCCGCATGTGCGGAAGACACATTTCAAGGCCAGGTGTAGTTAAGAAAGGGTTCCGTTATAGCCGGTTTATATAGATTGTTAATGAGACATAGTCATTAGTATGGTAAAGCTTTGCAGCTGCACTCAAGCATTAAATACTATCTTTATGCTAACTCAAGCATAAAAGCGTTTTTTGCTTAAGATTCACCACAAAGGATGGTTTCTGTAAGATTTTCTAAGCTGAATTAATTATAAGTCGGCTTTACTTTGTATATGTTTATCTTGCTAATTATAATTGAAAGAAACATTTTTAATGCCAATTTTATTTGCTCATTATGGCTCTGGTTTATGTGGTACATTGCAGTAGTATTGAAGCTTTTTTTCTTGATAAATAAGCAAGTGCATTACTGAGCACATGGTTTGAAGAATTATTGGATTAATTTGTTTAATGGATCAGTTACTTAGTGAACATACTTGTAAGTATTTAGATATTGAAACTTATCTTTATCCTTATTGTAATCCTTATTCTCATCTTTGGTCAATCCTTGTCTTAATTCTTATACTTGTATTTGTTCTAAAGTTTGTCCTAATTCTTGTTCATCTTTGTCCTTCACTTTGCCCAAATTTTTATACTTCTTGTCGTAATCCTTGGCCTAGTCCTTATATAATTCTTTACCTTATGTTTTCTTGCTCTATTATATTTGCTTTAGTCCTTGTCCTAAGCTCATTTCCTATAAATATTTTCGGTGTGGACTGATTGAAGGAGTTTTTGACACTTTTTAAAGTGTTTTCGTGTGAAGAAAAAATTTTGAGTTAGCATAGTTGCTGGTCTGATTTAATTGGATAGTACTGGAAGACTGAAAGTAAAAATAATATCAAACTGTGTTGTATTTCTCCATCATGGTGTTCATAGAAATTTTTGTTTCATTGAAAATGGGCGGCCAACATTTTCACCAACGTGTAGTGACGAAATAAATCTCCTGGGACAAAGCAGAATTTGTGTTCTAATGGAAAAAGGGCGTGGCAATAATTTTAAACCCTTAAATCTACGCACTCCTAAATTCATTCTTCTTATTATGTTCGTAAAAATAGGAACACTGTAAGCTTTCATACGTTATGCAGGCTCAATGACTTGACACTTTTCGAGTTTGTGGACACATAAAAAGTAGGCGTGGTACATCGCCGACTTTAGATATTTTATAATATCTATCTATCTATCTACTATTTTATAATATCTATTATCTTTAGATAATAGTAAAAAAATTAACAAAGGTGCAAAGTTGCTCCTTATATACGCCCAATAATTTAGACTTCAAATTTTATTAATTCGGTACACTTTACATTTTTAACTTTAATATGATATCGGAAGCCACTGTGGAAATTTGTATTATATCATCTTGAAAAGGTGCTAAGCTACGCGTTTTTATAATTTGTGGATCGTATGGCTGGAAGGCGTTGTAGTTAGTGTTTCACGCATTCTTTTTGTAGCATTGCTTGTTTTGAAAAAAGGGTTCTGTGCCAAGTTATTGCCTAATAATGGCTGTGAAATATGACCATTAATTTTAAAAGGAGCCTAGTAGCTGTTATTTGTGTACAGAATTAAGTGTAATGTAGTCATGAGTGAGACAATGCCATGAATGGGACAGTGAAAAATGTTTTTTTCAGAAAGTAGTATACCGTAATGTGACCATGAGTGGAACACCGACATGAATGGGACTCTAACTTAGCCATGAGTAGAAAAAAGTCATGAATGGGACAGTGCAAAAATATATTTATCATACTGGCAATACAAAAATTTTTGACAGCCATCGAACAGACTCGTTGCTAGCGCACTTTTGAGTAGCGTTGGGAATGATAAAACGTGATAATTGTTGCTGTTCCAAACCTACTAAAATAAACTTCAATAGATTTTTCTTTTTTTTTTTTTAAATGGAGTAAATTATTTTGCTACAAAAATTGTTTTAAATCAAAATAAATAGAATTTTGAGGCTATAAAAAATCAAATTTTTTCATCGAAAATAGAAGGATAATATATGCAGTACAACTAGTATTGATTGTTTTTTTCTCATGCAAAATGATTTATAAAATAAAAGCGAGTAAAGAAATATTTAAGTCGAAAAATGGCGCCCTCTTGTGGAAAAATTTTTTCGTCATAGCTAAAACACTTTTGAAAGTTGTTTCTTTTTCATGCATGTGGATGTCATAACAAACGAATAATACCAATTCTTGTGTATTTTTTTTTTTGGTGTTGCATGTTAGTAATACTATTTCAGTCTTTGTTTTTTTTAAACATTCACAATTTTTTTCTTTTATTGTTCGTACACAACTCAATGATTTTTATGTTTTCAATTGAATTTGCAATTTAAGTTTTTTCCTTCAATTGCATTTCTACGATTTTTTCATATAAAATGTCATAAAACATAAAAAATTGTGTCTTATATATTTTATTTGTGCTTGAAGCAATCGGTAATAATAATTAAAAAATCACTAAAAAAAAAAGGCCAATTAATCCAGTATTCCAAAATTTAGCTTGTCGCAATAAGTCAATAAACGTTGTTGTTGAGAATCTCTTAAATATTAAATAAATTTTGAAAAGTTTCAACCTATTTCAACAAATTCAACAAAATCAAATTGAATTTGATTAAGGTTTTTGAGATTTTTTTTTTTTTGGAAATTTTTTGAAATGTCCCACTCATAACGACATTTTTTTTTTTAATTCCAAACAGCGAACATATCTTCTAGTGTCTGACCGAATGTGAATTTTCTGCCGAAGCCGAATGCTCGGCACAGTGGAAATAGTCGGCCGAAGATCGAAGCGCTAACAAAATGTTTTACAAGTAAAAAAAAAAAATTATGGAATTTTGTCCTTTCTTTCTATATTTATTAATTTTTTTGATGTTGATATTTACATCTAGCAACATATGATATCATATTAACATAAATATAAAAAGCTTATTAAAATTCTCATTTTTCAATCAGCAACTTAAGACTGATAAAATGCAAGATCACGTCTTAACGTGATTTTCTACTGCGCATTACGTCACAACATACCCGTGGTTTGAGCAAAACATACTCTATTGTGATCAGAGGTTGGGAATTTTTTATACCAAAAAGTCTTTAAAATAAGAGTCTTAAGAAACTTTTATTATGAAAAAGTTATTATTTATGATCAAAAGTAAAAGTTATTAAATGAAGAGTTTCTGCTTTTAAAAAGAGTTATCTTTGAAATTTTTAGAATTAAAGTCGGACATACGAGTTTATAAGAACTTTTATTCTTAAGAATACTTTATAAAAGTCTCTGAAGACTTTTATTTTAAAAAGTCAGTCATAAGAGTCTTTTTTTATATTATAAAAGTCTTAATAAAAGTCTGCATTAAAAAAATTTTTAAAAAGCATCTCCTGTGAATTTCATGCTAATATTTCATAAACGAAAATAAAAATTAGAAGTTTTTGGAAACATTTGGGACCATTCTAAATAATGAGAGTAAGAAAGAAGAATCCTTTGTAGGAATTTGCTGCAATGAAGCAAAATGTTATAATAAAACTACGTCCAATTAAAATTTAAGTGTGCTGAAGTATTGGAACGAAAGTGTATATTCATTCCTTGCAGAGATTGCACAACTTATGCATGGCGTTCCTGCAACTCAAGTGTCAGTTGAGCTAGCTTTCTCGGCACATAAATTACTTTAAACAATAGACAAACAGCGATCAGAGAAAATCATTTTAAAAGTTTAAAATTAATAAAGCTAAATGCTTACTAAACTCTATTTAAATCCTTCTCAGAGCTTTGTTCTTCAAAGTCTCAATTAACTCTTATTATTGATTTTTTAAAATAAAATTATTTAAAGACTTTTGCATACTTTTTTTAAGATTAAAAATCTCAGAGGTCTTCTGATATTTTAAATTTTTTGAATTTAAGCTAAAAATGAGGAATAAATTTTATATTTTAAAGTAAAAGTTAACTCTGAACTTATATTTTGAGGTATGTAAATGAAAAATAAATTTTATAATTAAATGAAAAAGTTAACAGCCAGACTTAACTTAAAAAAATTATTTTTTAAGAGTGATTTCCAAGCCCTAATTATGATAGCAAAAGCTGGTGAAATATATATCAAGCCGCATTACAAAGCCAAAAAGAAAAAAATTGGCAAATATATTCGGCTATTTTGGGTCGAAGCCGAAGGTTAAAAAGTTGAATACTAAAAATATTCGGTCGGACACTTATCTCTTCTGATGGCCAGCTATTTTTATCCAACACCCAATCATATTTTATTTTGCAGAATTGCATTTTAGGCCTGCAGGTTCCTAACAGTATTCAGTTTAATTCAAAATGTTTAATCTAAAAAGTCTCTGTAGGAAAATCAACTAATTTAAAAGTATTTGATAAATTAGTTTTTTGTCAACCACAACTAGTTGAAATTCTGACTTTTTCCATAGAACGAACTTACATATTTTGTTTGGTGATGTCCGCTAAATAAGTCAATTGACTTCGTCTGCATATATTTTCAACTACTTGTTAAATTAGTTATATTTAAATTATTTTTTAATTGCTTTAATTGCTTTGATGAAATAACATGGTTAAATATATATAAACTTGTAATCTAATAAAAATTTGCAATTAAAACATGACAAAATCAGAATAGTTGCCGCCTGAATATAATTCAAAGTAGTTTATCAATCAGTTGTTTTTAAGTAGTATTTCAATTACTTCATATATAATGCAATAAAAACTATTTAGAATCGAAGTGGATGCCGCCTTAAAATAATTCAAAGTAGATCATATACTGGTTTATTTTAAATTAGTTTCTTAATTAGTGTTTTTAAAAACAAGTTAGTTTGTTCCTATGGGGGTACTATAAGCCAAAAGGCGGAAACACAGACATACTGACACTTAGCTCTATATGTAACGAATGAAACCTTGCATTTCTGGAAAGTCCTCATCAAAAAATATATTCTGCGTGTAGTAATTTTTGTCTTTATCCGGTGAATTTTGGTGGATCAATATAACACTGAATATAAGAATTTCTTTACTTTCCATAAATAAAGGATGTAGACTTCAAATTATGTGAGGGAATTGATATTATCAAATATAATCACTGAAAAAAAAGATATTATGAATTTAGTGTGGCAGCTCTTAAAACACAACTGCAAAATTAAAAAATATTACCTAACTTTCCACTTATAGAAGCAAACTAGACTAGATAAGAACGAAAGAAAAATAAAACAACACCGGTGTGAGATAAAAAATTGGTTCTGGCTTAATTTTGAAGCACTCTACACACAGAGAATTATATTCACTGTCGCAACCGAATTGATGCCCTATCGACTTAGTCGATTGTTGAGAACTTATAAAAAGTAATCATCACAACTACGTAGTTTCCCATAGTCTTGACTGTGGCATTCCGTTGTAAGCACTGCGCTCACGGTTTTCTGAACGAACCTTTTTATCCTTTCAACTTCCATTCAGTTAAATGAACGATCTTGTAAATTGCTTTGACCTAAACTCAATTGTGGGAACGTAGAAGTAAGTCATTTTAACCTACATTCGATTCCATGAATGGACCTGTTATCCGTTTTCAAAAAAATTTCATTATTTTGACTAACCCATTGATCGTTTTAACCTCCACACGGTTAGTGACTTTAGGTCATTTTGTAGGTTAAACAATCTACAATATGTTTACAATAAATGTTTTTCTAAAAATAAAATCACACAAGATAAAACTGACATTTTTTTATTTTATAAAAAATAAAATATCATCAAAAATATTACAGTACA
This sequence comes from Coremacera marginata, assembly GCA_914767935.1. Lineage (NCBI taxonomy): Eukaryota > Metazoa > Arthropoda > Insecta > Diptera > Sciomyzidae > Coremacera > Coremacera marginata. The sequence continues at coordinate 153,337,729 of OU612045.1, forward strand.
TGAATTGAACATCAAAATATTAAATAATATAGAAAAAAAAAAAACATTTCATTGCCTTGGCTGACTTCATAAACGCATTTATCATTTCATCAGTGTTTTTTTTTTTTAATTGGTCCGAAGGTTATATTTATATATTAAAACTGCACAACTCAGGTGATATTTTTTTTCATTCATCTCCGCAATCTCAAGTAGTTTAAAAGTTATAGATGTCAAAAGTTAGGAAAATTGGCCCAAAAACTTCTGATTTTTTTTTGTTCGTTTCACTACAAAAATAAGCATTATGCCCGTATGATACTTGATTTTTTTTTGTTCAATTTTAAAATCTGAAAACAAGTGGCGCGTGGGCAGGACAGACATATTTTGTAAGAAAAGGATAAACGTTGTTACTTTTTTATATCTGGTGTTTTTAAGAGCAGCTGCATTAAATAAATTAAAATTAGCTACACACATCACTTCCAATTCAGCATACATTTATATTAAAGAGTTTTGTTTACTCTAAAAATCTCGAATTAATTATTTACAGCACAGTAAATATTTGACTGAAACATAACGAAGAACGAATTGAAAGAAGCGGCTAAAAAATGCAAACAAAATACAGTCCGTCCTACAAATTTTTCTCCAATTCGTACCATATGCGTACTCACTCACACCAATTGAATCCATGCATTCTTGCTATTTGAACTGCTCTAGTTATAATTTTCAATGATCAATTTAATTAAGTATCATACAGGCTTTATGGGTATCAAAATAAAGGTCTATCTATTACCTATTACTTACAACTTTTTATAAAAATTTTTCATGTTTCAGTTGTTTGTTAAAAGGGTGAACCATCAAGTGTACATTATACGTAAAATGCATAGTGTGCAAAATACAAATCGCGCAGTTTTTCATGAAAATTTTTCGTGTTTTGGTTATTTCGTAAAAGGGTGAATCGACAAGTGTGCCTAATATGTTATATGTTTTATCTTCAAAAGTAATGCACAGATTTTTATGATTAATAGCACTTTTTATGGTTGATAAAACAAACACTTTCAAATCGCGGCGCCCAGGAAATTATAATCGTGCCGAGTTCCTAAATGCATTTTTGCAAAGTATCAGTGACCTTTTTCTTTGAGTTGGTGCTAAGCAGATTCACCGAAACTGCGAAACTGAAACGTGCTTAAAAATAATAACCTAGTTGCGCAGTTTTGGTGAATCAACTTAGCACCAATTAATAGATGATGCTTTGCATAAATGCATTTAGGAAGTCAGCCTTTCTTTATGCATATACCATATAGATAGAAAGCAATTTATTTAACGTACCTAATGATTGTTCCTCTTACAAACTATTCAACAAAACGACAAACACTACAAAAATTCCGTCCGGACACATTGAACAACTGTGAGAAATGAAATGCAAGTGTCTTGCGATCAAGGTCGGCTTACACAACTTCGTGTTTGTGAACGCATGTCTGTTTCACTCGATAAGTCGGATGGTTTGACAAACTTGCAGTTGCAAGGTTGGCTGTTGAGATTGACGCAACTAAAGGGAGCGATTGATTTAATAAAATTTAAAACTCGTTTGCAGCGTAAAAATAATGCTATTGACATAACTTACAATGTGGTTGTTACAATGACTTGTATTGTTCGCTTGTCTGCAATAGCTTCAGTTAGTTATTTCAGACACATTACGTTGCTTGTATTGGCAAGGGGAGTTGAAATAAATACAATTACGTGGTTCAAGCAACTATCATGTCATATTTTCATTTCAACTGAACAAACATTTGGGAATGAGCGGGCTGCGAAGGAACGATCATTCGCGCCAACTAACAATCAATTGTGCTTATTTCATTTCAGTTGCATTAACTAAATATCAGTTGTAGCAATTTTCATCCGATTACCGCAAATAATATTCATTTCCCGCAACCTTATGCCTTTAAATGAATTTTCTGAGTGTACCTTCATGCATAGAATGCATGAAATTGCGCATCATTTAAATGGCCGCGTCAGCTTCGCTCAAAGTCGCTTAGGTCGCTCAGAGCTTATGACTCGGTCCAAAAGTATATGCGGCGTTATTCCGACAATTGTTGAATGATTAGCGTAGCCTAATGACTTGACGTAGCCCCGGAGAAAATAATCGAGAGGTGTCAAGACGCATGATCGCAGCGGCAAATGCACTACTTTTAGTGTTGCGCTGTTTGTATAGCATGTAGCGCAGCCTTGTTGAAACCACAGCAAGAATATATCGATGTAGGCCCAAGACCAACCGCAAAATAAGCCTGGTACGTATAGACTCTCTGGCGATGCCAAATTCAGCTGTTCGTCACAGAATTTGTGGCTCTGCCTCGATACCGGCCACTACCGCGACTATGTTTTCTTCACTTTGCACCAATCTCTGTCTGGTTGGTGGCTTAACCCATTTTTGTCCAGCGTTGCGTATACGCAACGGTTTACTTTTCTTAACCTGGAGGTCATACAGTGACAGATTTTCATGATCTCCAAAAAGAATATAAAATTTTAAAAATTTATCTAATCGACCTGTTCTAGCTCCAAGCTTGGGAAATTTAGGAATTTTAAATTTTAAAAGAATAAAAATTAAAAGAATTAAGTTAAATATAATACGTATACGATCGTCTTTCTCAGGCTTTATATTTTACTTTTGTGAATTTTTTTGTTTTAATTTTTAAGTTTGACTGACATACGTGGCTCCCGCGGGTTGACACAACGCTGGTCTTTAACAAAATAAGTTTTAATATATTTTTTGTTGTTTTGTAGAAAGCCCTGAGATCAATATTGGTTCTTCTTTGCTTGTAGAATATCGTTCAATATCATTCAATTTGATAATTAAAAATCTCGAGGTGGCAACTCGATTTTTATATATTTTTTTTTAAATATTTTGATTTGTTTTTTAATAAGTTAGACCAAACTACACATTTTTGGAAAGTTGCATCTTTCTAGCTCAACGTGAACATGTGTCAGTCCGTAATGGGTTAAGGTACAAAGGAGTGTACTCACGCTCAAACTTTTCCAAGTTGCGATGAATTGCCTGCTCACTGAAACCATGATGACGACCAACCTCTCGACGAAATTCACAATTGAGTGTATTGACATCCAAGTTGGAATTTCAATAATATTTTTTTTATAATTTCCACACATTCAGGATGCATGAAACTATGCATGATGAAATGGCAAACCTTACTGAATATTTTGACTGCTGGATATCATTGGTAACTTTGACAGCTGCTGAAAGACAACAATTGGCTAAACTATCATTGCTATCTGGTTATTAAATTCCCTTTATTCCCTTTATTATTAAAAATGGGAGTAAATATTACCAGACATACATATATCTATCTGCAAGAAATAAGAATGAGTCTGGACAATGGGCTATATTGGTGCAATTATAAAAAAATTAACAAGCAAAAATTTCATTGATTTGTATCTTTCCTTGGCTGTGTCTCAGTATCTATTGAACTTACGACAAAACTATGTTTCGTATTTTTTGTCATATTTCTTACTATTTCAGTGTTATTCTGTAAAAATTAGTTCTTGAACATTTGATTCAAGAAGGCGGCTTAAGCGCACTACCTCCCAGATTGAAAGCTTGCATTCGAACCCAAACAACAAATAAAGAAAATAATTATTGTCTCATTATTTTTGTTAGGCAAACTCCTCCACTGAGTGGACTATAGAGTATATGAGTTACTAGCATATTCATATGATAAGAGAAATTCATATGCCAAGATTTAAAAATTTAATGAATTTGGTTTTTTATAGAAACTCAAAAGATAAAGAAATAATATGCACAAAAATGTAAAAAGCAAGTGAAAATATAGCGATAAAAACAAATCAAAGTTATTTATGAATATTTGCAACTTTATCAAAACCAAAAACTGCCTAAAAACCCATAAAAGCTTAACACACGGAAAAATGATATGTTTTTTTATATGATTTCTTTATGTCTCTTCTTGCAGTACATACCTTAAGCTAACCGACATAAACACATTGGAAAATCTACCTATCTAAAAGTACACATCGATGTTTATTAGGTAAGTTTTTTTTACCGAATTACTTTCTATTACATAAATTTGGAGTACCTGCTTCTTGTCACTCGCATAAATTTATATGAGGGGAAAAAATCTACACGAGCTTTTCTTATGTTAGTGTATAGGAGTATTTATGTAACGGAAGCATTTGCAGAAATATGTAATAAGCCTATACAAATAAATGTTTGAAGGAGCGCAAAATGGGAAGACACACGTATATGCAAAGCAGGGCATGGATTACACAGCTACGCTAACAAGCAGGAAGTCAAAATTACACTCCATCCAAACTTGATCCCAGCTACAAATTTCAGACAAATGCGCAAAAAAAAAATTGCTGACGATGTGGATCAAAATGTTTGAGGTAGGCTGTGAGGCAGGTCCGCAGCTAAGTAGGGGATTTTAGGGATTCACAACCCAATACTTATGAGTCTATTAAAATCAAGAAGTAAGCTTTCTTTTTTGATGAAAAACTGAGATAATGATGTTAATTGACTTGAAGATGTAAAAGTTTCAACATTTTCATGGCCAAGTAAAAAATTAACTTTGCCATAATTATTATATATGAAGTCATAATGATAATATTTAAATTTAGCTGCAAGAAGTTTGTAAATTAAAGAACTATTTCAATTATAGATTTTGATGCTCAAAAAATTCTTATCCGAAATATTATATCCGATATATTATATTATTGGAGTTATACCTTGAACGACTATAATTTTATAAATTCTAGAAAATTTTTCTAGAAATTAATGAAATTAGCACAATTAATGAAATTAATGAAATGAATGAAATGAATGAAATGAATGAAATGAATGAAATGAATGAAATGAATGAAATGAATGAAATGAATGAAATGAATGAAATGAATGAAATGAATGAAATGAATGAAATGAATGAAATGAATGAAATGAATGAAATGAATGAAATGAATGAAATGAATGAAATGAATGAAATGAATGAAATGAATGAAATGAATGAAATGAATGAAATGAATGAAATGAATGAAATGAATGAAATGAATGAAATGAATGAAATGAATGAAATGAATGAAATGAATGAAATGAATGAAATGAATGAAATGAATGAAATGAATGAAATGAATGAAATGAATGAAATGAATGAAATGAATGAAATGAATGAAATGAATGAAATGAATGAAATGAATGAAATGAATGAAATGAATGAAATGAATGAAATGAATGAAATGAATGAAATGAATGAAATGAATGAAATGAATGAAATGAATGAAATGAATGAAATGAATGAAATGAATGAAATGAATGAAATGAATGAAATGAATGAAATGAATGAAATGAATGAAATGAATGAAATGAATGAAATGAATGAAATGAATGAAATGAATGAAATGAATGAAATGAATGAAATGAATGAAATGAATGAAATGAATGAAATGAATGAAATGAATGAAATGAATGAAATGAATGAAATGAATGAAATGAATGAAATGAATGAAATGAATGAAATGAATGAAATGAATGAAATGAATGAAATGAATGAAATGAATGAAATGAATGAAATGAATGAAATGAATGAAATGAATGAAATGAATGAAATGAATGAAATGAATGAAATGAATGAAATGAATGAAATGAATGAAATGAATGAAATGAATGAAATGAATGAAATGAATGAAATGAATGAAATGAATGAAATGAATGAAATGAATGAAATGAATGAAATGAATGAAATGAATGAAATGAATGAAATGAATGAAATGAATGAAATGAATGAAATGAATGAAATGAATGAAATGAATGAAATGAATGAAATGAATGAAATGAATGAAATGAATGAAATGAATGAAATGAATGAAATGAATGAAATGAATGAAATTAATGAAATGAATGAAATGAATGAAATGAATGAAGTGAATGATGTGAATGAAATGAATGAAATGAATGAAATGAATGATGTGAATGAAATGAATGAAATGAATGAAATGAATGAAATGAATGAAATGAATGAAATGAATGAAATGAATGAAATGAATGAAATGAATGAAATGAATGAAATGAATGAAATGAATGAAATGAATGAAATGAATGAAATGAATGAAATGAATGAAATGAATGAAATGAATGAAATGAATGAAATGAATGAAATGAATGAAATGAATGAAATGAATGAAATGAATGAAATGAATGAAATGAATGAAATGAATGAAATGAATGAAATGAATGAAATGAATGAAATGAATGAAATGAATGAAATGAATGAAATGAATGAAATGAATGAAATGAATGAAATGAATGAAATGAATGAAATGAATGAAATGAATGAAATGAATGAAATGAATGAAATGAATGAAATGAATGAAATGAATGAAATGAATGAAATGAATGAAATGAATCAAATGAATGAAATTAATCAAATGAATGAAATGAATAAAATGAAATGAATGAAAGGAATCAAATGAATTCTGCGATGATACGGATGATGTGATGATATGGATATGATATGAATATGACGTGGTTGTGATATGAATGTTATGGGTATGTGATATGGATGAGATATGGTTGTGGTATGAATGTTATAAGTATGGTTGAGAAATGGATGCAATATGTACGTGATTGTATCTTATATGGATGTGATATGGATGTAATATAGATGGTAATAGATGTGATAAATATGATGTGGATCTGATATTTATATAGTATTAATGTGATAAAAAATATGATATGGTTGTTATATGAATACAGTTTTGATGTCATATGAATTATATATATTGATGTGATATGAATGCGATTTGGTATATATTATGAATGCAAAATATATGTGATGTGGATACGAAATTTTTATTTCAAAGATATTTCTACTGATCACAAATTCAATTTCAAATTAAATCTTTCTGTTTCGTGCATCATCTGACAAACTAATTAACTTTAATAACCATTTTTTAAAACACATTTAGCAGTAATATTCTTCCACAACTATTTTGTATTAAGTCATTTGAACCAAAAAAATGTGAATTAATATTCACATCACAGTTTGTATACCCAGCAAATCCTATCTCGCTAGAAAAATTTTACAATAGTCTAACGATATCGTTACGATATCTTAAAATAGAAATATGCGATATTATTCTAATAGTAGAGTCAATGATAACATTTCGATATCATAACGATACATGATAGTAAAATAACGATGGCATTTCGATATCGTAACGATATCTATTTATATTAAAAAATACTAGATATTATTATGATACTGTAAAAACGATAGCATTGCGATGGCATAGCGGTTGTATCTTTATCGAGGATTAATGTGATTTCAATATCGTTTACGCTATGTACATTTTTATCGAGAACTGCCTTTTTACGATATCATTATAATATCGTCTCGTGAAGCGTTAACGATAAAAGTTATCACATTTACGATATCATTACAATATCAAAACGACGTTGAAATATCGATATCGTTTGGATATACCCAGCAAACCAAACGAGATCGTTTCGATATCGAGATAACATCGCAAAGGGGATAATTTCTATCGATAACGATACACGAGACGATATCGTTATGATATCAAAAAAGTACTGATTTCGAAAAAAATGGACATATTGTTAACGATATCGACAAAGTAGTAATTGCGATATCCATACGGTATCGTTTACTGAGATGATATCGAAAAGGTGATAACTTCTATCGTTTACGCTTCTCGAGAAGATATCGTAATGATATCGAAAAAAGGCAGTTTACGATATCGAAAACATATTAATCCTCGATAAAGAAATGATATTGCAAAAGATTTTGCTATTAACCATAGTTTCGATATCGTTTCGATACCATATTTTTTCAAAAATAATTATATTATGCGATAGGTTCAGACATTCACAGAATCGATTATTTCTAATAATTTTCACAAGCTGAATTTTGAATAAAATATTTTTTGATAAAAAAGTTAGTTAGCTTTTTAGGCATACGCTGGAAAAACAGAAATAAATTAAATTTTAAATAAGGGCCAAACTATAGCTGTAAGATAATAATATATTCAAAACCAAAATAATTGAAGCTATTTATCGGAAAATGTTTTGAGATTTATTTTATCTCAATATGTGTACCAGCGAAATTATATCGAGAATTTATGGAATCTAGATATCGATGCGATATCGCAGTGCTATCGTATTTAGCCTATTGTGACAATATCGAGTACTTATTTATTCGAAACTTCGTTACGATATCGCAATGCAATCGTTATTATACTATCGTAATGATAGCTAGTACTTGTTTAACATAGATATCGTTACGATATCGAAATGCCATCATTATTATACTATAATGAGATTTATTTTATCTCAATATGTGTACCAGCGAAATTATATCGAGAATTTATGGAATCTAGATATCGATGCGATATCGCAGTGCTATCGTATTTAGACTATTGTGACAATATCGAGTACTTATATATTCGAAACACCGTTACGATATCGCAATGCTATCGTTATTATACTATCGTAATGATAGCTAGTACTTGTTTAACATAGATATCGTTACGATATCGAAATGCCATCATTATTAAACTATCATGATGCTATCTAGAAATTTGTAATACGAGGGGTGCCTTTTATATTTCGGGATTAGAGAACAAAAACAAATATTAATCATCGAAAATCACTTTATTGTTTTTCAAAATATTCTCCATTAAGATCTATACACTTTTGCATGCGTTTGAACCAATTGTCGAAGCACTTTTGCCACTCTGATTGAGGTATCTCCAAAACGTGCATTCTGAATGCCGCAACCGCTTCTTCGGGCGTCGAAAATCGTTGTCCACGCAGTTTATTCTTCACGGTTGGGAATAAAAAGAAGTCATTCGGTGCCAAGTCAGGACTATACGGCGGATGACCCATCAAATCGATGTTTTGGGTGCTCAAAAATGCAGTTGTTTGAGCCGATGTGTGAGAGCTCGCATTGTCGTGGTGAAGAGTGATCCGTCTTCGGCGGTTGGTTTTCCTGATTTCTTGGAAGACAACTGGCAAACAAATGGTTGTGTACCACTCAGAGTTGACTGTTCTGCGTTGTTCTAGTGGTACGGTTGCGACATGTCCATATTTTCCGAAAAAACAGGCGACCATTTGCTTGGAAGTGCTTCGTGCGCGAACAACTTTTGTTGGATTTGGCTCATCTTGAAACACCCATACAGTCGACTGCTGTTTACTTTCGGGCTCATACGCGTAAATCCACGATTCATCACCTGTCACGATGTCATAGACGTGTTTCGAAGCACCGCGATCGTATTTTTTGAGCATTTCCTTCGACCAATCGACACGAGCCTTTTTTTGAGCGATTGACAAATTGTGTGGGATCCAACACGAACAAATTTTTTTGACAGTCAAATGTTTATGCAATATTGAATGTATGCTGGTCCCACTTATGCCTAAGGTTGCCTCAATCTCACGATAGGTAACATGACGATCTTGCAATATCAGTTCGCGCACAGCATCAATGGTTTTCGGAACAACAGCTGATTTCGGACGACCTTCACGAAATTCGTCTTGGAGTGAACTACGACCACGATTGAATTCACCATACCATCGATAAACACTGGTCCTTGATGGAGCTTCATCGCCAAAAATTGAATTAAGTTCATCCATGCACTGTTGCTGTGTTAATTCACGTCGAAAGTTGTAAAAAATAATCGCAGGAAAATGTTCACGATTTAATTCCATTTTTAGACCGAGATGAATCTTTTAAGTTACTATAAACAACACAAATAGCGCTCGTATGTCAAAAGGTTCTGAGTACGTATAAGCCAACAAATGTCAAACTTTGCGATAGAGCTTTCAGTTGACAGATTGCAACACCAAGGTTGCCAAGTCCCGAAATATAAAAGGCACCCTACGTATAGTTATAGTTATGATGTCGAAATGCTATGGTTAACTGTACTATAGGGACGATATCGTGTATTTATATGTTAAGATATCGTAGATATATCATTAGAATATCGTAAAATATTTCTAGCGAGATATGGTTTGCTGGGTAGCAATTAATATGTTTTCAATATTGATAATTGAAAACAGAACTTTTTCGATATCACAACGATATCGTCTCGTGCATCGTTATCGATAGAAATTATAACGTTTGCGATGTCATCTCGATATCAAAACGATATCGTTAGGTTTGTTGGGTAGTTCTTCAATGCCCTGATGAGGGTATTGCGAACACTTCATAATAATATTTTTTTTTTTAATTTAAATAGTTTAAGCATACTTTAGCTTAAGGCGCAAAAGTGACATATTTTTAAAATGAACCCTTACGGCAGCCAGATGATTCAAAGTTTCAATGAGCTTAGAGTGAAAATTAAATGTAAGCAAAGAGAATTGAAATCATTATATTTTGCGGCTGGACAACAATATAAAGTTTGTCCTAAAATTGTGGAAGTTGCTGGGGAACTGTTGATGGGTGTTATGATATTAATAAAACAGCAACAGCAAAAAGGCAACAATAATAGCCAAAAACAGCTTTACTGCAAAAGAGATAAACAAAAAAAATGTAGTAGTTTTGTTTTAAGCACGCTGCAGCAGCGGCTGCCTGATGTTGCATAATTAAGCAGTTGGGAGGGATTAAAAATGATGAAGACGTGGCCGAAACGGATTTAAGCTGCTAAGTGGACGATTGATAAGCGACGATTAGGATGAAACCTCTCTGGTTGAATGTTGCTAAAGGGTCAGAATCAAGAATTTCCAAGTTAGTTGCTTGGCTTGAATAAACATGGCTCAAGTAAAAACTCGAATATAATTTGTGCAAATATTGAACAATTTGCGCAAAATGTGTAGCATAACGTGACCAAATAACCAAAGGCAGACAGACAAACAGACAGACAGACAAACAGATAGAAAGCTAGAAGCACAGCTGTAGAGGCAGAGAGAAGAAGGATAGTTAGAAACACACAGTCAGACAAACTTAGTTTGAGGCTTTATTGCTCAAATTGCTTTATTTTCCTTCTTAAATGTAAATAAATTATTTTTGGGCTGTTTTGTTGATTTCGTCTGGTTGCTTGGCTCTGATGTCCTTAGGGTAAGACAAATACGTAAATGTGCGATTGCCTGCTACTTTGTTGTTATATAGCTCCGCCGCGCCAACCACTCACTTTAGCCCCTAAGAGTAGGCTTTGTTTTGAAAATTAAATTTGCTATCATGTTGAAAAAAAAACTGCCAAAGCTTTGTGTGTATTGCTAATTCAAACTAACACACACACACACACACACCCACACACACACTTGCATATGCACATATCTAACCGCACGTACAAATATTAAGGCACAAATGTACAGCACAAAAATAAAAACCATTCATGAAATCCATACCAACAAACAACAACAAACAGTAAAAAAAAAAAAGAAAAACAAAAAATTTTTATAAAAAAAGCCTAAATTGTAGCGTGTGGTAGGCCGCAACAGCCGTGGCTAATAAATTAGAATAAATTTGCAGCTAAGCAGGCGCACTGTAAATCACATGATTAAATGTGAAGCCTGAGCTTAAAATAAAGCGATACTTGAGGATTTTTAAGGATTATAACATTGAGCATATTTTTATGTGTTATGTTGTTGTTGTGGCTTTGGGTACATTTATTTTTATAAAACAAAAAATAATATTCATGAAATGAAGATGTCGAAACTAAGTTTTTTTTAAGTTTTCCGCAAAACCTGCTTCTATGTTATATATATATATATATATATATACAATTTTTAGAGGACTCTCAATTATGTGGGTTGATGGTTGATACATAACTAGTTTTAAAGTTTTTTCATGCCTTTCAAGGGTAGCATTTTAAATTTACGCATGTTTGGATTTCTCCCTTTTTGACATTCTTTTCGCCTACGCGCGGTATGTGGAAAAACATAAATTTTTTGGCACAAAAATATGGCTTATAAATTTTTTGTGGCAGCATAATTCTTCTACACTCTAAAGTTTCTTATTTTATTTCCGTCATATATATAAATATTTTTTCACATTTGCTTGCTCTTGAATTTTTTTAATAATTTATGTGCGTAGCTATGTTTTTTAGGCTCTGTACGTGTGCTCTAATATGTACATACCTACTTGTCTGTTTATTTTAATCTAGTGCGTGTACCCTACAGCTGTTGGCTGTATAAGTTGGCTGAGGAAGCATCTGTTTATATGTTTTGTACTGTTTGAGTGTGTTTTTACTTTTGATAACTTTCCAAAGTAAAACTTTTAGCATAACTGAAAACTTAAAATGAATTTTATGTGTAAATTAAGCAGTGCGACACAAAAAAATATCTACAAAAACTGGTTTATGGCATTTATTGGTCCTAAGAACTTGTCGACCAAAGGATTTGCCTGGGTAAGCTAAGTTATTTTTCAAGGTTAAATGAAAAAACTTGTTTAGCAGAGCTGTAAGATTTGCATACCTGAAAAAGCTGAATTCACTTTTGAGTAAGTTTTTGAATTCATATCAGTGCCGGATTAACTCTTTGCAAGGCCCTGAGGCGAAAAATATTTGGAGGTGCCTTCACTATGAATTTTTATGTATTTTATAGAAACCCTTTTTGTAAATTTTATAAAAGTAAAATTGTAAGGGACTCTGTACTTCAACCCAAAAAGGTCTATAATTTTTAATAAATAATAATCTTTTCAAACAAAATAATATAAAAATTAATTAGAAAGTGGCGCAAAAAACAAACCCGAAAAACGAAAGCACATCAAGAACAACCTGATAAAAAACTTTTATCAAGGATATTAAAATTGAACAAGCCTTTTTCAGAAGAAAAATGTCGAAAAGAAACATAAATCGAATCATCAAAACTGACTTGACAGCCATACAAGATGTATCTACATTAGATCTTATATTAGAGTATCTACAAAAAAAAAATTTTAGAAGTGCACCGTTTATCTTAAAGATGATCTCAAGACAACCTCCCCGATAGAGAGAGACTGAGAGAGAGAGAGAGAGCGGGAGAGAGAGAGATGGGGAGAGAGGTAAAGAAGACAAACTCAAAAGAAATACAATACAAAATTCCACGTTGACTTAGAATTTGGATTCAGAATACTTAAATTCGAAATGATGGATAGGGTTGCCACTAAATTTATTTGTAATTTTACGAATTTGATGCTGGGGCAAACACTAGGTAAAAAGAAGGCGCTATATTCGAATCCGTTGGGAGAATTTCATAATTATGTAGTTTTTATAACACCGCAACGTTGCCACCTAATGATATGTTTTGTTACGATTTTTAAACATTTTCCAACAGTGTTAGGTGGCCGCTGTTATCGAATCTGATGTCAGAATTTTTAAATTAAACAGAACTGATAGGGACCTGGGGTCGCTAAGTCCGAAGACCTGGGGTCGCTAAGTCCGAATCTGTTGACAGAATTTAAAAATTACAAGAATTCATATAAATAAAAAAAAAAAATTAGGTGACGACCGTATCCGCCATTTTGTGTTTTAAAATTTTGACATCGAATTTCAAATCAGCAACCCCCTACAATTGTTAGAAAATGTTTAAAACTCCTAAAAATCCTACGGTAAAAAAATTTGGCGGCAACCCTATCAGACTTTTTAAATTTTAAGACTGTGATAGTAGATCCGAAATCAAAAAAGGCAACTAAATATAGGTGGCAGTCCTATCCGCGATCTTGAATTTTAAAATTCTGACATCAGATCCGAAATCAGTGACCCCTAAAACTGTTAGAAAATGTTTAATACTCTTAAAAATATTTTATTAGGTTGCAACTATGTGGTAAAAAGTTTTGTGGCAACCCTATCAGACATCTTAAATTTTAAAACTGTGACATTAAATTCGAAATTAAATCCGTTTGTCAGAATTTCAAAATTACAAATATATGCAAAAAGACAAATAAATCTAGTTAGCAATCCTATCCGCCATCTTCAATTCTATAATTCTGGCATCAGATTCGAGAGCAGCGCTCCCCTAAAACTGTTAACATGTTCATGTTTACATGTTTACATACAATGTTTATATGCTTATAAACATGTATACGTGTTTTTTGAAATTTTACCCTCAATAAAAATCGTCACATCGCACATTGGTTCCAAACATAAAAAAGACGGCCAAAACCTAATTTTAAAGGATTTTTGCAAAACATATTTTGCCTCAAATACCTTTTTAAGATAGGTAAATAAAAAAACCTGCATTGCAAATTTCTCCTTTAATTTTTTTTATTAATTTTTGACACTTTTAAGCCAAGATCGAACAATTCTTTTATTATTATTATTTGTTTTATATTTTTATTAAAAAATTTTTCATATTATTAAAAAAATACAACGAAAATCTTAGTTTCTTTTTAAAAATTGGCTAAGATAAAATTTAAAATACGAAAGTGTTTTCCCCATTTTTCCTCTTCAGAAAGGTATTGTGATCGGCTGTTTGGAATTAGAAAAAAAAAAACTAAACTTTAACCTCCAGATGTCTTACTTCTTTTAGAAAAATATTATAATTATAATTATAATAATTAATAATGAGAAAAACTTCTTTTTATATAAATATTAATAATAAAAAAAATAATGCTTTCATAATTTTCTAATTCGATGAACCTCATATTCAATATAAAGAACATTGAAAATAGTTATAAAAACCAATGTTTTAGTAAAGTTAGGTCAAGAATTATTTCATGGCTCCCAATTTGAATTTCGAAGTTATTATAAAAGTATGCATGTCAGGCCATGACCGCCATTTTTAAGCCGCCATTTTGAATTTTGAATTTTTGACTTCAGATTCGCGATCAGCGATCCCGAACACTTTCAGAGCACCAAATTTGAAATGCATAATATAGTTATTATAAAAGTTAGCATGTTCATGGTCACCATTTTTAAGCCGCCATTTATTTGTATACTAGCTTATACCCGGGGCGCTTCGCTGCGCTCAGCCCTTATCCCCTAAAAGAGGGTGTAGCTTTAGTGAAGCCATGCTTTTAAAGTAAGTTCGTACCGAGTTTCATTGATGTGTGACTTATTTCGACAGCTATGCCGCAAAATTTTAGTGCTGAAAAAGAATCACGCCCCCCGTCCAACGCCCATAAAATGTTACCAGTGGAACGGCATGTGTAAATTGAGGTCAAATACTGTATTCCGAGGCTGTGCGACCTTTGATTCCAAAACTGTTCGATATCGAGAATATTAGGTGTATATAAGGTGCCTTTTACGATCGATACTAGACTTCACAGGAGTCCTCTCAAGGCTTTGGTATAAATATTGGCTTAGCGGTTTCGGAGTCTTTACGTGATATACACATATACCCACATACGTATATACATTAAGTCGCCTCACGCTCCTTAGAAAAAAAAAGTTGTTCAGTCCGGTTCTTCAAAATAATCCATGGCTTCTGTTACGATGTTCCACAAAATATTTCGACTAAAAATATTGGCTGGTATGGCAGTTAAAAAAAAAAACATGCGATCAGAAATAAGAGTAATGAAAAAGTTCTTTTGCATCAAAAAATTTAAAATTTTTTTCGTTGGACTAAAGAAAATGCGCATTTTTATGGATTGCCTTAACATTTTTCATATTATTTTCACTAAAATTCAAATGAATTTCTTCCCATACTACTTTTAATCAAATAAATTATTAAATGTAAAAAATTTTTGTAATTTTATTCAATTAAATTCTTCACTTTACACTATATTTTATTATCAATATAGATAATAAAAATAACTAAAAGTAATATGGCAAAACAATTAAAAATGTAATTTGAATTTTAACGAAAATAATACAAAAAAAGTTAAAAAATAAATGAAAATCCGCATTACCTCTGGTCCGACTGCAATAATTTAAAATTTATTGGTGCAGATTGGAAGAACTGTTTCATTACTATTATTTCTGACCGTTTGTTATTTTTAACGACCACACAAGTAAATATTTTTGCCAAAAACTCGATTTTTAGAGCTTATCTCAAACAATTCCGTGGCATACTGGTGGAGACGCGTGGCTTTTATGCCATAGAACCCAGGTTTGAATTCCATCTGATACAGAAAGTTTTCTTAATTGAACTAATTCTTCTGTTCGGCCGTCATCTCTATGCAGACAATGGCAAACCTCAGAGAGTAAAGCTTCTTGAGAACATAAGCCGTTAGGAGTCGGCATAAAACTTGCAGGTTCAGTTCTCGATCATTTGTGTTCAAATATTTCACAATACGCACAACACAATTTATCATAAGAAGCTATTCCGTTTTTGTGTTTTTTTTTGCGTGGCAAATTTTATATGTATGCATATTGACTGCACCTTAGAACACCTGCATATCAAGTGCTACTATCAAAACGTTTCCAACTCAGGAATAAGCATGCTTTTGAAAAAGTGGGCGTAGATTTGGTGCGACCACGCCATATGTAGACAGTGACCATATGAAGTAAATTACCAAATCTTAGTTTTCTACGGTAAAAGCCGTCTGATGCAAGGAATTTTTACTGATTTGTGGGCGGTTGAAGTGGGCGTGCCCCCATTTATACATACATAGTGACTGCCACTTGGATCCATAGCACCTGCATACCAAGATTCACTATAAAAACGGGTACAACTCAGGAAGAAGCATTATTTCCATAAAGTGGGCGTAGATATAGTGCGGCCATGCCCATTTTTTGTAAATTAGCCGGCAGTAATCATATAAACTAAATTACAACAACTTAGTCTTCTACGGTAAAAGCCGTCGTTTTATAAAGCAATTTTACTGATTTGTGGGCGATAAAAGTGGGCGTGACAACATTTATATTTACATTGTGACTGCCACTTGGATTCATAGTAACTGCATACCAAGATTCACTATCAAAACTTGAACATCTCAGGAATTAAAATGATTCTGAAAAATGGGCGTAGATATAGTGTGACCACGCCAATTTTTTGTACAGTCACCGAAAGTAACCTTCAGAACAAAATTACCAAATTTTAGTTTTATATGGTTAAAACCGTCTGATATATAGCATTTTTTTGGCTTGTGGACGATATAGCCAATTCGGGTTGTATGGAAGGTATCACGCCCCTTTGTTCAATCAACACCAAACTTCACAGAAACACTCTCAAAATTATGTTTCAGTCTCCCTAAAAATTTCATAAAGATTGGATCGGCGGTTTTGGAGTCTATACGTGATATAAACATATACCCACATATCCACATACCCACATACATACATCCATTTTTATATATACCCTGTAGGAAAATCAACTAATTTAAAAGTAGTTGATAAAGTAGTTTTTTGTCAACCACAACTAGTTGAAATTCTGACTTTTTTCCATAGAACGAACTAACATATTTTGTATGGTGATGTCCGCTAAATAAGTCAATTGACTTTTGTCTGCATATATTTTCAACTACTTGTTAAATTAGTTAAATTTAAATTATTTTTTAACTACTTTAAAATAACCAATTGAAAACTATTACTGATGGCCTAAAGTTAATAATATTTGATGAAATAACATGGTTAAATATATATAAACTTGTAATCTAATAAAAATTTGCAATTGAAACATGTCAAAATCAGAGTAGTTGCCGCTAATATAATTCAAAGTAGTTTATCAATCACTTGTTTTTAAGTAGTATTTCAATTACTTATATATAATGCAAAAAAAAAACTATTTAGAATTGAAGTGGATGCCGCCTTAATATAATTCAAAGTAGTTCATATGCTGGTTTATTTTAAATTAGTTTTTTAATTAGTTTTTTTTTTAAAAACAAGTTAGTTTGTTCCTATAGGGTATAGATAGATAGATAGAAGATTACTTTGCCTCAGATTTCATTCATAGTTGTGAAGTATATTAAAAAGTTATCCGTGCATTTAAATAACATAAAATAAAAAAAAAAAAAGTAAAAAAATGTAGCATTGGAAACTGATATTTGTAGTCCACATCTTGTTTTTAATAAAGCTGAATGTGGCAAACACAAAGCCAATTTCTCAAACTTGAAGCAGGTCCTTCAAAAACTGAAGGTATTTGTCTATATTGCCAACTGCTGTTTCAAAATTTCATGTCATGTTGAAATTTAATAATTGCTGACTTTAAGTTTCCATCAAAGCATTTAAAACCTGCAGTTATTTGATTGGGTTGATAGTTAAAACAAAACTATACTGTGATCCATATCTTCAAAAACTTAATTCGATTAACTTATGAAGTGAGTAAAACTGTATCGATGCTTGGAATAACTACCAATTTAGCCACACCAGCAATATTTAAATTTTTGTCACAAACATAATGTTGAAATTCTATAAAAAAAAAAATATTCTGAATTTAATAATTGGATGTGCAAATAATTTTTGGAGGGTTTTTTGGAACTTTGAAGTTCAATTCAGAAAAATGGTACAATGTATCTTATTCAAATTATTGCCCATTGTTAGCTACAACTTTTCTCCTTTTTTTAGGTAGCATATTCCGAATTGAAAAATTCCTCTTCTTTTGAGGCGATTTATTAAAAATTTATCCGATTTTGGGATTCATCGTAAGAAGTGAAGTTCTGTTCAGCCAGTTCTTGAGTTATCGACCATAACAAGTTATAGTCGGAAGGTGCAATATCTGGTGAATACAGTGGGCGGTGTATCTCCAAAGTTTTCAAATGCTCTGACGTATATATACAGGCAAATTTATTTAAAACTCTTACACCAAAAAATTGGAAAACGAAATCAAGTGGCTCTAAGTGCGCCATTAAAAACGTTCTTTTCAATTCCTGAAAACTTACAATTTGTCGCTTACAATGTTATTCGCGTCGACGCTTCAATTGTTGTGTTAGTCTGAAGTAGCTCATAGTCGATCACTCCCAGCTGATCCTACCAAATGCACAGAATTATCTTCTTGCCTTGCATATTCCTTTTGGCCCTTAAAGTTGGTGCATCTGGGCTTACCTGCCGATTTTTTGCGCTTGAAGTTGTCGTAGTCGATCCACTTTTTGTTCCCCATTACGATTCAAGGCAGAAAACCCTTTCGATTTGGCCTTTGGAATCAGCGTCTTTTAGCTTAAGTTTACACGGTACCTAATTTTCTTGTTAGAGCATCATACCCATGGCCGTAAGACATTTTGAAATCGCTCGTTGAGTCACTCTCAGCAAACTCTTCTTAAGTTTGTCATGAATAATGGTCTAATAACGCCTCCAACTCAGTGGCTCCAAGCTTTACTGGCCTTCCTTGGCATTCTTTGTCAATGGGGTCAAATCGCCTCTTTTTACACACCGGAATCAGTACTCATATGTTTTTATTGAAGAAGCATGTTCTCCATATATCTCACACAGCAATCGATACTGATTTTTAGAGGGAAATAATGACGCTGTAACATGAATAATGAAGCATTTAATACTAGTTATGCCATGCCTTGTAAGTCCTTCAAAATTTGGTTTTACACCCGATATAAATTAAATCAAAATATTTATTTTGTAGAATCACGCTCAAGCTGCTTTATGCTATTCTACAGACCATATAACCGCTATTTATTTTTAAAACTGCCCCAAAAAATCTTGCTTAACTAACTGTCGGCACAAAATTTATGACCTTGAACCCCATTAAAAGTGATTTAAATGCAAATTTTTTAGAGGTTATTCTATAATAAAAACATGCCGAATATTTTTTTTTTTTAACTATTTTTTTCTGCTTTAAGCTTTCTACAGCTGCTGTGTAGAAGATGAAAATGCAAGCAAGGAAAAACAGAAATGGGTAAAACACAAAGGTTTCCCAGGATTTAAATGACCGCCAATCTGCTGAAGGTCTGGCTTTGTTGCTCGCATTATGTTGTCGTACACACTGCCTGCCCAAATGCATGTAAGGCTAACTTTTTAATTAGGTTTAATTAAAGGACAACGTGGAGGACGATGACGGCGCAGAAAAAAAGTCGAAAATAATGCTCTTAAGAAGCAACAATAGTGCAGTCAGTACTTTATTTTTGTTATTTTTGCTTTTCTTTGTGCAAAGTTTTAATAATTTAATCAGTTAATGGCCTAAGCAAGCCTTTCAAAAGAAAAAAAAAAAAGAAAAATAAAAAAAAACACACACCAACAACCAACTTATTAACAAAAACAGAGAGACAAGTAGAAAACAAAACTCCCTTTCAATTGGTTGAATACAACTAAACAAGCAGGCATAAAATAGCTCAAGTTGGCAGATCGGAAGGACGGAAGTCCTTCAGTCCACAATGAGTTGTATAAATTTTTGCGGTAGTTTCCATGCTATAGAGTTGAAAGCAAGCACATATTGTGCGAATTTTTATATGTATTTGTATATTTTTGAAGTAGTCTGCTGTGTGTGCTTGTTTATTTGTTGTGGCTCTTGATGATGCAGCAGGCTGAATTGTCTGAGTGTTTGGTGTGCCTTCAAAGAAATCATTCAAAGAAGTGTAAGAAATCTAGAAGTAGGCGTATGAGTGATATTTTATTAAGAAAGCCAGAGTATAGCAATAATAACATTCAACAGCAGCAACAACAATTTAAGCAAGTGTAATGTGAGTATTGCTGTATTTTATGATTCAGCTAATTAAATATAATGTTGGTTAAATAAGGAAGACACTTCTAACGTAACTTATAAGTTAATTTTAATTAAATTGTTTCAAGAAAGACGTGGTATGTTTTGCAGGCGTGGTATTTTTGTGAGAGTATCAAAAATTTTGTATACGTATGTGAGAAAATTTAAGCACAATTATAACCACACAAAAAAAAAAAAAAACAATTAACATGTCTTAAAATTTAACACAATGTTTTCATTTTCAAGTTGTGTTTTTCATGTCAAATTTTAGAATTTTTTATATATTGACATATGAATTGAATGCAATATAACAACATATATTGACATATATTGTTTTAAGCTATTTTTTTATTACAATTTGTGTTACTCGTCAAAGTAATTACATTTTGTGTTCAATACATATGATAATATTTAAAAAATTTTAAAATCTGATGTAATAAACACATTTTGAAAATAAAACATTGTGTTCAATGTTCAAACATGTTGATTTTTTCAGTGTACTTTAATTAGCTGATTATATGCGCATACTTCAACAATTGTGCCCTGTAAATAATTTAAATCAATTTATAAAATATTAATAAATTAGTGCTTCAGTGTTCCCTTAATATTTATAATTACAAAAAAAAAAAAAATACATATAATATGTATTGCTCTCTTAAGGTTTCGTTCGCATTCAATTATTTTCAATTAATACACAAATACAACGTTGATAAAGCAGTTAATTTTTGTCAATTGATCAACATGGCACTTAGGTTTAGCTTATGATGTGCTTAAATCCGAATGCAGGCGCATAAGTTACGCAACCCTAAAAAATTGAAAATGTTTTTGCCATTCGGGAATATATGGTATGGCAGGAAATTAAAAATGCAATTTGTTTCATAACAAAAACATTTCATCCCTTATTTCGACGTGACAACATAACGTCTTATCACTCTGTTTTCAAAAAAAAAAAAAAAAGTTTAAAAACAAATTTTAACGAAAATGCAACGACTTTGCATGGAATTATTACTCCTGAAGTATCAGCGTGACGATAAAATTTTTGATACAGCTGTTAAAGCTGCTTTTTTGACCTCATGATAAAACCAAAAAATTTTTGACGTCATCAAGACGCGTAGGCAATAAAACTGCAAAATCAAAAGAATTTTAACGCGCTGAGTATAGCTGCTATGGTAAAAATTATTAGACGACAGTAAACGTTGCGTCTTTGCCATTATGACGAAAATAGACAAAGAATTTATGACATTTAGTCCCTCATTTTAACCTAACAACATAACGTCGCATCATGCTATTTAAAAAAAAAAAAAATTTAAAAAGTTATTTGTTCTAAATTGTGACGGCGTTGCATGGAATTATTACTCGTTAAGTATCACCGCTACGATTACTTTTTTTGATACAGCTGCAAAGGCTGTTTTTTTACGTTATGACAAAAATAAAAGTTAATAAAAATAGTTAAAAAAGTTAATAACGTCATCAAGACGCGTAGGGAGCCGCTTATGAAACGAAACTACAAAACCGTTGCATCGAATTATAATTTGCTAAGTATAGGTGCTAAGTTAAAAATTATTATGCGCCAGTAAGAGTTGCTTCTTTGCTCTTATGACGAAAATAGACAAATAATTTTTGACGTCACACAGAGAGCCAAACATCACTTTTGTCGGTATTAATTAAAAATATTTTTTGGTTTTATAAATAATATTTGGTATCGGGCAAAAAAAAAAGATGAAATTCTACATTGAAATGTTACAATAATTAAAGTTTTGCAATTTCGCATGAAGTATAAAATTAATTTTTTTGTGATATTTTCAAATATTTTTTTCAAATATATTTTTTTAATTTTTCGATGTTCCGACTTTTGAGTTAAATCACCGTTAAAGACCGTTAAAGACCGTTCATTGAAAAAAAATGTTATATGACACATTAAAGACCATTCAATTTTATGTCAGATAAGTATAAGAACTTCAAAATTGCTTTTATAATAACAGAGTTATGATAGGAATCAATTCGAAAAAACTTGAAAATTTTCGTACTTTTTTTAAAATTTTCGCAAATTCCTTAAAATACGTTCATTTCACAGAAAAAAATGTTTGCGGCTATATTTTAGAGCATAAGATTCTGCATCGACTCAGTATCAAAATAAAATAAGAATTTAAGTGAAAAGCGAGATATTAAAAGTCAAAATTTGGAATATTTTTTTCAGTACAAACTCATAAAATCTCCACACAAACTCATAAAATTGGTTTAGTTTTTTTTCAGTTATACTAGAAAACACTGGAAATTATTTTAATCGCTTAATTAGTTCTTAAATAAAGAGATTTGAAGTTTGTCCTATTCGACCTAGTTAAATTTAACAGTTGAAAAATGCTCTAATAATAACCAACTTATAATAGAAAACAATCTACAAAATTTTCTGACTACTTTTCTTTTTTCGCAAATAATTCAAAAGTCGTTAATCTTTCAGAAAAAATTTTTGGTGCTAAACTAAGGCGCATACAATTTTGCATCGATTATTTTATATCGATTATTTTATAAATTATAACTGCTGTACTAAAATTAGACTTAATTAAGCAGTTTTAACAGAATTTCATGGTCGCCACTTTGAAGCCACCATTTTGAATTTATAAATTTTGACTTCAAATTCGTAATTAGAAACCTTATAACCCCCCAGGTACAAAATTTGATCTCCATTCAGCCTTTTTTATAGAAGTTAGCTGGCTCATGGCCGCCATTTTGAAACCGCTATTCTGAATTTAAAAATTTTGATTTCAGATTCGTGATCAGTGACCCTAAAACCACTTTTTTTTTGTTGATACGTAGCACCTGTGAGTTGATCTACATTTTTGGAGACTCTCACCCCATTGTGCGTCATGAGGCCACGGAGAGAACCGCTTCAAGAGAGAAAATGCTGTAAACATGCAACAGTTTTATGAAATCAAAATTAAAGTATGATTCACGACAAAATTCAATTTCAATTCAATTATGACGTCATCATGTCGGAAAAGTTTCAGCTTAAGCAACATATTTGTAATATCGTTGCATGGAATTATTACTCGCTTCGTATAAAGGCAACGGTAAAGTAAATGTCACGATAGTAAAGCTTAGTTTTTTGGCCGCATTGTTGTGCATATAAAATGCAACAAAAATGCAAAAGCGTTGCATGAAATTATAACTCGGCGACTTAAGGCACTACTGTAAATTTTATTGTACTACTTTAAGTGGGTTCATTGAATTCATGAGAAAAAAAAGGAGAAATGATACAAATATGATATTAACCAATCGCTAAAGCAGCCGTTTAATATTATGTTAATGCACCATCCTTGACTCTAAATTACCCTCAAGTAAAAGAAGTCGGAGAAAGAAAAAAACAACAAAGATGCAATGAATCAAAGATGAAATTGGTCTCAATGCAGTGATATTTTTGTGTGTTGTTGGAAGTCCGTTCCGCCTAGGAACCATCGGTGCAGAATGTGCAAGTTAAAATTTATCTTTTCTATCTATGTATTTTTTTTTGTATTAATCGTTGATTATGTAATTGTTCTGCTGCTGTAGCTTAAACGTGGGAACAACTCTAGTAATTTTGCACACGGTTTTATTTTTTACCTACGCATATAATCGAAATCGCCATCATAGACACTCGCGTGATAGTAGTACACAAACTAAACGTGAAAAATTTTATAGAATGGTATATAAAAACCCTATGTCAGATGCTGTTGGCAGTTACCTTCAAAAGGTAACTTGAAAATTCCTTATTAATTATAATGAAGAAATTATATATAATTTCACTTTTGATCAATCCATTTGTCTTTATTTTTTGTACTCGTAAAAATGTTGAATAATAAAAACTCAAACTTATGCTAAGTGAATGAATTTGAACTTGAGATTTCCACGCATAGGCATTAAACGGTTTTTTGTACTTTTTTAATGTACTTTTATTATAAACATTAATATAGGTGTTTGAGAAGTAATTATTTTCTTGTTTCATATAATATAGATCCATGAGTTTTATTAAAGTAGTTTGAAAGTAGCATATATTTCATAAAAGAAAAACTCTTGCATCCAAAGCTGCAGTAGCTAAATTTTTTACAAAAATTTATGCATAATATATGAGCAGCATTACTTTGACATATTTTGCATAATATATGCTTATTTTACAGCAGCTGCTGTGCATATTAATATCATAATATTTTCGCAAAACTTATTATTAGCAGACAGAGCAAGCCGCTGATTGGCCATAATAACGATAACATGTTCGAAAAATTGCTTGCATTAATATATTGCATTCGTTCACAGGAGATGATGGACAAAATAATGATGGCAGATGAAGCTTACTGTCCATGTCAGGCAAAGATAGATTAACAGAAAAATTGAGCATGAAAAAATTTGCATAAGAAATGCTGAATGTTTGTGATATGAAATACTTTTCAGTATATAATGAATTACTGCTTGGTATAAAAATAATTTCATCGGTAGCACAGAATGATTTTTACTCTGAGCTAATGAGTTAATTTTTTTTTTTATTTTTTATGTTTTAATATTTTTTAATTATGCACAAAATACTTTTTAATGATCATGCTCTATAAATGCGACATTTTTTCGTATAAATTTGATTGAATAAAAATTTTAATTTAATTACATGTTGCTCATACGCAGTGAAGCACACAGCACGTTTAACACTTCTGTGCCTACTACAGACTCCACATTCAATTTACATGAAATGCCATAAAAGCATAGCTTTAAAAAGCACATTAAATGACGGTAAAAATATTGATAGCCTTAATATTGATGGCAACCATAATATAGCAAAAAAAAAAAAGAAACAAAAATTGACAGAAAACAATAAACAATGAAATGGTGCGCAAACCAAACAGCGAGTAAAAGCAAATTTAATTTTATTTAAGATAATATTTTTCAGCACAACTCTATATGCAATATGGTCACATAATAAATGCATGCATAAAAATGTAAAAACAACACATACACACACACACTTTCATATAGTGCAAATAAATGTATATATTTAGGCGCTGGTATAAGCATTTATTTATAACTAATATATTGCTGCAACATGACTTGGCAAACTTAGTTCACAGTAAACAGCACCTCTTGGGAAACAAACAAGTTGCTGCACACACACACATATACCCACTTAACCAACACATATGAGCACACATTTTAAGCAGCTACACACGCCAACACTACGCGGTCATAAACAATTTTACGATCAAAGCCGCGCATCTCTACGAATGAGATGTGAAAATAAACGAGATTGTAGCAATTTATAAATTTTAAATGCAACAAGCAGTGCTGCCTGTGAAGCAGAGCACTGGAGGGGACAATAATTCGCTCCTTATCCTTTGAATAGCAGCAGCACCAGTAGCAGCAACAACAAACAGCAAACTTGTTGAGGCACTAGTAGAAGTAGCAGCAATGAAAAACATGTCATTGACCTAAAAGTGTCATCGGCAACATAGTAAAGCAACAAAGCAACAAAATAAGAAGAAGCTGAAACTGATGAGTGAACGACCACCCTAGCAGCGATGCACAGTGGCCAAAAAGATAGTTTTGAATAAAACTGTCTGTAACTTTTGACACAGTTAAGTTATTGATTTTGAAAGTAAGAAGTTTTCTGTAAAAATGCAAAAATTCTACACAGTTTCTTAGAATATTTTGTAAAGTTAGCATTTTGTTGTATTGTAACTTACAAAATTGTTCTTCTTTTTTTTTCTTCCAGGCATCCAGGAAGTACCTTATTTCTAAGGGAAAAATTTCTAAGCGATTGATTGAGCAGAACGGAAGGTTGGGAACAGAGCTGGGCGATAAGGATTACAGTTTATTCGCTCTTTAAGAATTTTTCTAATTTGGATTGCACTTCAGTTCATCGAGGGAACCTAAGATAACAGTTACACTAATCTTAATTTCAAAGAAATACAAATTACAATATTTATACAAAATTTTTTTAAGTTATAACTTTTAAAACGAGCTTATATATGGATTTTATATTAAACGCTTTATTATATGGATTTTATATTATATGCATATATAACAATTCTATACTCTTCCTTCGATAGCAAGCTCTTTTGGAATCAATACGTTGTAACTTAGTACCGAGTAGGTATCGGTACAAAATGCTCGTATAGGTACTCATAAGCATGAGATTTCATTATCAAAAAACTTCAATTAAGGAGGTATTCCTGGTTGGCAAAAATTTTTGTTCGATTTTTTTCCAAGCATATTTTTATAGCTTGGATATTTGAGAATATCGTTTTAAAAGAGTCTTTGAAATTCGAAATAATTTAGGAGATATGACCTTAATTATTCAGCAATGTTTTCGCAAAAATGCGATTTGCTTAATTTGGCTACTTTTTGAATAGAACAGTTTGAAGCAACCACCGAATTTCGTTCAACGCGTTCCTTAGTAGGTAATAACTTGTTTGCATACGCATTTCAAAAATAAATGAATACACATTTTAGAGCTTAGGTATTCGAATGTTGGCAGCATTTAGTTCACTTTGAATTGAGTTATAAACCGGACGCGCGCACGCATACAGTTTTGAAAAGTACAGTTATGATACAAACTTTTGTTTGTGCTAAAGACAATATATAGAAAAAGTAAAAGAAATAAAAATAAAAGAAACACTGATAGCAATCGAAACTCGTCCCTTGAAACGCCAGCTTCGTGGTAACCAACACGAAAAAGATGAGGACACCGAATTCACAAGTACATCGGAAAAAAAATTTAAAAATAATGAAAACGAAGACATAAGCATTGACAACAAAACAAAAAATTGCATTTTGGCGTTTTATACAGTTTTCTTGGCGATTGCTAATCTGAAATGATATGTGCCAAATGTGAAGGGAAAATCGAGTTTAGAAAAGCATCGCTGTATGGAATTGGCTTCAAAATTGGTGTTCACTGCGCTTGCCCGACCACTGCATAGATTTTTTCGTCGTCTTTGGTTTGCAAATCATATTTGATGAACCGGCGCTTTATTTTTGCCATGAGGCTTTTAGGCATTGGGCCAAAAGGCATTAATACGTTTTGTGGCCTCGTGGATATCGGCAGAGGTGTGGGTAACTCGTTATACTACACTGCCCTGGAGAACTTTCTTACAGCTGCAAGCGCGATCTATGCTTACCCTCTTTCAAAAGCCGCGAAAGAAGAGAAAGATGCCATGGTCACAGCCTATCCACAGTGCGACCCAACAATGTTTACCGTATCTGGTAAACATGACATGACATGACAGGTAAACATGATGATAACTGGGTAAAACGTGGCTTTTCTTCACTATATGGCGCTACAAAGTTGTACGGCAAATATAGTAAAAAAATAGTCGGCTCTGTTGTAAAGTCCAGCGTATGCAACAGTTGCAAGTATTGGGAAGCTAAGAAAGAAGAAGACCCACTGGCATATGAAATTTGGATTGAAGATCACGAAGAGGAATGCCGTGCCAACCATCAAGGAAGCTCTGGGAAGATGGAGGTGGATGCGATAAAGGAAATGTTTGCCATACCAGTCCAAAAACATGGCGTAAAATACTGCAAGTATATCGGCGATGGCGACTCAAAAACATTCAAAGCTATTATAGACGACGATCTGTACGATGACGACCCAATCGCCGAAAAAAAAGAATGTATATCGCACGTGCAAAAAAGAATGGGCACCAGACTCCGCAAGTCCAAAAAAGAGAACAGAAGCATTGGCGGCAAGGGTGCAGGCAAACTCACAGATAAAATCATCTCTGAACTAACAACATATTATGGCCTTGCTATTTGTCGTCATCCAGAGTCGGTTACTGACATGAAGAAGGCTGTTTGGGTAACGTTTTTGCACAAAATCTTGACTGATGAAGCTCCACAGCACCAAAACCATCCGACCGGTGCGTCGAGCTGGTGCGCCTGGCAAAAAGCGGTAGCAGAAGGGACAATCGACAGCTTCAAGCATACGTATGCACCATTAAATCAGAGAGTACAGGTAGCAATCAAATCTATTTACGAAGCACTGTCAGCCGGCTGATGATTTGTTGAACAGATGCCGTGGCTCCGAAACTCAAAACTTAACGAAGGTTTTTTTGCCAATACTTCAAATAATGAACGCAATGGGCATCCCAATTGGCAACGTCACATATGATTTCGCCATGTCTCGGAACGAAAAACGTTTGAAAAGGTCCGAAGCCAGAGCTCTGGACGCATCAAAAGAAGGTAGAACTGCCCGAAGAGCACAAAGAGCCGCTGAGTCTTTAGTTTTTGAAGAAGAGGAAGGAGTTCTTTATGAGGCTGGCATTGTAGATTGATATATGTAAGTATTTCACAAAAAAAAAAAAAATGTTTTATTGCCTAAAATATTAAAATCACGTTTTTGAAATTCGAATTCACTTTTCTCCGGATCTACTAAACCGATTTTGATGAAACCAAGTGCAATCGACGCCGAATTGTTGAATTTCTAATGCTCAAATTTTTCATTAAAATTTTTTTTTTGATGCAAAAAAAATAACTTCAAACTCAAACGCGTTTATCTCGAAACCACGTTTTTCGAGCTTGCGGCCCAAATTGTCAGCTGAGTCCTATTTCAGTTTCCCAAAATCGGTTCTTCATTTTTCAATGACCGCCGTTTTGTAAAAAATAATCGAAATATTATAATTGAGGTAGGATTTTGTGTGGTGTTACACATCACCACACCGATTTGTTAATGACCAAAAAAAAACCATTTTTGAAATTTTTGTCCTATTTCAACCATTTTTCAAAACATTCAACAGCCATGAAAACACTCACTTCGAACTAGTTCTTCTGCAAGGTATTGGACTTTAAACCAACCAAAAATGCAATTTCTTAACACTATTATTGGAGCAAATAAAAACGTGTTACACATCACCCCAGTTCAGCCCAACAAACAAAAATATTTGAATTTAAAAATTATAAGAACTCGAAAAAATATGTATTTCTCACTCGGAGTAACTTTAATAATTCTGAAAAAAATATTTCCGATTTTTATCCGAAAAATTTTTGAATTCCAGGGTTGCCAGCATACCATTTTTTCCATTGCGTTTGTTTTTTAGGTTGGATTTAGGTATTTATCGAATATAAGTTAACACAAGATTCTGTCGAAATTGCTTAGAAGACAAAATCTGTGCTACATTCAAAAGTACGTGACTTTTGATAAATTTGCCAGCTGCATGGTTTTTAACGTGGGAGGATCCACTATGTAGAAAACCAGCAGCAACAACAACAATAACAATAGCCAAAATATGAGGCAAAGAGAGCACCAACGACAGCAACAATATCAACAGTAGTAACAACAACAGCAACAACAACAACTACATCAACTACATCATCATCTTCAATGTGCCCAGAATAGGTATAACTTAGGGTAACTTTCAATTAGTAGTTTAGTTTTTAAGTGAATGTTTAATAAAGAAGTGGCACATAGTGCCTAAAATAAAAATTCGTTTTTAAACTTTAACTGGCGCCCAACGAAAACTGAAGTTCTTATAAAGAATAAACTTAAAACTGACAACAAATTAATTAAATGTGCTCTAAAGAAGCTAAGGATAAACAATTAATAAAAGAAAAACTGAAAGAAAATTAATGTGCTAAAATACCATAAGGCAAATAAAAACAAACTGAAAGAAAATTTAATGTGCTTTGAAAGAACTAAGGACAAACAATCAATTAAAATACAATAAGACAAATAAACAACGAAGGAGAACTTTACGAGAGTTACACGATTGACATAGCAAAGGAAGAAGAACACAGCAAACAAAGTAAAAAAAGAAAATCAAGAGATAAGGAAATAAACTGTTAATATGATTATGTTTATGTAAGTACTCAGTGATCTGTTTTTTTTTTTTTTCTTCTTTGTGAGGTTACATATTGAATTAAATTATTTAAAGTTTTTTGTAAGAATAAACTATAAAAAATAGAAATTATAAAAAAATAAAATTTTAAAATTATTATTTTTCTTTTTTAAAAAAAAATGTCCGACGAACAACTAAGAATAATAATTTCTGCTGCTGTTACCACAGCAACAGAAAGAACTAGGTTGGCATTTGAACGGACAATAGAACAACTGACGGAACGAATCAGGACTTTAGAAACACCAGCTAGGGTAGAACAATATAAACCAGTTGAGATAAATCCGGCTGTGAAATGCGAAGAATCTCTCGATATCGTAAAATCACTACCTGAATTCAATGGCGACAGGACACGCTATGTTAGTTGGAGACAAGCTGCCTTTGCAGCTTATAAGCTTTTTGATAAATATGAAAGTAGCTCGAGGCACTACCAAGCGGTAGCAATTATGCGAAATAAAATTGTAGGCCCGGCTGATCAGGTATTATCATCATTCAACACAATCCTTAATTTCAACGCAATTATTGCGCGTTTAGACTTTACATACGCTGACAAAAGACCCATTTATTTAATTGAACAAGAGATGTCGACTCTCCGTCAAGGAAAGCTTTCAATTGTAGAATTTTATGATGAAGTGGAAAAAAAATTAACACTTATTGTAAATAAAACTATAATGTCACACGAGGGTAATAATGATCTCATTTTGTCATTATGCCAGAAGTATAGGCAAGATGCTCTCAGGGTATTCATATCAGGATTACGTAGGCCCATGAGCGACATAATGTTTTCGTCACAGCCTGTGGATATGCCCAGCGCTTTGGCGTTAGCGCAAGAATTGGAGGCTAACCATGCCCGATACTCATTCGCGAATTCTTTTAGCAATAGAAATGAAGTTAATCAGACAGGACATAATAACAGAAGATCCTTTGCGCCGCAATATTCTCCTCACTATAGGCAAGTTAACGGACACCCTCAGAATAATCCTACCCCCATGGATGTTGATCCTTCTACTTCAAATTTGAGACAGAGAAATAGTTTCAATCCAAACTGGAGGATCGCACAGGACTCCTCCGAAACTCGTCAATCATATCAGAGGCCGTTGCCTAATAATAATCAAAGAGAGGCATTTAAAAGACAGCGTGACAGCGATAGGCAGACTCTCCCTAAAATTCAAAGAATAAACCATATAAATCAAAATACCGATGAAGAACATTTTAGTAATGACAAAGCCCAAAGCGAGTTTTTTGAAGAAATTAATTTTTTAGGAGAAAATCGCTCCTGCCATATGTAAGCCGAGAGCTGGCAGGGCGATCAATAAAGCTTTTAATTGATACAGGTGCGGGAAAAAATTTTATGAAACATAATACAAATCTAAAAGGATTAAAGGAAATCGATAAACCATTTAGAGTACAATCAATTCATGGCACCGCCGAGATATATGAAAAATGTTGTGTTAATATTTTCGGAAGAAATACACATTTTTATATCCTTTCTGAATTAAAAACATTTGATGGCATAATAGGGTTTGATTTTATGAAGGAAATCGAAGCTAAATTGGACTTAAAAACAGGAATATTGCATTACAAGGGTGGTCAAGAGAAGTTGCAATATTACAACTGTAAGGATGTTAATAACGTAGTATTACGTGAAAATCCTACAGTTAAACCCAATGAGAGCGACATGATTTCACTAATCTTAGAGAAACACTCAAAGGTCTTTGCTAATCCAAATGAAGCATTGCCATTTAATACTAACGTGGTTGCTACAATAAGAACTGTCAACAATGAGCCAGTGTATTCCAAATCGTATCCTTACCCAATTGCTGCTTCCAAATTTATAAATGAAGAAATTGCTAATTTATTGCGAGATGGCATTATTCGCCCTTCTAAATCACCATACAACAATCCTATATGGGTTGTGGATAAAAAAGGGGTTGATGAGAATGGGCAAAAGAAAATGCGAATGGTGATCGATTTTAGAAAGCTGAATAGCAAAACAATTTGTGACAAATATCCCATCCCCGATACTTCTGTTATTTTGACAAATATGGGAAAGTCAGCTTTATTTACAACTTTAGATTTAAAATCTGGATTTCACCAGATTAAGTTAGCGGAAAAAGATAGGGAAAAGACAGCTTTTTCCATAAATAATGGGAAGTATGAATTTTGTAGACTTCCCTTTGGACTTAAGAATGCCCCTGGCATTTTTCAGAGAACAATTGATGATGTTCTCAGAGATGAAATCGGAAAATGCTGCCATGTTTACATCGATGATGTAATAATTTTTTCAAGTAATGAGGAACAACACTACAGGGACATAAAACGAATTTTAACAAAGTTGTTTCAGGCAAATATGAGAGTTTCAATGGAAAAGTCGAAATTTTTGAAAGAAGAGGTTGAATTTTTGGGGTTTATTGTTTCAAAGGAAGGAATCAAAACATGTCCTGAGAAGATCAATGATATAATAAATTATAGAACTCCTTGTACTCTTCGTGGTTTACGATCGTTCTTAGGACTATCAGGATACTATAGAAGGTTTGTTAAAGACTACGCTTCTATAGTAAAACCTCTTACAAAATATTTGAGAGGAGAAAATGGCCACATAGGGGCTAATAAATCGAAAAATATTAAAATTAAATTAGATAGTGACGCAATACTGGCTTTTGAGAAAGTTAAAAGAATTTTATCCTCCGAAGAAGTTCTTCTTTTATACCCTGATTACGGTAAACCTTTTGATCTAACAACTGATGCATCGGCTCACGCTCTGGGTGCAGTATTATCGCAGGGAGGTAGACCAATAACAATGACTTCCAGAACATTGTCATCTGCTGAAGAAAATTATGCAACAAACGAGAGAGAACTTTTAGCAATTGTATGGGCACTTCAAAAGCTGCGAAATTATTTATACGGTGTGAGGCAGCTGAACATTTTCACAGACCATCAGCCCTTAACTTTTGCTGTTTCAGACAAAAATCCAAATACAAAAATAAAGCGTTGGCGAGCATTTGTTGAGGAGTTTTCGCCCCAATTTTTTTACAAGCCTGGAAAGGATAATCTCGTTGCCGATGCGTTATCTCGACAACACATTAATGCAATAGAGCATTCAGAAAATTCAATATCCAATACGATGCATAGCGAAGAATCTTTATCGGAAGTAATTCCAATAGTAGCAAACCCTGTGAACTCATTTAGAAATCAGATTATTTTAGAAAAAGGTAAAAGTTCGACAAAAGTTACGAAGATAGTATTTAAATCGAAGATAAGACACCATATTACATTCAAAAACTTACAGGATCTAATGGACTTAATTGGGGAATGTATTAATACTGATGTTGTAAATGGTATATTGTGTGATTTGCCGATTTTAGGGCAAATCCAAGATGAAGTCGTTAGGAAATTTCCATCTGTAAAATTTCGTTATACTACGAAACAAGTTAATGATATTTTCAATGAAGACGATCAGAATGAAATACTTGCAATGGAACATAATAGAGCGCATCGTTCTGATCGAGAAAATATTAAGCAAGTTTTGAATGATTATTATTTTCCAGATATGCGAAAAAAATTGAAAGAGATAG
Organism: Coremacera marginata; assembly: GCA_914767935.1. Taxonomy (NCBI): domain Eukaryota; kingdom Metazoa; phylum Arthropoda; class Insecta; order Diptera; family Sciomyzidae; genus Coremacera; species Coremacera marginata. The sequence continues at coordinate 153,371,601 of OU612045.1, forward strand.
CTTTAAATTGTAAAATTTGTAAGGAAGCCAAATATCAGCGGCATCCGGTTAATCCAGAAATAGGGAAAACTCCGATACCATCTCGTCCTGGTGAAATGATACATATTGATATATATTCCACCGATAAGCATCACTTTTTAACTTGCGTGGACAAATTCTCAAAATTTGCTATAGTTATTCCTATTGAAAGTAGAGCCATTGTTGACGTTAAACGAGCGTTATTACAAATTCTTAATTGTTTCAATAAAACAGAAAATGTTACATTCGATAATGAAAAATCATTAAATTCCCAAACAGTAAAGTTTCTTCTTAGAGACCATTTCGGTGCAAACATCTTCACAACTCCTCCTTTCCATAGTACAACCAATGGACAGGTGGAGAGGTTTCATAGTACCCTTACAGAAATTGCAAGATGTACTAAGCTTGATCAAGCAATAAGTGATACAAATGAGTTAATACTTCTTGCAACGTCAAAATACAATAGATCGATTCATTCTGTTACCGGTTGGAAGCCAATCGAATTAATATTTTCTATGCCTACTGCCCTTAAAACAGAAATTAAATCCAAAATCATTAAAGCACAGGAAATAGAGCTAAAAAGAAATAATAAAAACAAAAGGACTAGAAATTTCAAACCAGGAGACAAAGTCTACGTTAAGACCAATAAGAGAATAGGTAATAAGTTTACTAAGGTATTTATAGAAAAAACGGTTCAGAAGGATTTAGGCTCCACTGTTTTAATTGACAACAGGAAGGTTCACAAGTGCAACCTTAGGTAATAAGGTTTATTTTAATTAATAATAATCTGTTGAGGTAGAACGTATTTTTTATTTTTTTTTTTATTTTTTTATTTTTCAGATTACTATTCATGTTAGTAAGTGCTCAGGGATCGAACAGTAAAATAACTGATTTTTCAAAATCAAATTTCATACCGATGGAAAAGTAGCAATTTGGGAAAGCTATGACTATATTGTACATTGTACAAATTTAACAACTTATAGTAATGTTGTAAGTGAGACCACAGACATACTCCACCTTTTTCCACAATCACATATGCGGAAACTCCTTCAATCGGACGTTGATCAGATTTTCCGACTACTTGATACCCTACAAATCCACCATAGGCATGCCCGTAGTATAAATATAATTGGCACTGCACTTAAGTACATCGCCGGCACCCCTGATTTTGACGATTTTAATGAGGTAAAAATTAAGGAAAATCAACTCATTGAAGCCAATGAGCGACAGTATTCCATCAACACCCAAATACAGGAACAGGTAAATAAACTTACTGAGACAGTAAATAAGATTTTGAAAAACACCAAGGAAACTGAAATTGACACTGGACACTTATTTGAGTTACTGATGGCTAGGAACAGAGCAGTTATTACGGACTTGGACAATGTAATTTACTCTATAATATTAGGCAAAATAAATATAGTTAATCCTGTTATCTTAGACTCTAAAGAAATTTCGCAAATAATGATCACTGAGTACGTAAATGTTAGTATAAGTGATATAATAAGTAATTCTAAGCTTAAGATTTTACAAAATGAATATGTAATTTATTTTATAATAAAATTTCCAAGAATTAAAAAATTATGTAGTTTAGTTAGGGTATTTCCGGTGGCACAAGGTAACAAAACAATTTTTTTGGAAACTGATACGGTTGCGGATTGTGGAGATTCAATAATTCCAGTAAAAAATTGTACAGCTGCACTAACAGCCAGTTTCTGCGAAATAGCAACGGATACCGTATGCGTGCATCAGCTTTTCAACAATCATAAAGCATCATGTAAAACAATATTTAATCAACTTCCCCCACTTGTTGAAGTAGACAGTGGCCTTATCATCATTAATGACCAAACTGTAGAAGTTTTGGAAGCGAACAATTCTTCAGTTACTGTATCTGGCACCTTTCTTATAACTTTTGAAAAAATGGTACGCATAAATAGCAGAGTTTTCTTAAATAACAAAACAACTGCAATGCTTCAACCTGGAGTCCCATCGACCCAGTTTGTTAACTTTACGGAGCATTTGGAAATTTTAAGTTTGCCTTACTTACATAGAGTTCATCTTAATAATCGCAATCACTTAGAGAAGCTGCATGAGGTCATTCAAACGCGTTCAATTCAAGCAACAACGATACTAACTATCATAGTGATAATTATTGTTATAATTTTTCTATACCGAAGATGGCAAACTCACAAGAAAAAAACCAATGAAGTTAAAAGGGTAGCACAATTTATTAAAGCGGCCGCGGACGGCCTAGACTTAGAAGGGGGGCAGTTAACACAAGATTCTGTCGAAATTGCTTAGAAGACAAAATCTGTGCTACATTCAAAAGTACGTGACTTTTGATAAATTTGCCAGCTGCATGGTTTTTAACGTGGGAGGATCCACTATGTAGAAAACCAGCAGCAACAACAACAATAACAATAGCCAAAATATGAGGCAAAGAGAGCACCAACGACAGCAACAATATCAACAGTAGTAACAACAACAGCAACAACAACAACTACATCAACTACATCATCATCTTCAATGTGCCCAGAATAGGTATAACTTAGGGTAACTTTCAATTAGTAGTTTAGTTTTTAAGTGAATGTTTAATAAAGAAGTGGCACATAGTGCCTAAAATAAAAATTCGTTTTTAAACTTTAACTTATATTTATATACGAAAAATTCCCCAAAGTCGAAAAATGCTCTTATTTTTTAACACTTATACACTAATTTCGCTCATTTATATCTAAAACACACGAAAACTAAATTTATGCTCATTCCCGTGGTCCTATGTACATCAACTTTTAATTACATTTATTTCAACAGCATACAAAAAAAAATTAAGAGCGTACCACATAAAAAAAGTACAACTTCAATTTTTATGGGAACCGTCATATAGTGGCGGCCATGTCCCATTGGTTAGAGTGTGTGGGCCATACGCCATAGAACCCTGGTTCGAATCCCACCTGACACAGAAAGGTTTGTAATTTTAACTAATATTTTGTTCGGTCGTCACCTCTCTGCAGACAATGGCAAACCTCAGAGAGTAAAAACTGCCATAAAAAGCTTCTTGAGAACATAAGCCGTTCGGAGTCGCCATAAAACAAGTAGGTCCGGTTCTAGATCATTTGGGTTCAAACATTTCACAACACACACACAATACAATTGATCATAAGAAGCTCGGTCAAAGTCCTTTTAAGGGCTGAAATGGCCATTTTCGTTTCATTCGTTCGTCGCAATATAGGGCCATTTGTTGAAAAATCAACCACCTGTGTTTTATCACACAGGTAACACATCGTTAAATTTACCTGCGTTGTTCAAAATCGACTAAATCTTACATTTTAGACTTTTGGCTGCCTGCTAACGTAAATAGTCTTATTAAACATTACATTTTTTAAAAATTGTAAAAAAAGGTTTTTTAAGCGCATACCTGAAAGGTTAAAACAGGAAATTTAAAAAATTTATTTTTTTTTTTTCTGAATTTCGATATAACCAAACCATATATGCGAACGCAGTTTGAAGAAATCTTTGACATCTTTTCCAGAAACTAGTTTAAAAATTAGTGGTCGAAAAATCGATCAGGGGACTAAAATGGGTTGAGCAAAATTTTGAGACATTTGCTGCCAATTTAAAAAGGTTTGGATTCTTTAACCTTCAAACCGGTCAGTTGTATGGTATGAAAATTTGTTTTTGAAATATCTACATTTTTTGTGACGTTCTCTTTGCCAACCTGCTGTCAAAGATACCTTTTTTAAACAGCGTGTTAATATATTACTAGTATATTCTCAGATATTTAGTTTCATTCTTTTAATTTTTGCTACAAATTGGATGGACTCAACACACTGTGCGCCGTTAACACCGACACGTGCCATGAGGGTAGGTCACAAAACAATGTCAGCATTTTTAGCAAAAAAAAAAAAAAAAAACAAAAAAAAAACACCAACAACATGAAAGGATTATAAAGAAACGAAACGTGAGCAGAATTGATTTCGCTAATATTGTGAATAAAAAGAGAAATAAAAAAGAAAAAATGGGAATGAAAATCAAAATGACAAAATTTGCTCAATGGTGACGAAAGTGAAAGTAGATTTTAAGCATGTGCTGCTGTTGGCATGCCTGAATATCTATCTCTGTGAGTGTATGTGTGTGTTATTGTGTGATTGAGTAAATTCATGTACAATCGTGCCACGCTGACTGTTGGTAGCCTAGCAAAGTGTTTATTGCATTTGTCAATTGAGCGAGTAAGCAAGCAACTCAGCCAAAAAACAGAGGCTTGAAAAGCAAAAAAAAAAAAAAACTCTACAAAACAACAACTACACTAAAGTTTATAGCACTCACAAGAAACTGAAATTGGCCGCATTCAAGCGTGATTTTTACTCTAGCTGCTTTGCTTATTTTTACTTTCTTTTTTATTTTTTCCCATCTGTATGCATGCAAGGGAATTCATTGAAACGTCGCATAGTTGTGTGTGTTGGTATGTGTATAAGAAATGCATTGCAAATTGTGTGAAATTCAGCTATAAATGCATTATTGATGAGCTGCTTAAATATTAATTCAATTAAGTACGTTCTATTTACAGTTAAATGGGCCGCAAAAAGAGGTATTTTTTGTGATGACGTTGATTTTTTGTTTTTTTTTTGCATTGTTCCATTTTATTTAAATTAAGTTCGTTTTTTGTGTTTATTTAAAGATTTAATACAATGCTTAAGCTGCTGCATATGTATGCGATTATTTAAAGAAAAATAATTCCTATAAATTTAATTACAGTTACGCATAGGCTGCTTTATACATGTCACTGATGATTAATTTACTCTGCTTATCTCTGATCATGTGGTGGCAGTGGTTTTTATAAACTCATTAATGGTTGACAGTCGGATATAATGATCCAGTTTTGCCAAAATTTTGTAACATAACAATTTTATAATGGACATTATTCAAGGCGATGGTTATTAACTTTTCTTCAAGTGTGAAATCAGCTGTTAATGAAAATCTGTTTATCAGTTAATAAGATCAGTTATTAAAAAAAATATCTGATGGAAAAATGCTTAACAGCAAATTAAAATAAAAAATGATGTGCATGTTTATATCGAATCTCTGGCTGATATAAAGTTATAATATCAAATGCCTTTCTTATTTGAAATCAAGCTTATTAGCATTATCAAGGTTCAGAAAGCACTTAAAATTAAAATATTAAGTTTCCCTCCAAAATTTTCTATTAAATTTTTGCTCTTAACAAAAACAGAAACAAGAACAAGAACAAGAACAAGAACAAGAACAAGAACAAGAACAAGAACAAGAACAAGAACAAGAACAAGAACAAGAACAAGAACAAGAACAAGAACAAGAACAAGAACAAGAACAAGAACAAAAACAGAAACAAGAACAAGAACAAGAACAAGAACAAGAACAAGAACAAGAACAAGAACAAGAACAAGAACAAGAACAAGAACAAGAACAAGAACAAGAACAAGAACAAGAACAAGAACAAGAACAAGAACAAGAACAAGAACAAGAACAAGAACAAGAACAAGAACAAGAACAAGAACAAGAACAAGAACAAGAACAAGAACAAGAACAAGAACAAGAACAAGAACAAGAACAAGAACAAGAACAAGAACAAGAACAAGAACAAGAACAAGAACAAGAACAAGAACAAGAACAAGAACAAGAACAAGAACAAGAACAAGAACAAGAACAAGAACAAGAACAAGAACAAGAACAAGAACAAGAACAAGAACAAGAACAAGAACAAGAACAAGAACAAGAACAAGAACAAGAACAAGAACAAGAACAAGAACAAGAACAAGAACAAGAACAAGAACAAGAACAAGAACAAGAACAAGAACAAGAACAAGAACAAGAACAAGAACAAGAACAAGAACAAGAACAAGAACAAGAACAAGAACAAGAACAAGAACAAGAACAAGAACAAGAACAAGAACAAGAACAAGAACAAGAACAAGAACAAGAACAAGAACAAGAACAAGAACAAGAACAAGAACAAGAACAAGAACAAGAACAAGAACAAGAACAAGAACAAGAACAAGAACAAGAACAAGAACAAGAACAAGAACAAGAACAAGAACAAGAACAAGAACAAGAACAAGAACAAGAACAAGAACAAGAACAAGAACAAGAACAAGAACAAGAACAAGAACAAGAACAAGAACAAGAACAAGAACAAGAACAAGAACAAGAACAAGAACAAGAACAAGAACAAGAACAAGAACAAGAACAAGAACAAGAACAAGAACAAGAACAAGAACAAGAACAAGCTTAAGCTCAATACTCGGTCGCTCTTTAATAAATACAGTAAGTAATGCTTATAACGAACTTCAAGGGACCGGTAGCTTTGTTCGTTATAAGCGATGGATCGTTATAAGCGATATTGTTATTTTGGTAATTTATGAACATTCTTTCTTAGTTTTATTAAAAACTCAACAAAATGCGTTAATATTTACACATATTTAAATTTATTTGAAAACTAGTAAGGATGGCGCTTCGGCAGGGTACCGAATCTAAAATACCCCCAACCCCCCCGCGTCCATATTGATGTATATTCGAAGTCTTTAGCCACAAGATACACGATGATATTCAGTTTTATATATTAACGAAAGTTTTCGTATTTTGATGACGTCACTTTGTATGGGAGGTAGGCGTTGTTTTGATCCGATTTTGCCATATATCATAGGGATGGCTTATATTATATATCAAAGACTATATGCAAAATTTCAAGAAATTTCTTTAATTTGAGCAGATTTTTAAGAGATTTCACTTTTAAAATAAAGCCACTTTGTATGGGAGGTAAGCGTGGTTTCCATCCGATTTTCCCAAATTTCCCATATAGCCAGGATTAAGACTGAAGAGCAAAGCTCACATGCCAAATTTCAAGGCATTTCTTTAGTTTGTTGTGGATTTTAAAGACATTTTACGGTTAATATAATGTCACTTTGTATGGGAGGTAGGCGAGCTTTTCATCGATAGGCGATAGTTCACAATAAGCGATGCCGTTGTAAACATAAATTACTATGGGTCACTACACAAGCTTAATCTATATAAAAATGAACAGGAAATCAATGTTTTATTAACTATAAAACTAAGCTTATATTTATATTAGGGTGGAATGGTGGAGTAAACTTTTTTATTTACTTTTATTTATTTTAAATTTCAAATGATTTTTTTTTTTGATTTATTTATTGTTCTTTTTTTTGTGTGTTATTTTGACCTACACGGTTAAAAATCTTTGACTTAATTCTAGTAAGTTCTATATACCATATATGAGCATACCTAAACCATACTAAAATTTAATCAACATCAAATAATAAACATACATTTTATTCCCTCACGGAATTAAAAAGTAAAATATGGTTAGCTTGTTTTAGAACTATGTCAACAAAAATAAAAAAAAAAAAACAAATCCTGCGGAGTTCGAACCCACAAAGTTCAGGTCTTAAATTTATTGCTGTAACAACTGATCTATTTAGTCACTTGTAAATATAAATGCTTAACATACATACATACAACGAACGCTGCATTCCACAGTGTGAGATTTTATCAATCTAGGAGGACAAAAGTAAAAAAAAAACATCCAAAAAATGTATTTTTTTTTTTTTCTTGAAAATAAAGCTAGTACCTACACACATAAAGCCATGCCAAAAGTTTGAAAATGATTTCTTAACAGATATATCTAGAACGGCAGTCGTAAAATGGTGCTTTTTGTGTTTTTCAAAATTATTCTTAAGCCTCAAGATAGTAGTTTTTGTATTCAGTGCGCTGATTAAAGTTGTTAACTTTAAACTTTTTTTTGGAATAGAAAACTTTTGTGAAAATATGTAGATTACTTCAAAATGAAATATGTCGCTTATTAAATCTGAGTTTAATTTAAATTAGCGATGAAAAATGCATCATAAATGAGGAAAGATAAAATCAGCTAACACTTTGATGGATATAAATTGAATTTTTTATTAAGTTTCACCCTCAAAGATAGTTCATACAAAAATTTAGCTGCTAGTTTTTGCAGATAACCAAAATATTTGTATTTTAGGAAGAGGCTTTAATATCTCAAGAATGCAACTTTATGAAGTCAAATAAAAAATGACAAAAGGCCAAGACCATCATTATAAGCTGATAATGCATACTAAGATATTATCTAAATGCAATGTTTAGTATAGTGTCAAAAATCTTGGACTAATTTTAAATCCAATCATTAAAATCATGGCTTTATTTAATTCTTTTTTATTAAATTTCAAACTCTTCAAAAGATTAAAATGTTTCTTAATAAAGCGAGGAATACAATTTAAGCTGGACCACTCAAGGACGAAATCAAGAACCAAGACATACATGGAAATATTGCATAAAGGTTTGATAACTTCGGACCCTGTGGTTAGCTCATATATAACAAAAGCAAACTATAATCCAACACCACTTGATAATGCATAACTACAGTGAGTTATGGAACTTGTAAAATTACTAAGCACTGAATCAGAGTCAGAGTTATACAAGAGAATAGAAGGCAGTGAGCGAAATTATACAAGCAAAAAATCAAATTCTGAATAACTATTACTTTGTTTATTCTTATATTTTAACAGGCTTTTGATAAAAAATTAATCGGTTTTTGTTTGGAATACTAGATTTCTGCAAGTTCTTCTAAATAGGACTTAATTATAATAACAGAGAAGACACACAATTTTGTGTTGTTCTAATGCAATTTAGCCTTTCAAAGTCTAAACAGAGATCGTGAATTTTCCTTTATAGGCAACTCAATGAAACACCCTGTAATAAAGAGGGTGTTTGAGATAGACCCCAGCTCCGGAACAATTTTTTTTTAGGAATGAGCCAAGGAATCATATCACAAAAAATTAGAATTTTGTCCGCCTAGATTCGTCAAATCGCACACTGTGCATTCTTAGAGTATTCTAATATATATTATGTCTTATTTCACGTCTTATTAAGAAAAACTTAAATCTTTGGAATAGTTTGAATTCTAATAAAAACAAAATATTAAAATAATGTTTGATTCTAATGATTGAATTGTAAATTGTTCTAAGATTTTTGACTGTGTATGCGTGGCGCACGTAACGCACAGTAAAAAAGAAACTCATAATCAAGAAAAGAGTTTCTGGGATTGATTATTTATTTTATAAGCATTGTTTTCGGCCCAGCTTATTGCACTAAAAATATTTCTAAAAAGCAAAGTAAGTTTTAAATTTAAATATTCAAATATTGAAAGGCAAAATGGCCCACTGATTGTAAGGAATGGTTATATTCTTATTCATAAATACTCTCAACGATTGATCCAACCTGTGATTTATGTGCGCTTTCCTAACCTTAGCAGGAAGTACATTTTTACAATTTTATTACATTTTCGGAAACTTTATATGGTGTCACTTATTTTTAAGAATTCTTCGAATATTTTTAACTATATTTATTAATCTGATTTAAGCACTGATTATATGAAAATCGTTTGTCATGCTATTTGAACTGCGTAGTGGTGAATGTTTACGGTGTTCATTCTATATTATAATTATTCAATGACAATACGTTAACGCATTTTTGGGAATATTTTATTTCAAATTTATATTTTAAGCAAACCAAGGCCATCAATTAGGGAAGAATAGAGGAACTAATACTTAATAGTTTATCAGCAACTGCACTTGGCATGAGCAGAGGGTAGAAAATTGGTGAGAAGTAGGTAGGAGAGGTAGTAGGTTCGAACCGCACTGCGAACAAAAACTTTTAAAATGTGGGTTCTTCAAAAAGTCAGCACGGGTTTTTTTTAACAGTTAACTAATTTTACAAATTTTATAGCTACATTTTTCAGCACAGGTAAAAGTCTGAAATTTTTCTGCAAAGAACCTCTCAAGGTGCTGTTTGAAAAGTAGCTCAAAATGAAAGATTTTGCCATTCAGTGAGTTTTGCATGCGTAGCCAGAGGGTGCAAGGTCTAGACCAGTGTCGGACAGCTTTGCACACTTGAGATTGTGTTAGTGCAGTTAATTCATAATTCATCTCACGTACAGAACGATCGAAGCTTCAGTGTGCAAGCGAACGTAAAGTAGATAACATCTACGCTTGAGAGTTCTTTAAATACATGACGAAAATTTGCGAGATTTTACGCTGAATAAAATTTTATATTTGGAAGTATGTATGAGCACAATTTTTTACTTTTAGAAAATAATTGCATGACGCAATGGTATCATAAAGAGGTTATGTAGAAAAAATTATGCATTGAAACACATAATAGTTTGCATGGCCAATATAAAGTAATTGTAGGGGATGCGAGTAATAATACTGATTTTGATTAAAAAATATTGACACTTTTTACTGTTCGAATGCCTTTTTACATGTCCATCCGCATGTACTATTTGTACTTTATATTAAATTTACATCATGTTATCTGTATTTCACAATATCCGTCTGTCGGTCTGTTTGCTTTTGATAGTCCGTCTTCTACACATCTAATTAATTTTGCAATATAAATCAAAGCACAAAAAAAAAAACACCTATAAAGCTAAAGCTTTAGCACCACTTTGTTTTCAGTGTGAGCTTTAAAGCGCTCATTAATATATACTCAAGATGAGAGAGTATAGGAGTGCAAAGCTGCTCGTCACTAGTCTAGACTGTGACGGGCAATAGGGATAGAGCAAAACATTCCATTCAATCTCTAGCAATTTTTTGGCGAGACAAAAACTCGTATGAGGCCTGGCGTTAACGTGGTGGAAGACCATCCTGATTGACCAGATCAGGACGTTTCCGTTGAATGGCATCGCTTAAGAACTTAGACAGGCCCCTTCCAATCAGGGATGATATTGACTTAGTTATAAAAAGGCCAAAATTTATACAAAAATAGGGCATTTTTGACAACAATGGGGCCCTTAGTGGTAATTCAATATTAAAGACTTTCTATTTGAATATTCTACCATGACCACATATATCCAAATAGATTTCGAATTGACTGTTTTGAAAGTTTTTCGGATATTTTTTTTTAGGAAGTTTAATTATTTGTCACAAAAATAGCACATTTTAGTTTAAAAGATCAGATTTTATAATCAGAAATTGTTGGTCAGAGTAATATTACTTAATTCTTTCTCTTAAATAGATTTGATTTCATATATAGATGTCCCATTGCATTTTAGAAAAAAGCGTTGTGCATTGATTGCAAACGTCAAAAATATTTAAAAAAATAATCTAAATATATAGTTAATTTCTCATTGGAAAATCAAAAATATGTCAAAAAATAATCAAAAATTCTAAAAAAAAGATTTGTAACAAAGCCATTTATTTAATATTAAATATTAGTAATAAGTTTATTTAACAAATAAAACCAGCAAAGCATTTTCACAGAAAATCGCAAATTGGATTGATATATTCTTCGATAAAGAGTCTTAGGAGTATTTTTGCGAGTCCTTGGTTATATAAATAAGAATTTCAGAAAGATATGATTGATAAATTTAACAAAGAGTCTGCGTTAAGACATGCAAGAAGACGAATCCAAGATGCGGGACGAAATGAGCAGGATACCAAAATAAAATCAGTTCTACCAAGATAACATATTAAGGAATGGCGAAATTTAATAAAGAATAATTTCATGGATGTTATACCATTTTGGAATATAGAGAATTATTCTAGAGGAATATAGAATAAGTAACAAAATTAGTTAAATCAAAACTAATTAAAGGTGGAAAAAACGAATTTTTATGCAAATAATTGTTTATTACTACTTTGGAATTTATTTAGATAAATTCTGATGCCATAATCTGAAAGAGCGTGACGTTTTATATGGGCATTTCCATAACGTCAAACGTGTCCGTCGCACACATTTAAAGTGAAAAAAAGGCAAAGTAAAACATCCCTGTAGGAAAATCAACTAATTTAAAAGTAGTTGATAAAGTAGTTTTTTGTCAACCACAACTAGTTGAAATTCTGACTTTTTTCCATAGAACGAACTAACTTATTTTGTATGGTGATGTCCGCTAAATAAGTCAATTGACTGTCGTCTGCATATATTTTCAACTACTTGTTAAATTAGTTACATTTAAATTATTTTTTTAATTGCTTTAAAATAACCAATTGAAAACTATTACTGATGGCCAAAATTAATAATATTTGATGAAATAACATGGTTAAATATATATAAGCTTGTAATCTAATAAAAGTTTTCAATTAAAACATGCCAACATCAGAGTAGTTGCCGCCTTAATATAATTCAAAGTAGTTTATCAATCACTGGTTTTTAAGTAGTATTTCAATTACTTCATATATTGAAGTGGATGCCGCCTTAATATAATTCAAAGTAGTTCATATACTGGTTTATTTCAAACTAGTTTTTTAATTAGTTGTTTTTAAAAACAAGTTAGTTTGTTCCTAAAGGGATAATTGCATTTTCTTTTTAGTTTACATTGAAGCTCTTAGTTAGCACTTTAATTAGTGCCAAAGCTTATATTAGGCATAGTCCTGGTTCAAAAAAATAAACAAAAATGGAAGTAGTTTTCGTGTCTATATATAGAAAATCAGAATTTGAATCAAATATCTTCAGTACTTTTTTATTTTTTAATCATAATCTGAGTCGATACGTGACATTTTGATCGTGACATTTTTTTCATTAGGATTCAATTGAGTAATTAAGTAATTGTAATTTAGTAATTAAAAAACAAATTAAATATATTTTACGCTCCTTATCTCAACCATTTGTCATTATATTTAGCCAATATCTTCCATTTTTACTACAACAAAAACTTCTCGAAACATTTACTAAAAAAAAAAAATACATTTGTGAAACAGACGATTTGATCATCATGGTAAATTAAATTATGTATAAATCTCTTAAATAAATAAAATTTAAAGGTTTCTCTAAGATAATATCATAAAACAATATGATATTATTATATTATAATTATGTAATATTTTAATAACTTTTAATTTTTGGGTCACAGTGGACTTTTTTGTGGAAATGCCCATATAGGATATCATACGTCGGAAATTATTTTTTGTACAGATAAAATAAAAAAAAAATGGATGAAAGTTCATTGAAAATTAACGACATTAAACACTTAAGCGGTTAAGGCTACTTAAGACGACGATGGAGCCTTTTTAACGGGTTCGCCTTTTCATCTGTATGCATGTTAAAATGCTGTAAGGAATGTATCGTGCTTGAAGCTGTTCACCTCAAAATTCCATTCTTAAACCCATAGAATTACTTTGGGATGCAATTATAAGTAAAATCGATTCAAAAATTTAGACATTCTTTTGGAGGGTGTGCAGAAATCTTCATACTTCCTCTATTATAGTAGATACCAAATGTTTGTACATAAAATATAAGAACATTTGTTTTTCAAACATTTTCTTCAGATTTTATATATTTTTTTTTTTTCTGTACGTAGGGTGCCTTTTATATTTCGGGATTTGGCAACCCTGGTGTTGCAATCTGTCAACTGAAAGCTCTATCGCAAAGTTTGACATTTGTTGGCTTATACGTACTCAGAACGTTTTGACATACGAGCGCTATTTGTGTTGTTTATAGTAACTTAAAAGATTCATCTCGGTCTAAAAATGGAATTAAATCGTGAACATTTTCGTTCGATTATTTTTTACAACTTTCGACGTGAATTAACACAGCAACAGTGCATGGATGAACTTAATTCAATTTTTGGCGATGAAGCTCCATCAAGGACCAGTGTTTATCGATGGTATGGTGAATTCAATCGTGGTCGTAGTTCACTCCAAGACGAATTTCGTGAAGGTCGTCCGAAATCAGCTGTTGTTCCGAAAACCATTGATGCTGTACGCGAACTGATATTGCAAGATCGTCATGTTACTTATCGTGAGATTGAGGCAACCTTAGGCATAAGTGGGATCAGCATACATTCAATATTGCATAAACATTTGACTGTCAAAAAAATTTGTTCGCGTTGGATCCCACACAATTTGTCAATCGCTCAAAAAAAGGCTCGTGTCGATTGGTCGAAGGAAATGCTCAAAAAATACGATCGCGGTGCTTTGAAACACGTCTATGACATCGTGACAGGTGATGAATCGTGGATTTACGCGTATGAGCCCGAAAGTAAACAGCAGTCGACTGTATGGGTGTTTCAAGATGAGCCAAATCCAACAAAAGTTGTTCGCGCACGAAGCACTTCCAAGCAAATGGTCGCCTGTTTTTTCGGAAAATATGGACATGTCGCAACCGTACCACTAGAACAACGCAGAACAGTCAACTCTGAGTGGTACACAACCATTTGTTTGCCAGTTGTCTTCCAAGAAATCAGGAAAACCAACCGCCGAAGACGGATCACTCTTCACCACGACAATGCGAGCTCTCATACATCGGCTCAAACAACTGCATTTCTGAGCACCCAAAACATCGATTTGATGGGTCATCCGCCGTATAGTCCTGACTTGGCACCGAATGACTTCTTTTTATTCCCAACCGTGAAGAATAAACTGCGTGGACAACGATTTTCGACGCCCGAAGAAGCGGTTGCGGCATTCAGAATGCATGTTTTGGAGATACCTCAATCAGAGTGGCAAAAGTGCTTCGACAATTGGTTCAAACGCATGCAAAAGTGTATAGATCTTAATGGAGAATATTTTGAAAAACAATAAAGTGATTTTCGATGATTAATATTTGTTTTTGTTCTCAAATCCCGAAATATAAAAGGCACCCCTCGTAAACTATCAAAAACGTACCTGCGTAGGCTTATATAGCTCAAATAAAGCTCAAATATAGCTTAAAAAAACAAAATTGAGAATTGTTCACGTTTTTTGTTTTTCTATAGTTATAATTTAAAAAAAAACAACAGAACTTATTTTATTGAGATTGATTCCAAGTCATTTTATTAAAAATTTAAATTTTGTCCATCGATGTGATATACTACTTAGATAATATTTTTTCAGAAGAATTTTTTCAAAGGGCCTAAAATTAATCAAAAGGGCTTCAGGGCTTATGAAATGAAAAACGCTCAAAAAAGCCCTGAAAGCACCCAAATATCATCCCTGCTTCCAATCGTACCAGATAATCCACCTATTGTCACTCGCAATCATACGGAAGTTTTTTTCGAGTTTTATGCGCCCATCACAAATGTCAACTTGATTAATTTGTGAACTTCTTTCGATTCGTACGGGACCCATAGTTATTAATATCATATTATTTTATACTCATTAATATTCGTATATAAATCATTAAGAAGAATTGGTGTAAAATAGATTCCCTTCTAACAAACATTTTTCTAATACATTCTGAATATTTTTGAAGTCTTTGTATAAAGTCATAATACCCAATAAACATTGGGGCAAGGGGTGATTCGTTAACGAATCGCTTGTGAATTGTTTTTTTTTAAAGTTTTCGAATAGTTTCATACCGACTTCATCAGAGGTTGGCTTGATGCTTAAAGAAAGCATCGATTGAAATCATGACTCTCCTAAACTCCATTTAATATGTTTTGAAACAAAAAAACAATTTTTTCCGACTTTTCAATACACAAATTTTTTTAAGAAAAGTATTTTTTATTGTTAATACGTCATTTAAGCGAAAATTTGTTTTTAAATTTAATGTTTTTTTTTTGTTAGTTTTAAGTGAAAAAAAGACTTAAATATTAATTTCCATAATTTTTTATATGAAAAAATTTTGTGAAATATTTTTTCTGCTGTTATGTTATTTCGTGCTTATTCTTAATATAAATAATTTCCACTTATAATTTGTTTAAGATTTTCATATGAATAAGTTCTCGTTAACAAATTACTTTTTGTTGTTTTGGCGACACGTTAACGAATTGCTTTTTCATAGTTTTGGCGGCGCGTTAACGAATGGCTTTTTTTAGTTCTGGCGACTCGTTAACGAATTGCTTTTTATAGTTTTGGCGACTCGTTAACGAATTGCTTTTTTCGGTTTTGACGATTCATTAACGAAGGAGGAATTTCTCCCGCTCGCGATATTATAAATGAATCGCTACTAATAATTGCTAATGAATAAAAGGTACGAGAATGCGATTCGTAAACGATAACATAAGTGAATTATTTTGTTTGTTGGGTATTTTCACAATGAAAATTATACATGAAAAACAAAAATGTTTGTGCCACACACTTACATAAACTAATTCATAGCACTCTTTGTGTTAGAAAAACCAAGTGGTAAATGGAAGCATTACATAACCGACTATTTTTTCAAAACAAAGTAGCTGAGAGGCCTCCAACGCCTCTTTACATCCCTATTACATTTGCTCGTGCATATCTGCCTAAACACTGATGATTAGACTGCGGATTTTTATGCAATTGCATATATGTTGCATATTCTGCATATTGCATACATTATGCATATTGCATTAATCTTAAATACGTTGCATACAACTTGAATACGTTGCATGAAACTTGCATACGTTGCATGAAACTTGCATACGTTTCACGATACTTGCAAACGTTGCATATAACTTACATACGTTGCATACAATTTGCATACAACTTGCATACATCTTGCATATATCTTGCATACAACTTGCATATGTTGCATATATATTGCATATAATTTTAATATTTTCATATTTGTTATTCTTGACTGCAATTTGTTATAGTTTACTTGTCCACAAAGATACCGTTCTTTATTATATACGTATGAAAATTATGGTTTTATATTTAGTATTTGATAATTTCTTTTTGGAATACTGTTGTAATACTATTTTGTGATATTATTCCTTCACAAGTAGAAATCAAAAAATTTAAATATAGAAAAAATCGGACACTTTTTTTGCGACATGAAATGTTGTGTTATAATTCAGAGATGCTGAGTTTAATCGCGTTTTCCGTTTTTTAATCCTTCGGCCTATTTTCGAGTAATTCGAGTTTCAAAGTCAAGTACATGTTAATGCTGTTTTTGTTAGAAACTATTTAGCTTTATAAGCTTTTTTAGCTTTAGCTTAATTATTAGCTTTAGCTTCAGAAATAATGTCATAGAACAATTTAACCCTCAAAACCAAGCTCTTAGGGTCCAATTGACCCCTTTAAAGAAAAAAAAGAATGTGTTTCTTATAAATGCTTTGTTGAAAAAAAAAATGCATGCTTTTTTAAACAATAATAAAAATTCGCCGAAAATAACGAATTTTATGGGACTCTAAAATGACCCAAAGGAAATAAAATAACGTATCTCCATATGCGTTTCTTCGTGTAAGTATATGTGTTTCTTCTTCTTGTTGAGCATGGCGAACGTTTTCATTAGGCGATGCCGAGACTCGAGCACTGGTATAGTGGTAAAAACTATAGGAGTTATATTTGTTAGAACTTACAAAAAGATGCAGAAGTAGCGGATGAATTCATTTGAAAAAACCATATATGAACCTTTTTTCAATATTTTTGGGGTAATTTTGAGGACACATGAAATTAGTTACTTTGTGTCAATTTTGCACTTTTATTTAGAGTTATTATTTTTGGAGAATATCATTGCTTAAAATGATTTATTTTGTCAAACCAAAGCTTTTATATGAAACACCGGCTTTTTTTAACTTTTGGGGTCAATTTTGACCCAAGGGTTTAGTTTTGAGTGTTTAACTGTTATATGAAATTATTTTCCAGGTAATTGTTACTGTTTCACCTGAAGACCTGAAAAAACCATTGTTGTTTATTGTTACAAAAACTATGCTCAAATAAACTTAATATTGAAAAAATAATATGTGCAATTGTAGTTCGATATTCAAAAAATACCTTCAAACTATCTTGATTGCAATGAAAACTGAAATTTTAAATTTTCAAGTTGAAAGTTTTTTGCATATTCTTTGCATATTGTTTGCATATTACTTGCATATATATGACATATAACTTGCATATAATTTGCATATTGAAAAAAACTTTAGGAAACTCTTTATAATATAGGAGTTTATAGGAGAAAACAGTTAAAACACCTATTGTCAGAAAAAAGTATTTCTGCATAAAAATCGGCAGTCTACTGATGAAATAGTAAGCGGGCAACGGAGTAGCTGTACTGCATATGACTCACAAGGCAGCAGAGTATAGAAAAATTGCATGAATTTTCTCTTCATATCAAAAACACAATGAAAACGAAAGAGAGCAAACTGAAAAAAACAAATGAATGTCAATGTCACATCAAATTATTTTCGCATCATTATGCGAATTATTCAATGATCTTAATGAACTTTTTCTTTGTGTATCAAATCAAAAACTAGTTATTTTCATACTATCACTTCACTTCATTACGAATTGTTAGAAAACACGACGTGAATTCACAGGTGACAGAAGTCCAATTGTTGCATAAGCAATGAATATATGCTCACTACTCTCTAGCAAAACAAAACTGTCTTGTGTTAGCTTCAACTTACAGTTCTACATTACAATAGGATGAGCAATAAGTTATTATGAAGTAACTGGTAATGACATGTTATACATTCGGGATACCCACAATGTTTTACCAGCGAGAAGTAAGAACAATATTTTTGGTATTATAGATATTTTGAAGAATTTGCCTCCAATGTGATTAAATAGACATCAACATATTTATGCGTCAGTAAAATAGCGATAAATATGTGTGTAAATAAATGCTTAAATCTATATTTACATAGAACAAAACATAAAAAAGAAAAGTAGATATGTAATATAAACACACAGCAATATGAGCCAACAAGTATTGTCAATATGAATTTAAATAAATAAAAACTTATAAAATTACAACAATTACTGGAGCGACAAAAAAAAAAATCTGTGCCCTTCTGAGGGACATCTAAAAATTATCCTTAGGCATTTTTAGATATATGTCAATAGTCAAATAATTTTTTCTTGCAAATATTTTATACTATATAAAATATATAATATATATATGAAATATATAATATTTCATTATTTATGAACAACTAAATTTAAGCGATATCATATTTCGAAATATTTGCATAAAATTTATGCCAAATTGTGTCTAACTCGAGTGTGCCTTGAAGACTTTAAAACGCTGCCTCTTCGTGTTGAATGTTCTTCAAAGTGTTTCATAAAACTGCTAGACTACAAAAAGAAAAGAAAAGAAAAGTAAAAAACTCTCAAATATGCACAAATATGCAAGCATAAGCACACGCTTGCATCAACTTCAACAAACTGTTGCATACTTTTAGGAGTTTTTGCGTTCATTATGTGTGTGCTTTTTTGTTTTAGCTGCTGCTGCTGCAGCAGAACTCTTTAAACACAGCTACCACGTTAAAAGCTTATAAAAAAAGAGCTTTACTCTAGCCACTTGCAGGTGTGGCTAAGTGGGCGGTTGCGCGCGCTGTTGCTTGGGCATGCTTCGTTGTGCACACAAACGCACGCTCGTAGTGATTCATTTATTTTTTGTTTTTTTATTTATTTTTTGTTTTGTGAGCTTAAAGTAGTATGAAAATTTCGACTGCACGTTCTGTTGCTTTTATTGGTTTTGGCTTGATTTTATATGCGGCTGTCATAAAATTCAATAAACGTTGCTCATAAAACATTTAATTAAAAAAAAAAAAGTAAAAACAAACATTTAACTGAACAGCATGATAAATGAGCTATGTTTGTGAGTTTTGCTATTCTGATTTTGATTTTATTTTTATTTTTTCGGCTTAAGTTAAGGCTTTTTATACGCTGAATGTGCTCTTTTTTATAGCTCTTGAGCTCATGCTCTATTTTCTTAAAAGCACTTTTGAATTTATTATTTGTTTTTATAGCTTTGTAAGCTAAGTGGAATTGAAGATCAATAGTTTTGATTGAAAATTAAATTATAAAAATCCATCAATTGACTTGGTCACCAAATGAATATTTGCGATTTACTCCAAACTGTAAGCTTCTATAATCTTTTTTTTATTTTTTTTTTATATATATAATTTTTATATACTAACTTTAGCTCGATATTAATATTGAAAACATTTTTATTTTATTCTAATTTCCTTTAAAAAATTATTTAAACGCATTTAAAAAAGTTATATTTTGTGCTTACGAGTATATAGAAAAAATAATGAGTTGAAGTTAGCTTGGATTGAAATTTTTTGAAATTATCAAGATATTTTTAAAATATTCTTTAAAGTTGCAGCCATCAAGTTGATGTTAAAATTATTTAAAAAACTTATTTTTTCTGTTTTTGTTAAAGTTCTTAAGAGACTTCTTAAAAAAAAAC
This sequence comes from Coremacera marginata, assembly GCA_914767935.1. NCBI lineage: Eukaryota > Metazoa > Arthropoda > Insecta > Diptera > Sciomyzidae > Coremacera > Coremacera marginata. The sequence continues at coordinate 153,391,713 of OU612045.1, forward strand.
GTTCTAAAAGAAAATCGTGACAATTCCAATACATGGAACTATTTAGCAATCAGAATTGTAAGTTTGAGTATTGTAAAGTGCCTCTGCCTTGAGCAATCTGCCGTACAACACCTGATTTAATCAGCGCTTTGCCGCCTTTTGCACTTTGGCACTATGATGATGATTCGAATTATATGAAATAAGCTTAAGTTTGTTTGAATACTGCCAAGTGAACAAAAACAAAAAAAAAAAATCAAATAAAAAAAATTTATATAATAAAGAACAGGTGATAAAAGACGGATCGAACCGGAGTCGTATGTCATCGTAGTGTGGCAAAACGGTGACAAACGGTGTAGCGGTTATAATAGCAACGGCAAAAGAATTTTTTTTTTTTTTTTTTTTACAAAAATTTCTTATTTCACAACAAATTACATTAAATGTTCTTATTTTATTAATTTTAAGCATCAATCAAGGGGAACAGGGGACGAACCTCCACATGGCACCGTGTCTGACTGCCTCAACCTGGCGAAGCCAGCATTATCCATGTCGAAATCGTCTCAAGTCGATTCAAACCTCCACGTGGTGTTCCCTGGGCAACGGCAAACTGGCATCCGTCAATTGGACGGCTAATTTGAGCGACGGGTCGCTCCATAGACCTTAAACATGGAATGTGCGCAGGGTTTGGGTCCCGCCACATTACTACTGCCCAATGAAAACTAAACCAGCCTCGGATAAGAGCCCCAACTACGTTGACGACCACCGCAAACGAAAAACGGACAAAGGTTTTTTTTTTTTTGAATTTTGAATTGAAATTTATTTATCTTTATCAAATATTACATTTATATAACTTAAAAATTTATCTTAGAGAATTGGAAATTATACATATTCTGAATTAAACATTAAACATTAAAAAAGTAAAATTGAAAAAGATCTGTTATCTATAGTTCGCAAGAAACTAGAGGCGATAACAGTTACATAAGTAAACAATAAATTAAATAAAATAAATAAAATATAAGAATTATTTTTACTATCACAAGATTTTTGTAATGAGAGGGGTCAACAAATTAATAAAACAAAAAACAAAATATAATTTAAAAAATAAAGAAATAAAGCAAAAAGAAGTGTTGAGAGGCTTTTAAGAATATTGAAACATGAGTAGAAAAATCGAACAAAAATGCAGAAAAAAAAATAAAAATTTATGTATTAAAATTTATTGGACTTGGAGAAACTCAAAGAATCGAAAGTAAATTAAAATTAAACAAGTTAAAACAAATGATTAAGTTACTGACCAACAATAAACATTGAATTAACATCATTATAACTATGACTAAACAGCCATGCTTTTACTTTACTGAGAAACAAGAAAATATTTCGTATACGTCGTATATCAATAGGTAGAATATTATATAGTCTAGGAGCTGATATAGTATAGAACTGTAAAAACAATTGAAGCGAATGCTGGGGAACAGATACAAGATTCTGAAAGTTGACTCTTAAATTATAGTTAGACGAGCATCTGCTGAATAGATATCCAGTTTTAAGAAAAAATATTTTTAAAACCTTGAAAACATACAGGTGTTTTAAAGGTAAAATTTTTAGGTTTCTAAACAGAATCAGACTACTATAAAGGCGAGGTCTATTGCAAATCAAGCGTATGGCATGTTTTTGCGAAATTAAAAGTGGACTTATTTTATTAGCGTATGTGCCACCCCAACACACTAAGCCATATTCTAATTTAGATTGAAAAATACCATAATATATTTGTTTTAAGAGATCAAGGCAACAAAAAGATTTCAACAGATAAAGATGTCGAGTTGAAGCTATTAAGTATTTTTTTAGTGCTCTAGTATGTTCAGACCAGCTCATCTTATTATCAAGCAGTAGTCCTAGGTATTTGAAAGAATTAACACGCTCAATACGGAAACACTTTGACGAGCAACTGGAAGATGCAAAAAACGTTTGCCTGCTGGATGACGATAGACAAACATCCTTACTTATCGAGAACCTTCCACAATTGGCAGCATGAAAATAAAAATGTCCGGAATCTATTTCTTTACCTATGACATTAAAATACATAATTCTAGTTTTATTGCTAAGAACTAATTTATGCACTTTGAACCAATGACTAATCACTTCAAGATCATGATTTATATCTATAGTTAAGTTTAAGTGAGAGCTGTTGATGAACGTACAGGCCATATCATCGGCAAAGGCATTAGTACTACTTTTGAAATTCTGCATAAAAAGATAATTAATAAAAATTAGAAAAAGTATGGGACCAAGAACGGAGCCTTGAGGCACACCTATTGGTACTTGCATAGAAGAACTTAAATAACCTTTGAGCTTTACTTTTTGCTGTCTATTTGATAGAAACGAACCAAACCAAGTACATATAGTTCCTCTAAATCCAAAATTAGATAATTTCTTTAATAGAATACCATGGTCAACTGTGTCAAAAGCTTTTGTAATATCCACGAAAAGAGCCGCAGTTAATTTTTTTTTCGTTAAGACCAGAGTAAATGTTCGAACAAAAGTTTAAAAGAGCATCTTCTGTAGATCGACCAGATCTGAAACCATATTGACATATACTAAGAAGGTTGTTTTTTTCCAAAAAGTTAACGATTCTGGACTTCATAGCTTTTTCAAAAATCTTTGAAAAAACAGGAAGGAGCGAAATGCGTCTGTAGTTGTTAATATCTGTTGAATCACCCTTCTTGTAAAGAGGAATTACCTCAGCAATCTTCATATCCACCGGGAACAAACCTGTTTCAACACTTAAATTGAACAAATGACTTAAAATATCACATATATTGTACGAAATTTTCTTAATAAAATTACTTGAAAAACTATTATATGAACAAGAATTTGAATTTTTTAGCGAAAAAATAATTTTATAAGCTTCAAATGATTTACGTATATGCACCTGAAATGCCCGGACCCTTTATAGGGAAGGGTCCCAACTGGCGGAAGCCCTCAAAACAATAAAATCTGACATCACCGCCATCCAGGAAATGCGATGGAAAGGGCAAGGCTGCTCTAAACAAGCACACTGCGATATCTACTACAGCTGCCATGCGGAGAAGCGCGAAATCGGATGTGGACTCGTCGTTAGCCGGAAACTACGCCACCTTGTTTCCCGGTTCACACCTGTGAACGAAAGATTGGCCACGATCCACAGCAAGGCAAACTTTTTCTACAGCAGCCTTATTTGCGCGCACGCCCCCAGGGAGGAAAAGGACGAAGCCGTCAAGGACGCTTTCTACGCTAGTCTTGAGGGCGTATACGACCACCTTCCGGTCCATGAGGAGAAGGTAATCCTCGGCGATTTTAATGCGAAAGTTGGAAGGGAAGGCATCTTTGGCCCCACTGTCGGTCAGTTCAGTCTTCATGGAACCTCCACGAACAACGGTCTAAGACTGATCGACTTCGCCGCGGCACGAAACATGGTAGTTAGTAGCACCAGATTCAAACACCTCGACATCCACAAGGCCACCTGGCTGTCCCCGGATCAAAAAACGCGAAACCAAATTTATCATGTTGTAATCGACGAAAGGCATGCCTCTAGTGTTCTAGATGTGCGTACATTTCGGGGGGTCAACATTGACTCCGACCATTATCTTGTTGCAGCCAAGATCCGCATGCAATTATGCAATGCGAAGAACATACGCACAGGAATGCAACGAAAGCTAGATGTCGCTAAGCTGCAATTACAACGAACTGCCGAGGCCTACTCCGCTCAACACTCGGTTAAGCTCAACCAACCAATCTCTGGACCCGAAGACGCCGGTGAACTTCGGGCGCATATATTCCACTGCATGCGCACTGCCGCTGAAGAAGTCATTGGTTTTCGGCGCCCGTAACCTCGGAACCAATGGTAGAATCAGGAGTGTCGCATCGCGACAGCAGTAAAAAACGCCGCATATAAAATAACGCTGCAGTCAGCTGCAACGCGAGCCGTGCGAGAAAACTACCGCGAAAAAAGGAAGGAAGAGAGGCGCCTTTTCATACTCAAGAAAAGAGAGCCGGAAAAGTGTGAGCGTGAGGAACTAGAGGTATACCAGGGCAAGAAGGATGCACGAAAATTCTATCAACAGGTTAAGCGTCTAACGCAAGGCTTCAAGCCCTGAGCATCCACTTGTAGATACGAAAATGGAGATCTGAATACGGATACACACTGTGTGCTTAGATTGTGGAGACAGACTCCCCAATTTACTTCCTGGCGACGATTCCACCAATGCCGCCCATGGAGAGTGCAGTTCAGTGCCACCAATCAACGATGACGGAGTGGACGTACCACCACCTAGCCATGAAGAGGTTCGAGTTGCTATCCAACGACTCAAAAACAATAAAGCAGCGGGTGCTGACGGCCTGTCAGCTGAATTGTTTAAAACCTGCGGCGATGAATTGATAAGGCGCATGCATCAGCTCATCAGCAAAATATGGCTAGCAGAAAGCATGCCCGACGATTGGAACCTCAGCATACTGTGACATATACTTAAGAAAAGAGACCCTACAATCTGCGCTAGTTATAGAGGTATCAGTCTTATTTCCATCGCATATAAGGTACTCTCAGGCGTACTGTGTGAAAGATTAAAGCCGATTACAGAAACACTGATTGGACCTTATCAGTGTGGCTTTCGACCTGGTAAGTCCACCATAGACCAGATTTTCACGCTACGACAAATCCTGGAGAAAACCCACGAAAATCAAATTGACACACACCATCTCTTCGTCGATTTTAAAGCTGCGTTCGATAGCCCGAGAAGGGATTGCCTATACGCAACATTGTCTGAGTTCGGTATACCTGCAAAGTTGATTAGACTTTGCAGAATGACATTGAGCAACACACGCAGCTCCGTCAAGGTAGGAAATGACCTCTTCGAAACCTTCAATACCGAAAGAGGTTTCAGACAAGGCGATCTACTGTCTTGCGATCTTTTCAACATCATCATGGAGGGGATCGTACCATTTTCTATAAAGGTGTCCAGCTCCTTGCGTACGCTGATGATATTGATATTGTCGGCAGAACCAAGAGAGATGTTACCGCTGCTTTCACCGCTATCGAAAACGAATCAGCCAAAGTGGGTTTGACGATAAATGAGGGTAAAACAAAGTAAATGCTGTCTACAAACAAGGGAGCGCAGCGTTTAGACTCCCACGTTTCATTCGGCGGCTATAACTTTGAAGTAGTCAAGGAGTTCGTATACCTTGGCACCGTCATTAGTACCAACAAGGAAATCAGCCTGGAGATAAAGCGAAGAACAATAATTGCTAATAGGTGCTACTACGGGCTCAGTAAGCAACTAAGTTCCAGAGCCCTCTCTCAATCGACAAAACTAACACTCTTCAAGACGCTCGTTCTACCTGTGCTGCTTTATGGCGCTGAGGCATGGGTAGTTTCGCAAACTGACGCAGCCGCTCTGGGGGTGTTCGAGAGAAAAGTTCTTCGCAAAATCTTCGGTCCTGTTCGAGTCGGCGATGACTATCGCATCCGAATGAACCACGAGCTGTATGAGCTCTACGAAGACATTGCCGTAGTTCGGCGTATAACTGTGTAGCGACTACGCTGGCTGGGTCATGTCGCTGGTCAACGACGACGAGGGAGACCATGCCTCCGATGGATGGACCAGGCTGAGGAAGCCCTAACCGCACTTGGTGTATCCGATTGAAGAAGGCGCGCGCAAAGCAGAGGCGCCTGGCGAGAGCTGATGAGGTCGGTCGAAACCCGGACACGGGTTGTTACGGCCACTTAAGTAAGTAAGTAAGCATCAATTCAATCAAATTTTATCAAAAATCCAATAAACAAAACAAATACAGAATAAATAAAAATTACAGCAAATGTCAATAAACGTAAAGAAGCGGAGAACCATGGCAAACCCAGGGATTAATAAACCTGTTTAATATTCGTTTGGAAAAACTAAATTTTGCCCAAGGGATACGAGACCCCTTGAACGGACCCTGGAGCGACATAGCTTATCTCATCCTAAGAAGAAAACTCGTTACAAGACACTCAAATACTTTTAATAAAGAAGATAGCAGACTTACGGGATGAAAATCACACGTTACTAGTATAGAATCTTTAAGCTATTGAATTAATATTCACTGCTTTCTTAACATCAGTAAAGCATGAATTTGCGCAACAGTGATTAATTATGTGTGTCAAAAGGGCTTAGGATGATTAGTAAAATGATGTTGATAAATTTAATAGACATTCCATCCTCACCTATTGCATTTGATTTTATTGACGTTACGCAACGAACAACATCACACTCATCTACAGCAACAAATTCAAAATTAAATGGACCGCAAAATCTAAAAGCAAAACAGTAGAGATATCTGAGACAGCAAAAATATGTGTATAATATGTATATAATAGACTGTCATTAATTGCTTAGCGCGTATGTATCTGGCATTTAATATTTGGATACCAGCTTCAATAAATCGGCCAAATGACAAACAGATTATCAAGATTATCTTATATAAAAATCACCACACAAAATAATATGTTGGAAGTCCATTGAATCACTTAAAGTAGCAAACAAATTAATAACAATTAATCGCCGCTGGAAAAAAGTTCTATATGGGAAGATATAAAAGAAAAAACACAGCTGTGTCGTTGGACACACGAGAGAAGCGAAGCTTTTTGGTTTCATAAAATAAATTCAAAAATTTATAATTACAGAAATTAAATTAAAAAACACACTTTAATATTCATACCAGCAAATTTTAAAACATTTCGTTATTATTTTATTTATTGTATTACATGTTACATTCATTGTTATTTCTATGCACTTGTGGGCAATTATTTATTTTTCGTTCGCGCTATGTAAGAATAAAAATAAAAAACATGGGCCAACAACAACACAAACGAATTCACATCAACAAAAAACAAAACATCTGGTGACATCTTTTAGCAAGTAGAAGCAAAATTTTTGTTATTTAAGCTTTTATTATAACTGCTAAATATGTTGAATATGTAGAATAGCCAATACACAATCCTTTTAATAAATAGATTTTTATGATCTGCTGCAACATAGCTTCAATTAAACTTAATTCAAGCACTTAGTTCAAGGATATGTAGAATAGCCAATACACAATCTTCTATCTATTAATAGATTATTGTGAGCTGCTGAAATATAGCTTCAGTTATACTTAACATTCAATTAACTACTTTGCCTTTCAAAAGCTGTTGAATTGGTGTTTAGTGTATAGAACTCTAAATCGATGGGGTACGAGTTCGATTTCCACGGTGGACCAAAGAAATTTTTTTAATATATATTTAAATTACATTTTCTTCTTGTAATAGACGCAAGCAAAATAGAAACATTAATTTTTAAGAAAACAATCTTGAAAAAAGTGTCGTTTTTCTGAATTTACTCAAGCAAATCACAAAATGAGGCGTAAGAAGCTTTTCTTAAAAAAAATCGATTAGTGCGATTATATAGATAGAACTAAGAACAAAGAAAATATGTGCGTTGATAAACTTTAGGTTATTTAATCTGGAAAGAAAATCGGAGATATTATTTAAATCCTTAGAAAAAAGGGTCACTCATTTTCTTGTGGCCATTAAATATTCTCCAGGTCAACGAGTGGAACCGGGAATGCTAGTAACAAATAATTTTATAATTCCTTGCCATAATGTTGGTATGAGCTTAAAACTTATCCTTTTAGCAGAAAAAAGTAACAAGTGAAAATATTTTTTTTTTTTAACAAAAAGGATCCACACTATAATATAAACCGCTCCAATGAATTTCTTTCGTTATGAAAAAAAAATCGATAGCTTTTTTTTTAAGACTTTCTCAAATTTTTGAGGCACTGAATGGTGTAATCTAAATTGCATCCGGTCTAATAAATATTTTAGCAAACAGACCCACAAATGCATTTTAAAGTATTTATCAGAAAAGCTTTTAAGCCGAAAAAGCCGTAGTACGATTATACAAATTCACTTTATTGAAAAATAAGTACTAAGTTGAAGAATTTGTGTACGTATAATCACAAAAACTTTTGTGCCAGCTTAACATTGCCTAAAAATGAAAACATGAATACTTTATAAAAAAAAAAATGCTTATTGGAACGAGCAAGTGAAGCTACCATGAGCCAAGCTAATCGCATAATGTTAACGGGATCAGATCTCAGCAATGGGTTGACTGATTTTAACATTTTTTGCACTTAACATTTCTTCGCGTCTATAACTAGGGCGAAATGAAACCCAATTTTTATTAATAAACAAAAAAAAATTAGTAAGGAATCCCTGCCGAATCCTTCGGTACCCTACCGAAGCTAAAATACCCCCCCGCGGCCGTACTGAAGTATATCCAAAGTCTTTAGACGTCTATAAAATTTTTATGTATAATCTGCAAAAATATTTAAGTCATACGATTAATTTAATTTCACCCTTAGCTGCCACATAGTGTAATTTTTAAACAAAGTAAAATCCTACACTCATTTTTCTAGTATAAAGACTCCACATTTTACCGAATAATATATGTATGGGTTGGATAAACGACGTGGGCGGAACTTGGGTACATACAGACACGATGCCATTCAGTTATATATATTTACGAAAGTTTTTCAATTTTCATGACGTCACTTTGCATTGAAAGTGGGAGTGGTTTTCATACGATTTTTCCAAATGTCAAAGAGTGGCTTATGTTAAATATCAAAGTTTGTATGCAAAATTTCAAGACATTTCTGTAATTTTTGCAAATTTTTAATCGACTTAACGTTTTAAATAAATCCACTTTGTATGGGAGGTAGGCGTGTTTTTCATTTGATTTTGCCAAATATCATAGTGATAGTCTATATATTAAATAAAATAAAAAAACCTATGCGCAAAATTCCAAGATATTCTGCAATTTGAGCAGATTTTTGAGTGATTTTACGGTTAATATAAAGCTACTTTGTATGGGAGGTAGGCGTGGTTTTTATCCAATTTTTCCAATTTCATTGTCAGGATTTATATTGAAGACCAAAGCTTATATGCAACGTTTCAAAGCATTTCATTAATGTTTGTGGATTTTGAAGAGATTTTACTGTTAAAATACAGTCACTTTGTATGGGAGGTAGGCGTGGTTTTCATCCGATTTGGCCTATTTTCGAACTTCATCTTTTTTTTTTAAATAAACTTATATTTTGAATTTCATCGCAATAGCTTTAAAATTACGGCTGTAATCGTGTCGACAGACGGACAAACGGGCAGACAGGCGGACACACGGAAATCGACTCAGGAGGTGAGGCTGATCAAAAATATATATATTTTTCTATACCTGTCACGCCTCCTTCTTGGCGTTACAAATTGAATGACAAAGTTAATATACCCCTTACACAGTACGCGTTCGGGTATAAAAATTACTGAAATCGAATTTATAGGCTTAAGTGCAAATAATACTCACAGTAATTTAAAAAATTTGATTTATGTTCAAGTACGCCGAATTCATTGTCCACAATAATTATAAATTGTGAATTGCACCCCAAAACCAACAGGTTTTTGTTGTTGTTCTGTTTTGGTTTTGGGTTTTGTTCTGTTTTATAATACTCGTAATAGGATCAGATACCGGCAATGGGTTGCCTGATTTTAAAATTTTCTTCACTGAACATTTCGTCTCTTCTTTAATAAGGTCGCGACAAGCCGAATTTCAATTAACTAAAATTTGTTTACTTAAATCGAATTTGAATATTTAAACGCAAACTATTGACCAACTTCAAAGTAATTCTTCTAAAATTAGGTCGGGACAAAGCCAAATTTTAATTAACTCAAGGAATTTTAATAAAATCATGTTTGTGGGCTTAAAAGCAAATTATCGAACAACTTCAATAATTTTAAGTTGAATGTAGTTTTTCGAATTACATTGAAAACTCTCTGACGCGAGAGTTACGTTACCACCAACGACGATGGTAACATTAGCACCACCTAAGCCATTGAGACTACAATAACAACAAACAATTAAGTACGACGCATACAGCAGAACCTATCCCACTGAGTTCCACTTGAACCATCGAAGCTACAACAACAACAATAACTAAAACGCACAACTAGCGATAATTGCATATTTTTTAAGTATTTCAATAAATCAGTTGATTTGTTTATTTAGGTTATTCTACATTTCTTTTGTATGTCACATAAATTATTTTTGTTATTTAAGTTATTTCAAGTATCTCTTTTCCGCTATTCAATACTTTGTTGCACTTATTAAAATTTGGGTGACACTTAAATATCGAACTGCATTTTTTGAATGTATGTCATAAACATACATATGGTATTTAAATATATGTATTTCAGCATTTCTTTGGAATGTATGTCATAAGCATACATTCATTACATTGTGGAAAAATATATTTACTTGTATTTATGTATTACACGAAGAAATCGTAAATGGAAAGTTGTAGACGGAAAAGAAGATTTTAATAAAGTTAGATAAGATTTCACACTCAAGAAGAGAAGTTGTTTTAATTTAAACCTCCCACACCATAACTGGCGCAGTCGAAAGTTCTTGCGAACGGTTTTGTGTTAAGTGTTAGGAAATAAAATCGGCGGTTTCCCGAGTTTAAAAGAAAATAACATTGAGATCATCGAAGGATCATCGATCATCAAGCACCAAGGGTACATTGGAGCAGCACAAACCGGAGGATTTCAGTCCTGAATCGCAGAGAGAACCTACTTATACAGAAGATAATATGGCAATAGAACAACTCATACTATTAGGATTAATGTAAGTCAAATATTGAATTTTATTTCATTGTTATAAATGCATAGGAAAATAAAAAAGTTCTTTCCATATTCGAAACCAAGAAGATCTATAAGCTTAGACGCAATACCTGAAAATCTAGAAGTGGTAGATTTTCATAAAATAAAATTGAGTGAAAGTGTGTCAAGTATTTTTCAAAAACCAAATCAAAGTTTAAGTGTTGATATGGCGAGTCCGTCTGCATCTGATATTCTTAACTCGTTAAGGATTCCTGATGTAATCAAGGATCTGCCTCGCTATGATGGCAATCCAAGATTGCTTCATGAGTTCATTACGAACGTAGAGGAGATCTTGCGGCATATTTTGCAATTAGATGGGTCCCCCCAATCAACAATTTTGTTAAGAGCAATTCGCAACAAAATTGAAGGCCCAGCCAACGAAGTACTCAATATGTATGGCACGGCTCTGAATTGGGAGGAAATAAAAAATAACTTAATTTTACACTATTCTGATAAAAGAACAGAAACAACATTAATTCGAGACTTACACTCGTTAAAACAAAGAAATCAAGCTGTAGAAGAATTTTATAGCAGTATCATCGAAATACAAGCTACACTCATAAACAATATTCTTATCCATGAATGTAATAATAACGTTATAGCTGCAAAGAAAACACTTTACGGAGAAATGTGCCTTAATACTTACCTTACGGGCTTAAGAGAACCATTGGGGTCGGTTATAAGAGCTATGAGGCCAGAATCACTCCCAATAGCATTAGATTATAGCATTAAAGAACAAAATATTTACTATAATAAATTTACCTTTAATACCAATTATAAGCCAAATTTTAAACCTCCTTTCCACCAAAACAGGTCTATAAGACACGACAATTTTTCACGACCACAGTACAATACTCAAAATCAACCTAGAAATACACCACAACCAAGCTATCAAAATCAGTTATATAATAGGAATTTTGGGCAGCACCAAAACCAAAATAGAAATCTCTTTTCAAATACTCCAAATCAATATACTTCCAATAACAGGCATTTTGGTCAGCACCAAAGCCAAAACAGCAATTTCACACAAAATTTCAATGCCCACAACCAACACGTACAGAGACAACCTCCACCAGAGCCTATGGACACTAGCTCTGGAAACTCACGTTTTACACAGAGGACAAACAGGACTAACTTTCCTAATACAAGAGAAATGCATAATATAAACTCAACAGAGGAGAACAAACGACAACCCACAATGCAAAAGAATGCAACCTGTCAGCAAAATATGAATGAACGGTACGAAGGCTACGGATTTTATAAAGACGCAAACGAAGACTGTGACGATGACGAAAATTTTCAATATTGCGCCTCGAGCAAGCAACCGGATACTTAGATATAAACAAACACGGTTTCACCCTTCCATACATTAACATTTCTTCACCTTTCGGACGACCTTTAAAATTTCTAATTGACACTGGAGCGTCTTCTTCATTTATAAATCCCGAATTTATAAATAATGCCGACACTGAAATTCGCGAACCAGTCACAATAACAACTGTTTTAAATAAACATAAGATAAACAAACAAACTACATTGCCTACCTTTATTGAATTCAAAGAGACAGGACAGTTAACATTTTTGTTATTTAAATTCCACGGATACTTTGATGGACTGATAGGACTAGACATTTTGACAAAATTAGGAGCTAAGATTGACTTAAGCACAAACAAACTGATTACGAACAATTCTGTTATTAATTTAAAATTCAAACCAAACTTTTCTTCAGGAAAATACCTTATTCCACCCAATTCTAAACAAGTTATTAAAATACCTACAGACATAAAGGACGGCGACGTATATATCAAAACAATACAAATCGAACCAGAACTATTCATCTCCGAAGGCATTTACAAGACTAAAAACTGGTTTAGTGTAGTTGAAATTGTTAACAACAGTAATTCACATAAAACTCTTTTGCTAGAACAACCACTTAAAGTAGAACACTACAATACTGAACATTTTGTTGAAGTAAATAACCTTAGCATAGAATGTAACAGACAAGGAATTGAAGGTGATATAACTGAACTTATTCGATCCTCACATCTTAACACAGAAGAAAAGAAATCACTTTTTAAATTTTGCAAAACGTACGATGACGTATTTTTTAAGGAGGGACAAGACCTGAGCTTTTCAAACACAATTAAACACACAATTGATACTACGGACGACGTACCAATCTACACAAAATCGTATAGGTACCCATACATTCACAAAGGAGAGGTAAAAAATCAAATATCAAGTTTACTAGAACAAAAGATCATACGCCCTAGCTATTCACCCTGGAGTTCACCGGTGTGGGTAGTACCCAAAAAATTGGATGCAAATGGAAAACAAAAATGGCGGTTAGTTATTGATTTTAGAAAACTTAATGAAAAAACCATTTCCGATCGTTATCCCATTCCAAACATCACCGAAATTCTCGACAAATTAGGCAAATGTTTATATTTTTCGACATTAGATTTGGCAAGCGGATTCCACCAAATTGAAATGAACCCTAGAGATATACAGAAAACAGCTTTTACAGTGGAAGAAGGCCACTACGAATTTCTAAGGATGCCATTCGGGCTAAAGAATGCTCCTTCAACCTTCCAAAGAGTTATGGATAACGTACTCAGAGATCTACAAGGGAAAATATGTTTAGTTTATCTAGATGACATTATAGTATTTTCGACATCACTCCAAGAACATTTAGAAAACCTAAAGAAAGTTTTTGACAGACTCCGGGAATCCAACCTAAAAGTTCAACTTAATAAGTCGGAATTTCTAGATAAAGAAATTGCGTTTTTAGGTCATATCGTTACAACAGACGGAGTAAAACCGAACCCGGACAAGATTTCAGCAATAAAAAAGTTTCCTTTACCACGCACACAAAAAGAAATAAAATCGTTTTTAGGACTACTAGGTTACTACCGTAAATTCATTAAAGATTTTGCAAGGGTAGTAAAACCACTAACAGAATGCCTAAAAAAAGGTAGAACCATCGTCGCTAACGAAAAATATGTAAAAACCTTTGAAACTTGTAAAAACCTTCTCGTAAATGACCCTATACTCCAATATCCTGACTTTTCGAAGACATTCACATTAACGACAGACGCTAGCAACTTTGCACTAGGAGCCGTCTTATCGCAGGGGCACTTAGGAAGCGACAAACCTATATGCTACGCTAGCAGGACACTAACGGACACGGAAATAAACTACTCGACAATCGAAAAAGAATTACTGGCCATAGTATGGGCCACAAAATACTTCAGACCATACTTGTTTGGACAAAAATTTAGAATTGTTACGGATCATAGACCATTAACTTGGATTATGAACTTAAAAGAACCAAATTCAAAGTTAATTAGGTGGAAACTTAAATTAGAAGAGTTCGATTACGAGATAGTTTACAAAAAAGGGACACTAAACTCAAACGCAGATGCCTTGAGTCGGATAAAAATTGATAATCCAGATACAAAACAACTCGAAATAAATATCAACGATGCCACTACTTCTATTCAAGGTACTTCAGGTTCAACAGTACACTCAGCACAAGAAAACCTTAACGACGGAATACCAATCTCAGAAAAACCTTTAAACGAATTCAATCTTCAAATTATTCTAGACAAATCATGCCAAAAACCATTCTTAACAGTAGAAGTCCCTTTCAAAAATAAACAGAGGAAAAGTATAAGGACACCAGACTTTACAGAAGAAAAACTAATAGACATATTTAAAAAATATTTCGCACCCAATAAGCTAACAGCAGTCTACACAGACGACTTAACCTTTTCCTTAGTACAATCCGTTTACTCCAAATATTTCTCAGCAAATAGAACCTTCAGACTTATAAGATGCAAAGAAATTCTAATAGACATAACCGAAAACGACGAACAAGATAAAATAATTAGCATTTATCACGAAAGCAGTAACCATAGAGGTATTAATGAAACTTTAGCACATCTGAAAAGAGAATACTACTTCCCCTATATGAAATCGAAAATAACACAAACCATAAACAATTGTAATATATGCCAAGAACAGAAATACGACAGACAACCTCAAAAAATCAAATATAGTAAGCCAGAAATTCCCGAAAAACCTCTAGATATCCTGCACATAGACATTTATAGTATAAATCACCAATATGTTCTTACTATGATCGACAAATTCTCAAAATTTGCTTCAGGGTATACACTCCCTAATAGGAATAGTATTTCAATAGTAAAAGCAACAAGACAATTTTTCAGCACCTATGGCATACCCAAGAAAATAGTTTGCGATCAAGGTTCTGAATTTACAGCAAATATTTTCAAAGATTTCTGCAAACAATTCAAAATAGAACTGCATTTCACTTCTTTTCAACAAACTTCCAGTAACTCTCCAGTTGAACGGTTACATTCGACAATGACAGAAATCTACAGAATTATAATTGCAACAAAGAAAGAAAACAAACAAGACGTAGACCATGACGAAACTCTCGCGGAAACTTTTATTACATATAACAACGCCATTCACTCATCCACGAAACACACACCTTTTGAACTTTTCCATGGAAGAACTTTTAAATTCAATAACGAAATATGTTTCAATAACGAACATGAATATTTAAAAAAATTAAATGAATTTCAAGCAGTTTTATACCCAAAGATAAAAAGTAGACTAGAAATTATCACAAATGAAAATATCGATAAATTAAATCAGGTAAGGGAAGATCCAAAAAGTAACGAAATCAACGAAACGGTTTTTAGAAAAGAGTGTCGCAGAAATAAAATGACACCAAGATTCTCAAAGCTTAAAGTTAAGGAAAACAATAGAGTAACAATTATATCTAACAGAAACCAAAAAATCCACAAATCTAGAATAAGAAGAGAAAAAGAAAACAATTTAACAAAACTAATAAAAACCTTTAAAAATTAAATTAGGATAGTAAGCTAGTAATAGTTGTGTACTTACAGGGTTATGACAGGATCTGGACAGAAAATGGAAATTCAAGAACTTAACGAACAACAATCATTACTAACTATCCAAAAAGGCACTGCGAGAACAATAAGAAATTACAACAACCTTATACACATTGTTAACTTAGATCTGTACAAGGACAACGTCAACAGAATAAGCAGTTCAATTACAACACTAGAAAAATTATATAACGATAAAGACATGACGTTAATAACAAAACTTAAATTAAAAGAAGTCCAAAATAAATTAGATTCACTCAGTCCACATTCAAGAAACCGTAGAGGAATAATTAATGGATTAGGCACAGTAGTTAAGTTTATCACTGGCAACATGGACGCAAATGATGCAAAAATATTAAACAAACAAATTGAAGACTTAAGATCCGAACAAACAAATCTTCGACAAGACACTAACAGCCAAATAAAATTAAACTCTATTATGATACAAAGGTTTGAAAATATTACTAATCATATAAACAATCAGCAACTAAAAATAGAAAATTTTGTCAACAAAATTCAAGATCAGAACACAAACAGAATTCGAGTTAATGAAGAAATTCTACTTCAGACTCAACATCTCGCACAAATTAATTACAACATTGACTTATTAAACAATCATTTAGCTAACATTGCAGAAGCAATAGTACTAGCAAGACTTAATATAATATCAAAATTTTTTCTTAATCATGAAGAATTGGATGAAATATATAACACACTTTCAGCTCAATCAATAAATATACAATCTACCAACAATATCTATGAATTACTAGGATTACAAGCTTATTACAACAACACAAATATAATATTTAATGTCCGCATTCCTATCCTATCATATAACAATTATTCCCTAATTCATATTATACCACTCCCCATTAACAAAACAAAAGAAATAGAAATATTACCTTATGCATTATATAACTCTGAGAGCATTCAGTATTTGTCTGAAATTTGTCCGAAAGTAGAAGGAATTTACTATTGTCAAGAAGCAAAACAACAAGAAAATATCACAAAATCAACCTGCCTAGGACGGATTATTCTGCCACAAGAAGGAAAACCAGCTCATTGCGTCACCAACGACATTGGCCAAATATCGAACATTTTACAACCAGAACACAACTACATATTAATGCTGAACACCCAACCAACATTAGTTAACTCGACTTGCAACTTCGCTCCACATCCAGTATCGGGAAATATTTTGCTACACTTCGAAAACTGTCAAGTAGAGATAAACAACATAACATACCAGAGTAACCCAAACATCTACTGGGACGAAATACATCTAATTCCAACTGCACACATACCAATACACACCAATTTCACAGTCGGAAAATTAAACCTCCACAAAATCAACAACTTCAACATCGAGAATAGAATCGCTATAAACAACTTGAAATCTAAAACAAAACGAGAGCTCAATATAACTATCGGAGGAATACTACTCATGGGAACAATAATTTTGTTATTCATCCTATATAGTTCCAGAAGATTTAAACGAAACATTGTTTTTGATCATCCCGCTCCAACCACAAACCAAAGGTTATGGCCGTCGCTTCACACCGGGGGGGGAGGAGTTACGTTACCACCAACGACGATGGTAACATTAGCACCACCTAAGCCATTGAGACTACAATAACAACAAACAATTAAGTACGACGCATACAGCAGAACCTATCCCACTGAGTTCCACTTGAACCATCGAAGCTACAACAACAACAATAACTAAAACGCACAACTAGCGATAATTGCATATTTTTTAAGTATTTCAATAAATCAGTTGATTTGTTTATTTAGGTTATTCTACATTTCTTTTGTATGTCACATAAATTATTTTTGTTATTTAAGTTATTTCAAGTATCTCTTTTCCGCTATTCAATACTTTGTTGCACTTATTAAAATTTGGGTGACACTTAAATATCGAACTGCATTTTTTGAATGTATGTCATAAACATACATATGGTATTTAAATATATGTATTTCAGCATTTCTTTGGAATGTATGTCATAAGCATACATTCATTACATTGTGGAAAAATATATTTACTTGTATTTATGTATTACACGAAGAAATCGTAAATGGAAAGTTGTAGACGGAAAAGAAGATTTTAATAAAGTTAGATAAGATTTCACACTCAAGAAGAGAAGTTGTTTTAATTTAAACCTCCCACACCATAACTCGAGCGCTACCAACAAACGCGTTGTTGTTTTTTATGTTTTTTGTTGTTGGCACAATTTTCTATTGTGCCACTTATTCAAGGAATTCGTCTTGAGACTGATTTTTTGTTGATGCAACTTATTTGCAGAATGTTATAGCGATCAGATCAGAGCAATTGGTTGACTGATTTCTAAAATTGTTTTATTTAATCAATCTTCACTTCTTAAGCTAAGTCGTGACGAAGGCTACATTTTGAAATTTTAATTATTTAATTAAAAGGGTAAAAAAATGCGCATTAAAAAAGGGTGCTAGTGAGTTAAAACATTTTTGTACAAGGCTGCACAAGATATTTTGCTGCAAAACCTTTTCACGACGAATTTCTTCTTTGCATTATGGTAAACTTTTCCAATAATACTGGACCAAAGTACAACAATTCAAATTTTCTTCCTCCCTATACCTCCCATGATGGTATCTTTCAAAAGAGAATCAAACAATTTCAGTCATTTGCTATTTCCATTACAACTTTCTTACGTCATTGGTATGAATAGATCGCAAGATTTAATTTTCGATCAATTAAATGCTTAAGACATGAAAGCCAAAGGCAAAATTCTTATAATTTTGATGCAAAAAATTATACAAGCGACTTGTATGAATCTGTAAGCACATCGCTAATTCATCATCCACATAAAATTTGTTGGATTTTCTATTAAAACTTTGTTGCCTTGACCAAAAACTTAATAGGCTGTAAGCAGTCAAAGTCCATGCTTGGGCTTACACAAGTTTAATGTCCATGTTCCTTTAGTTTTTTTTCTGCATTGAAGACTTTCATATGGAGCTTTGTATGCAATATTTTATTCAAAAAAATTTATATTATAAAAAACATCAAGAAATATACAGCTTTTTTCTCTCTCTTATATAACATGAATTATGAAAAATATTTATGCACATATTTCGTTTATCAAGAGAAAACTAATTATTTTCATGTCCTTAGTGTAGTGTTTTTTCATTAATTAAAAATATTGAAAAATTAAGTCATAAATTTGAATTCATGTATTCATTTCTGATATTTGTTTAGTTTTTGCTTATAATTGAGTGCGCAAAAATATTTGCAATCTCTTTGATAGAATATTTTATAAAAAATATGTATGCAAAATATTTCCTTGTTAAAACTTCAAAAAAATATCACATAAAATCTAGCAAACAAGCAAGGACATTGCTCGTTGATCACAACTCGATGAAGCATTTCAAAATGCAACAAAACCCAAAAATTCATATGCACACATATGCACAACAAATACACATACTACTTCACACACATAATCATACTCCTAAACACACATACACACACACACACATATTCACTCTCAAGCAGTGCTATATCGAGCTTTGCATTTCATATTCGACGAGTTTTTAATCACTTCTGTTGAATATCGTCAATAAACACCAAACTGGGGAAAACAATTTAATGATGTCTGTTGAGGCAACGAGCACACTTGTTGTTGTTCTTCTTGGTAGTGTTGTTGTTGTGTGCTGACATTGTTGCTGTTGCTGCTGGTGATATCAATAGTTTTGTTGCTGCTGCTGCAAC
The DNA here is from genome assembly GCA_914767935.1 of Coremacera marginata. NCBI lineage: Eukaryota > Metazoa > Arthropoda > Insecta > Diptera > Sciomyzidae > Coremacera > Coremacera marginata. The sequence goes on from OU612045.1 coordinate 153,411,121, forward strand.
TTCTACTTTTGATACTTTAGCCAAGCTTGTTTTTCTGGGTGGTCATATATTTGGGCATGTGTGGCATTTAAGCGCGTGTGTTTGTACATGTGTTGGTGTACATTTGTGTGTTCAACTTTTGGCATTTCATTTGTTGCTACTATAGCCTGGCTGCTATGCAACAGAACAGCTAAGGCAATTGTTGCCACTGCCACTGGTGTTATTTTGCTGTATTCCGAATGCATAAATTTTTTGGTTGAATTTGAATTTTCTGCCTCACATAGTGAATGTGAATGTGTGGTTTTATACCAAAACTTTCGACTTTTGAATCAGGCCGCGAGCCAGACTTCAACCGCTGCCAACTGTTGCAATGTAAACAACAACATGAGCTCAACTGTTGGTTGATGTAGTTTTTTTCTTTCTGTCTCGATTTTGCTTTGTGTTTTTAAATGCATGGATTTTCAATTATATTTTGGGCTTATTTTTTGTTTTTGTTAAAGCTTTGGTAATTAAGTGTTTGCCATAGCGATTGGTTATATGCCACAAACTTGATTGATCCATTTATTGACTTAAATATTGATGCATATCGATGACGAGAAAATTTGTTTGTGGTCACTGAAGTGCACTTTGGTTGGGTGAATTGTTGTGGTTTCAACATAAGCGTCAACTATTTTTCATTTTTATGTAGAAGAATTTGAACATTTATATGAAAATTGAATAGTTTAATGGCAAGCTAATTAATATATAACAAAATAGCTGTTTCAGTTTTTTATTACAGTTCGTTCTTTAAAGAAAGAATATAAAAATATTATTCAAGAATATTTAAGAAAAATGTAGAAACGTTCAGAAGCTAAAAAGGATCGAGGCCATGAAGGTTTCTTTGGAGCCTGTCTTGATTGGAGCTATAATATTAGAATTTTTAAAACAAAAACTTCTAAAGGCGCGCTTTGTGCATTTTTTGGTAGGAGAAAAAGTTATTTTTCATTTTCATTTCATTTCATTTATACATTAAAAATGTTCACAAATTTTAGAACAGAGTCTTTTAAATGCCGTAAGAATATGGAAACATATAAAAACAATAAGTGATAAACAACAAATTACTAACAAGGAAAGGTCCCCAGGTGTCACTCACCGATTTGAATAATTTTTGGATATGTGATAGAGGACAAAAATCTAAGGTCGACGCATTTTTTTATACGTGCTCAATCGATAGTTTACGGTTTCAAAATGACGTTTTAAAAGTCAGCGAAAATTTGGTTTTTTTGCCACAATTTCACTATTTTCCATAAAAATATATGCATATTTGGTATCAAACGAAAGGTATTTTAAAGCCACACATGATGGCATCCCCTTTGGAGAAATAAATTTGATTGTAATTTTGTTGTTGTAGCTTTGAACAGTATTTAGTCGATATCATAAGGAACGCATTTTCGAAATTGTTTCATTTTCATTTATATTTGATTTAAAAGAATTCTCAAAGTTACCTTTTTTTGTTTTTCTAAATATTTAAGTTTTTATTTTAAAATTTTCTTTATTAAAATATGCATATATTTTCTAAAAAAAAAATTTTTTTTTAGAGATGAAGACCACAATATGGGTATCAAAAATTTTGTTTTTTCTCCAAATTTCCGTATGTGTAAATATTTGATCCGAAAAGTTTATATTTAACAGGATTTCTATACAACTTTGTGCTCTTAACTTGTTTGCCCGAAGGAATGAGAAAAAAAACCATCAGAAATTTAAAAATATGACTTACTATATAAATATCTCCGCTAGTTTTCAACACATTTCACAAAATTTTTTTTTTTGTTATAAAGTTTAATAAAAGTACTTGCCAAAATATATTTTAACAATACCAATTACTGTATATTTGTATTATTAATATTTTTTTTTTTCAAAAAAGGCCCAAAATATTCAATGTTTCCTCAAAAAATTACGTAAAATTTGTTTTTGTTGTAAAAATAATTTAAATTCAAATTTGCATTTTAAACTGCCTTTCACATGGCATGACATTTATTAGCAAAAATTGATTCAGTTTTAAACAAAAATTTATTTAGGTACTATTTCTTTCATAAAAAAACAAGTGTTCGGTTTCGATTTTTTTGATGAAATTAATTTTTTTTAAAAATGTTCTTTTTATAACATTTTTATTTTTATTTATTTGAAAAAAAATATCCCAATAACGTGTGGTCACTGAAAATCTGCGCAAACTTTGATTCAAAAATATGCAACACTGGCACATCGTAGTTGATCGTGCTTTATGCCGTTAGATTCTTCATTGCTTATGGCTTACATATGCAAAATTTGTCAGTTGTCAGCTTGCGTTTGCCTTGTGAACAAGGGTTCAAAAGAACTAGAAGTGAGATATCGCGTGAACAGATTCTATCAAGAAAATAAATCGTATAAAAAAAAAAAAAAAATAAATAAATCGTTGGGTAAATCGTATACATTACAAAGTTTTTCTAAGGAAAATATATCAAAAAGAACAGTGTATTCCATTATGGAACGTTTTGAGAATAATCTGGCTGCAGAAAGAAAAAAAAATGTTAACGAAAAAACGTTAAAATTACAGAAAGTCGTTTAAAGGCCATAAAGGTATTTTTCGACCACAATGACCAAGCTTAACAGCGCGCTGCGTCCAGAAAATTTAACATATCGAAGTCATACGTCCAAAAATTACTTAAAGAGAAGACTGAAATCCGGTATAGATAGAAAAAAAAAAAAACAATTCCAAAACGACGGTCCAACAAATTTTAGCAGCCAAAACAAAGTGTGGTCGACTTTTTCGAAAGTTCTCCAATTGCGAGTGTTTGTTAGATGACGAGTCGTATTTTACGCTAACACACTCAAAAATTAATGGAAGTGACGGCTTTTATTCAAGCGGTGTATTTTTAACACAGGTTTCAAGAAAATTTAAAACAAAAGCTTAGTTTGAGCACAAAGTTTTGGTATGGATAGCTATGAGTCCAAAAGGATGAGCTCCGCACTGATACGCAAATCTGGCTTCGCTATTAATGGAGAAACGTACTTAAATGATTGCTTAAGCTCACGCGTTGTACCGTTTATTAAAGCCAAATATGCAGATGGCAATTATGTCTTCTTCCCGGATCTTGCAAGCTCTCACTATGCGAAAAAAGTTATCGAATATTTAAAGGAGGAACGCATACATTTCGTACAAAAATTTGACAACCCCGCGAATATCCCCGAAGCGCGACCAATTAAAGATTTTTGGAGTTATTTGAAATGCAGAGTCTATGAAAATAACTGGTGTGCCCAATATGTGGACCAACTTATTAGTCGCTTAAGTTTTGTCTGAAGAAAATTAACAATAACGTTGTATAACGCCTTGCAAGAAGTACCATCAGACGAATTGATCGTATTCTTCGCAACGGAGTTATCGAATGTAACTAATACTTTTTAATTGTTGTATACATAAGTTGATTTAAATTGAGTATTAGTTTGTTTGAATAAAGTTTTTGTTAAAAGAGCTTATTTGTATTTTTACTTAGTGCAGATTTTCAATGACCACACGTTATTCTTTTCCAATCAAATGTTATTACTAACAACCTATTTTCATACCATGTGGATCTGTATGAACAAAACTCCTTTTCTGTTTTAATTATTAAGTTTCTATATCCTTCCCATGCTCATTTTAAAGAAATTTTTTATACTTTTCAGTTATTAACCCTTGAGTAGTTGGGGTAATGCGTTACCATAGGAGCGAGGTGTGGCAGCCAAGGGTTAATAACTAAAAAGTATGTATAAAAAATTCAACAAATTCAAAATCAAAAATAGAAAAAATCATTTATGACAACAAATAAAGACTGAACAATTTTAATTCAGCTTAGGTTTTAATAACATTTGCATCAAAATAGAGAAAGCAACAGCAGAGCAGATAAAGATTAAACAATTTTAATAAGATTAAGTGTTTTAAAAACATTCGGACCCTGCACCTTCAGATTTTTATTTGTGTTGATCTCTGCAGAACTCTTGTAATGGTGTAAATTTAAATTCTGTGGAGGCCTGCAAGACGCATTTGGATCAGTTTTTCGCTCAGAAAATCCAAAAGTTTTACACAGATGGAATGGAATGGAAAGGCTTAAGCCCAAAAAATGGCAAAAGATTATTGTGTTTCTAATATAAGAAAAAAAATGTTAAGTTTATGTTCGAATTTGTAACTGAACTTTTTCGAATACACAATATAATCGACAGTTTCTGTGTTTTTTCTATGGAGACCCTCAGAAGAGTGGCAGACGGGGGAGCAGACGAAGAAATGTTAAGGAATAATGAGACCAGCTGATATATTTGACCCCTCAAGAGGTCAATTCAGAAGAGCTAAGAACTATAATAGACAGTTTTTGCCTTTTTTGTATGGAGACCCCCAGGCAAGACATGCTAAAGGCTAAAAAATAATAGGACAAGCTCATAAACTTGAACTCTAGGAGTCAATTTGTGAGTGATTTCTTTAAATCGAAAATTGGAATTTTTTTTCAAAAGATTATAAAATACTTGCATAAAGATTTGCCGAAAAATTTGATGATCTTCCTATGATACTAAGTTGAAACTTCAATATTAACTTCTACCACAAATAACAGTTTGAGTTTAAATAAAATCTATCACTAATTAATTTTGACTGAAGTTGGACTGAGTTTTGACTGAGTTGGTTTTTGAAGGTTGGACTAAGTGAACGGTTTAACTTGATTACGTCTGCGAATATAGAAATTTTTTTATCTCTTTGATTTCATATCAATAAATATTATGTAAACTATTAGTTTTATAACAAACAATTAGCAGAACGAATGCTCTAAGACTTAAATAACTTTAAACATTTAAAAATGTCAAGTATTGTTGCGTAATTAATCGCTTGGCAAAATAATTGTTATTTCAACAATGCTAACGCATTAAATTTATCATTGAATCAATACAATTCAATGCAATTCAATTTATTTGAAATGTTGCCGTGGAGACATTTTCACGCGTTACAAATGGCCAATTTAATTAGTTGTCGAACAAAAGCACCTGCTGGCGGCACATTCAGAATCCAACGCACAAGCAGACACACACACATATGCACAGGACTACAAATACAATATATATATATATTCCTATATATTATATCTACTTATGTACAGAAAAGCCGTTTAGATTTTGGCCAAATATTACTCATTGGAAAAAAAGAAACTGCGTTTAAATTCCATTGATTTCAACAAAATCGCAGCAAAATGAATGAAACAGAGAAAAGCAACAAAATTAAATTAAATTATATAAAAACAAAAAAATTGCTTTGTGAAAGTAGACACAAGAGCATCAGGCAGAACTTTTTAAAATCAATGGTCAAATGTAAGTGAAGCCAATGAAACTTAGAAGACATTAAAAAACGTTTCTTTGCAATAACTTATATAATCGAACAAAAATCTAATCTAATTAAATTAAATCTAATTAAATAGTGTGGGATTAACTGACAAGCAAGAGTTTTTTTGACCTGGCATATTTAGTTTAACTTGACGATGATTGATGAATAGCTAAAGTTCTTGACTTGAGTTTAATCTAGGAAAATAAATTTGTCAAATGCAGTAATTAAAACAAAGGTGAATTACTAAAAATGGCGCAAAAGTGACCAGCCAACGATTAGTGGCAAAAGCTTCATTCTTCAATCCATGTTTAAGATTGAAGCATGTTTAATTTCTGGTAGTTTCATCACCATCGCTCGCAAAATTCTGTTAACATTTTGAAGATCTTTTCCTTCTAAGTGTTTGGTGCTGACTACAATGGAAGCACTACTCGCCGAAAACATTTAGTAAATTGTTTAATCTCCCAATTAATTTGAAAAATGAATACTTTGTTGCGTAGTAACATTTTGGTATTTATATAATGAAACTTTTAAATTTCAAAGTATATATTTTATTTCATACTAGCTGAATACCCGGCTTAACTCGGGAGTTGATAAAAATAATTTTCGATTTAATTTGTCAAGGACAAGGAATTTTGTGTGCATCATTCAAACCGGTAACTTAGGCGAAATTAACAAAATGTAGCTTCAACATCTGAAAATTATGAGAAAAAGTTGGGGAAATCGTGATTTGTGTGTGCGTGCCGCCAATCGCTTGCATAAATATATTTTCAAGTTATATATTGTATTCGATAGATTGCACATTTTTGAAAAAAATCAGAGCAAAAACGAATTCTTGGCAATTCGCGAGGAAACTGGACATAAAGTAAATACTCGCCCTTTTAAATACAAAGCCCTTTCCATACTCGATATTAAATCCTATATATCCGATACACAAACTTTTATCTAAATCGCAAGAGCGGTTTTTGAATGTTTTACGATTTTTTAAGTGATATGTACTACAGCGCCATCTGGTGTTTAAGATAAAAAGTAGAAAAAAAAGTTCAAGATACCCACCCTATCCGAAAACTCCTATGTAAAAATTTTCACGCAAATCGAATGTACAGCTAGGAGTTTTTCGACATTTTTAAAACATTTGTACTGCAGTACCCTCTGGTGTTCAATACAGAACGAAATAGATAAGTCATAAAAACTACCGTACCCGAAAACCCCTAAATACAAATTTTCATGTAAATCGGATGAATGGTTTCGGAGATAAACTACAATAACAAAATTTATGGAACCAAATCTGAACCATCCAGGGATCTACTTAAACACGCACAAAAAAAAATTTATCAGAATCGGTGCAGCAGTGTAGGAACAGTTTAATAACATGCACACGTACAAATTGTACAACAGCGCCCTCTAGTTTTCAAAACAGAGCAAAAGAAATACACGAAAAAATTTTTCATCCAAATCGGATGAGCGGCTTTCTACTTTTTTACGATTTCTTAAGTGATTTGTACTACAGCGCCCTCTGGTGTTCAAAATAGAACAGAGTAGATAAGTCATTAAAACTCACCGAATCCGAAAACCTCTACATACAAATTTCCATGTAAATTGGATGAACGGTTTCGGAGATAAGCTATAAAAACAAAATGCAGCGCCACCTACCGGGTCCAATTGTGAATCTGAACCATCAAGGGATCCACTCAAACACACACAAAAAATTTCATCAAAATCAGTGCAGCCGTAAAGGAACAGTTTTATAACATACATACGTACTAATTGTATAACAGCGCCCTCTAGTTTCGAGAAAGATCAGAAAAGATAGCACCAAAACCTTTGTCGTACTCGAAAATTGCTATTTACTAATTTTTATGCAAATCGCATGAGCAGTTTTGGAGTTTTTCACGATTTCAAGATAGTTCAAGATAACACAAAAAAGATAAGCTCAAAACACTCACCGTATCAGAAAACCCCTATTTTCCAGTTTTCATACAAACCGGATGCACGGCTTAGGAGTTTTTCGAGGTTTTTCAAAATATTTGTACTACATCGCCCTCTGGTGTTCGAGATAGAACAGAGTAGATAAGTCAGAAAAACTCAGCGTGTTCGAGAACCTCTATATACAAATTTTCAGGCAAATCGGATAAACGGCTTAAGAGTTTTTCGACGTTTTTTAAATATTTGTACTACATCTCCTTCTGGTGTTCAAGATAAAACCTAGTTTATAAGTCATGAAAACTCACCGTTTCTGAAAATCTCTATATACCAACTTTCAAGCAAATCGGTTAAACGGCTTAGGAGTTTTTCGACGTTTTTTAAAATATTTGTACTACAGCGCCCTCTGGTGTTTGAGATAGAACAGAGTAAATAAGTTATAAAAACTCACCGTATCCGAAAAACTCTACTTACAAATTTTCATGCAAATTGGATGAACGGTTTCAGAGATAAGCTAAGAAAAATAATGCCTGGAACCCGAGCGCAGCGCCCCCTACAAGGTCCAACCTTTTTTACTGTATAAAAGGTAGCCTATGTTATGACCAGGCATATAAGGAACCTAGATGCCAAGTTTCATTTAAGTCCATACAGTGATTTTCGCGTGATGCTTTAACAGACAGACAGACAGACAGACAGACAGAAAAAATTTTAAAAGTGCGATTTTCGGACTCAGCGTCATTTAAAATGTCCACCGCAAAAGGAATTTCAAAAAAATATTTTATGTACAGATTTGTTTTTTTACAATTTTATATTTTAAAAGTTATATAATACATAATAAATAAAAGTTTTTTTTTTAATTTTTGTTGTACTTTTAATCTTTACATTGCTTAAACTATCAGTCAGTAACAGTAACAGAAAATAATCAAAATAAACGTAAAAAATTCGCTTTTCCAGTTGATATTACTTTACTTGTGGTTGCATTTGTTTTTTTTTTTTTTAAATCATCAAATTACTGAAACAAACAGTAACTCTTAATTACATTTTTAGATCCGCGAAGTTTGAATAGTATTAATTATGGTAATATTTTTTTTCCCGTGTATTATAGTCTGACACATAAATCATGTTAGCAAGTAACAAAACTAAGTCTCATTTATACAGTGAGTTTGAAAATATTTTAGACAAACCTTTACTGTTGACAAAAATTTTGATTTGCTAATCACAATCATGAGTTCGAAGATGCAATCAGGTTCAACGCTTACCTAAAAAGATAAAAAAAAAAAAATTAGATAGTCTCTAAATTTTACTTACTGTAAATAAGTGCTTATTTTAAGTTCATGCCAGTATTTTATAATAGGGTGGTCTTTACATGGGCATAGTCAGGATTCCAGCAAATATCAATTTTTTATATTTGTATGTAGCTATATAAAGAGGCTTTCATTAAGGACTTGACAACTTTTTTTTTAAATAAAACATAAACCATTTGAGATATTTCAAAAACTTTATTATTGGCTTGGAGAACATTTAAAACATTTATGAATGGAACACGACTTCGTTCATATGGCCACCGCGAGCACGTATGCAGCGATCGAAGCGTTGGACCCAATTTTCGATGACTCGGCCACACATTTCACGTTCAATGTTGGCTTTGAGCTCTTCCAACGTCGCACAGTGCGCTTTTTTCGATTTTAGGATGACATTGCTATTATTTCAGAAACTATAAGAGCTAGAGTCATGAAATTTTGTACCAATTATCTTTAAGGCAATATTAGTAATGTGATTCTAGGTCAACTGCCACGCTTACCTCTAGCTATGCGGGTATTACGCCTCCTTTTTAAAGAGAAAAAACTCCATAACTTTGCTAGAACTAAACGAAAGTAGCTGAAATAAAGAAGTAAAGTTTATTTAACTACATTAAAGCGCCCCGCCAAAAATTATTAAGATCGGTGAACTTTTAGGTATACCTTCCATACAACTAGACTGTACCAAAGAACTACTGATATTATTTATCATATTCTCATATCATATGCATGTTTTATATAAAACATTTAAAACAAATATATAAATTTTTTGTTAAATTTTCCTTTTATTCTGAATCAGAACTATAATTTTGAGGTTCTGAGGAGCTTAAAAGACTTAGAACTTCTGAAGTAATTTTAGACTTTAATAATTAGTAATTTAGTGTTTTCCGTAGCTCAAACGCAAGGAAAAACGTAATAATTTCAAACGATTTTTAATTTAGATATATTTATTTTAAAATCAAGACAATATACAAAACAATTTAAAACCTCCATAGCACTATGGTTTTTCTTTAACATACATTCTTCGTGACTGCAAATTTTTGCCCAAAATTAACATAATTTTGAAAAAAAAAATGTTGACGAAAATTTTTTTTTCAAATAAAAATATGAATTTAATAAGCAACAACGCCAAGTTAATCAAAAATGACTAATTTTAATTTTAAAGCAAATTATAAATAGACATAAAACAAATTGTCTTGCAAATCCATGCGATTTAGTGCAAATATTGCATTTTTTAAGGGTTTTTTGATTTAAAGTGTTTTTTCTTATGCGCAGCTAGCCGCAGCAGGTTTTTCAAGAAACATAGAGTAGAAGTACTATATTTAATGGAAGTATAAGTGACCCCCCAATATAAGGTGATATAAGACGTTTTTTTTCACTTTATTTTTGTTAAATTAATATTCCTTGAAAAATTAAAACATAAATTTCTGCGATTTTTCTATTTTATGTTTATAATTATATTCTTATTATTTTATAATAAGCTTAATTATTGTTAAAGCTTTAATAAACATAAAAAAACCGAATTGAAATATGTTCTTTTCGCTAGAAGTTATAAATGTTTGAAATTGCCCTTCTTTTATTTGTTTTGAATGCACTTATTTTTGTTATCAAAAAGTTTCAACTTTGGCGAATTATGTAAAAATATTCAAAAACAGCATCAAGTTTTTATTATCATTTTCATTTTAGTCATTTAATTTTCTGTTGCAAAAATAATTTTTTTTATGAAAAATCAAAATCAAAAAATTTACTGATGTCATCCTAATTTTGAAAAAAGCGCACTGTGCGTCGTCGGCTTGTTGACATAGACCAACTCCGCCAGGTTGCCGCCTGCCTGTCCCAAGCCAGGATAAAGGAAGAGGGTTGGTCATGGGATACGTCCCATGCCGTAAAAAGTTAGAGCCAACCAAGAGCTCGGGGTGGCGCCCATCTTGGTAGCAGGTCAATATGTATATCATATTGAAAAAAGCATGCGATGGAATAGCAATGGTCCATAAAACTTGTTAGCACGGGGATAGTCAAACCCGTCGAAAAAAGTGAGGTGACCTTATCTATCCACGGCATGGAGACATGGCCTATATGGTCAACAAAAAGACAAAAAATGGTGTCTTAGGGCACAAGGAGTGTCACGTATGTGGGCACAAAGGCGACCTGTGACGCTGGGCACAGGTCAAATGAAATCGTAGGCACTTCATATAGGGTATGGTGATATAACCATGCCTTGTATGGAAGTGCCAGTCAGATACGAAACAGTGCTATGTGCACGGTCAAAAACAAAAGTTCTTATATATGTATTTTATATGTATATAAGAATTTTTTGTCTCTTTGCTGGGATGTTGTAGACCCTCATTTTCGGCGGGACCGAGTTGCCCAGGTGACTATCATGGGTTGGCCCTTCGGGGAGACTCGTGCTGGCTGTGGTTTGTGCACATCGCTTGCACAGGTCTAGATTGACCGGCAGGGTCGCACAGTTGTACAACCGGGCTGGCATACCTGCTTAGTATGCAAGAGATTGGATAGGTCTCGATGTCTCAACCAGTAGATGGTAATGAAGGTACGCCATCTACCGGTAGCTAAACTGGTACTATTAAGGGCAGTATGGAATTATTATTGCATACTGCTTTTACAGAATAGGGCACAGAGTAATGCTATTGTGTTTGTAAATGTGAAAACATGTACTTGGTTGCTCTTCTAATGTACTTGTAAATTACAGGTCCGGAAGAGTATTTCAGGTGCACATCCTTTTAGGATGCGTATTTTTTTAATACGGTTGATCATTCATGAACTATAACTCCAAAGTTTAGAACCCAGAGGGATTGAGCTGTAATGGCAGGGGTTCTCTATAAAGAAACAAACATGGGCTTTCTGTTGACATAGACCAATGACTTGACGTAGCTCCAAAGAAAATAGTCTAGAGGCGTTAAATCGCATGAACGAGGCGACCAATCTTGGTGGAACCACATGTCGTCCAAGTACATATCTTCCAATTTGGCCCAAAAATAATAGGTAATCATGGCGTGATAACGATGGCCATTTACAGAAACGTTACGATCGTTATCGTTGACAAAAAAATATATTCTAATGACGCCGCCGGCATGCAAACCGCACCCAATAGTTATTTTTTGCGGATGTAGTGGTGATTCATGAAGCACATATGGATTTTCACCCGACCAATAACGCATATTTTGCTTATTGACGAGCCCATTGAGCCAAAAAATGAGCTTCGTCACTGAAGATGATTTTGCGATGAAATTCATCATCTTGGCGCATCTTTTCCAGAGCCCAATCAGCGAACGTACGTCGCTTCAAATGGTCCATCACTTCAATTCTTGAGTCAGCTTGATCTTGTATGGGCGTAAGCCATACAGTGATCTGGGCGGTGCCCAATTCTTGAGAAAGCCGTAGAATGGACTGTTTTGAATCGTTTGCTACGGACGCCTGAACGGCAGCGATATTTTCGACACTTCGACCAACCCGTTGTCACACTGGCACAGCAAAATCACACAACTAATATGTAGACTCAAATTTTTGCACTTAACCTGTTATTATCTCTAACCTGTTATGATGAAAGCTCAACATTTCACTAACCTGTTATGATGAAAATGTTGAGCTTACTGAATAAATTGACAGTGACAGTTCGATGATTAGTGAAAGGGTGTATTTAGAATATACAGGGTTGTCCATATTTGAAGCGCCATTTTATTTTTAAATAAATCAAAGAAACCACAATTTTTTGTCTTGTTCGTCATGAATATCATTTAATTGGGTTCAAGTAGATTTGCTTACATCATTTCTTGAATATGATATCTCGTAAATGGTCACCATTGGCCTCTACGACATATTGTGCCCGTTTTGCAGCATTTTCCATGGTTTTCTTCAACATTTCGATGGGAATGGCTGTTATTTCTTGACGGATGTTGGTTTTCAGCTCTTCTAGGGTCTTTGGCTTGTTGACGTAAACCTTTGATTTCAAATAACCCCACAAAAAGAAGTCTGGAGGCGTTAAATCTGGTGATCTTGGCGGCCAATCGAAATCATCATTTTTTGACATCAAACGGCCAGGGAACAATTGCTTCAAAAAATCGATTGTAGTGCGGCTTGTGTGTGGTGGCGCGCCGTCTTGTTGAAACCAGTAGTGCCTGATACGCTTTCGACGAACGATTGGCATGAAAAAATTGTGTATCATATCGCGATAACGCTCCTGATTGACAGTAACTCTGTGGTCATTATCATCTTCGAAAAAGAACGGCCCAATGAGCATTTTAGCACAAACGCCGCACCAAACAGTGACTTTTGCATCGTGAAGAGGTACCTCTTGAATCTCTTGTGGATTTTCAGTTTCATACAAACGATAAATTGTTTTCTTGGAAGGCGCACTTTTCACTTTATTTTTTTTTTTGAAAGCACGGTGAGTTTTCACTATTGACTTGTTTTGTTGAATGTAAATTTCAACAATTTTAGAGCGTTCGCGTGGCGTGTACTGTTCCATTGTAAACATTTGCTTGGAATGACGCTTCAAACGCGGTATGTCATTAGTCGATTTGGCATCACTGCGGAAAGTTACAGTGTTGCCAGATGGGCGCTTCGAATAATTCAAAGTTGCCAAGTCCTTATGGAAAACCCTTTATATATATTATAATCTAGTGTTGGGTTCCACGACTGGAGGATGAAGTGTATGCAGATATCAAAATAGATCAAATTTTGTATCAATGGCTAGTTTTTTGCTCAAGATTAGAGTAAGCTAAATAAATGTTATTTTAATTTTATTCAATTAGAAAAAGATATGCTTTATGATTGCATTAAAATTATTATAAAATTTTAAAACAAATCTCAAGAAAATAATCGTCAAATCAAATAATCGTCAATAAACAAATCAAGAAATTAAAAACGTTTAAAATTTGATTTGTAAAAAGTTTTATTTGATTTGAAAAAGTTTCTTTTACTAAACGAAATGGTATATTAAGTGCGTTCCTGTCGAAAATTCATTGCTTACTTGTTTAAATAAGTCGAAAAATAGAATTTTTTATAATTAACATAAAAATGTAGATTTTTGGTTTAAAACATTTATTCATACTAAATTATTAAAATACATAAAAGAGAACAAAGCTGAAATGGTTTGGAATATTCAAGAGAAAATAAAAATAGTTGTAGTAGCGTTCGCACTTAAATATAATATAATTTTTAGTTTCGATAAGCATTCCTATAGCAACTTTACCTACCATCGGAAGGTACCAAGTTGGGAGCAATTCTCTTGGTTTGAATAGCATTTTAAGAGAAACTCATTTAAATTCCTATATGAACTAAGAAAGTTTTGTAATTTGTGTCTTTTGATGATTTTTCAATCAGCTTAAATAACATGATTCACATAGTATCTATAGAATTTCCAAGCAAATGCTGTCAAAAGCTTATTCGAATTAAAGTCATTTAAGCTGATTGACTTCATTAATGCTGTAGTTGCAACATCTTTTAAGAGAGAGAGAAAAACAAAAAGATACATTTTTCATTACAAGCAGCACTAAAATTATTCACTTGCCCTGCCAACCTTTTTTTTTTTTTTTCTTTTGGCTTCCAGTATTTTGTGAAGTCTTTCAAATTGCTTCATATAAAATGCCCAACGTAAATATTGCTCTTTTTATGCCTCGCGTACTGTCAGTCCACCATGCCATGAATAAGAAAAAGTCTTTAGTTCTACTTGCTTTGGCTTCATGTCATTTTTAAGCCATGCTGAATGCATTCATTTAACAGGTTTTTTTTTTTTTTTTGATTTTTGTGTAAAAAATTTTTTCTCTCTCTCTCAATGACTGCCAGCAATTTTTAAGTGGTTTACACAAGCTGCTCACATGCAGTCAGTCAGTCAGCTGCTGCAACATGTTGTTGCCACACCATTCAAGGCGTATACAAACATACATACCCACATACACACGCACACATTCATACACACAGGCACACTTTTTGTTGCAAACGCCTTTCAAGTTGCTGGCAAATTGTTATGCTTAAATGGCTTTGCAAGAAGGCCTTTGAGTCCTTGAGTGTAATACTGTGAGTGCAAATGTGTATGTGAGTATGTTTGTGTGATTTTATCAATGGTTAGAAAATAGTTCTATGTTACATTTATTGATTATGATTAAGCTGGTAGCTTTGCCAAGCCCTTAAGCTGGCATTTTCAATGCTCATTTAATATAAGCGCTTAAAGGTGAGGTTTTTGATAGAAATAAATATGTGTGTATATAAAAATAGCCCAATAGTCAAAAAATAAAAAAACAACCCAATGGAAGAAACATGCCTTTCTCACTGTTTCGGCGAGCGCTTGTATAAGATCTGCTGTATAGCTAGACATGGCAGTACAACATTAATATTTTTTTAGCAAATACTGGTTCCGCTTATATTTCGGTGTAACTTTTTCGTTAAAATTTGAAATATGTACCTTTTTAAAACATGGTATAATAATCAACTTTATGACTATATCAAATATAATTCATTGAAAATATTTTTATCTAATATAAATATATAAAACAAAATAAAATTAAAGAAAATATACACTGTAGAAATCTTGGAATAAATTTTTAAGTACGAACAAAGTATTACAAAATTTTTTAATTCAAAAAGTATTCCATTTATTACTACTCAATAGATTAAAAAATTTTCAAATACACCAAATACACATTTCATACCTCTTTAAATGAATTTGACACTATGGCGAATATTATATTTGAATTTAAGTCATATAAAATATATATATATATTTTAATACCTTCTGTCTTTATTTTCAGATTCTTAAGATTCATACGTCTTATTATTCAGAGTGACTTTTTCGGTAAGCAGAGCTGTACTAAACAATTTGTGTAGACAATTTTTTATTTGTAAGCAACGTTTTCTACTTTAATTTCAATGATGACGCGAGTTCGAAACCTTCAAAGAGGGATTACTTAAAAATCATAATGCAGTATAAAAATAATAATAAATACTTTATTACTTTAATACTCATCTGTATTAAATTGTTAACTCTAATAAGGGAAAAATTTAATGTGAAGTTAGCATTGGAAGTTAAATCAAAATCAGAGCATTGAAAATCAGAGCAATGTGAATATGAATTTGTATTTAAAATAAAGCGTTAAATATTCAATATTCGGCAAATTTTAAAATTTAATATAATTTTGATGTGGTCATATATGAAAGCTTATTTGTATTAAAATTTATTCCGAAATATCTGACGATCGATTCATCTAACGATGAATATAAAATGAAAACAGAAATGTTTCCAACTTATTTATTTAACCCCATTTTTTATCCAATTCAAAGTAGTGACCTTAAAGCAGGCCTCTTTAGAGCAGTGAGAGCGGAAGGCCTGAAATTTTCCCATTATATATGAAAAAAAATAAACTTGTATGTGAGTGAGGAAGGTCTTCGAAATCCATATAAAGGCCAGCTAGTCACGCTTTGTACCTCTATCATTGCCGACTGGGTAATATATGTAACAAAAAAAAAAAAAAAAAAAAAATACTCAAGCCAACATAATGTGATTTTATAGTTTAGGCTGAAATTGATTTAGTAGCATTAAAGAGCTTTAATCTATTGATTATAGAAATCACACTAAGGCGTGACTAAGCGGATAGCTTCGAAGCATTTTTGATTGCATGGAAAGTGTGGGCTATCTATATAAAGATTAAGTAAGCATTGTAAGAGTGAAAGAAAATAAGAAGCAGATAGATTTTTGTTTAGGTCGTAACAATAAGCGTTTTCACACAAATATCTATTACTTTTCCAGTGAAATGTCCGATTAAGGAAGCCACGCCATATAAGGAAGAGTATCCTCGTTTTTTTCAGGTTTCGTCACCTGATACAGTTAACACTGATGTATCTTCAATATTTTTCACACGTTATTTCCTTCTATTCTTGTACAGCTGAAGAAAAAAATATACTCGTAATATCTGCTAAGCTCGAGCACATTTTTTTACATATAAACTATACGTTGGCTTTGATAAAAATGTGCTTGACAAATCTAAGACTGTAGAATTTTTCAAATCCATCTAATCGCAAGCCCAATACTCCCATCACTTGATTAATAATGCTATAAAATTGATCTATAATTGATTTAATCTTTCAGCAGACGGATTAAATCGAGGCAGTTTACATTTTATGACATGAAACTTTGATGTTAAATCCAATACCTTCTTTTTGTACAACTGAAAAGTTGAAATGGTCGAAAAAATTAGCAAAATAATGCAAGATTCTATAATGTTTTTCAAAATCTCAAGGTGTAAAAAAAAAGGTGTAAAAAAATTCTAATTTTTTTTGCTGACACATTTCTACATCGTCTTGCCTCCGTTTATGTGGACTCCATTTCTAGGTCTAAACAATCTTGACCTGGTGTTGTTCCGATCTTTTGCGTTTTTTTTTTTTGACATTTTAAAAATAATAAATGCAAAATTGCAGTAGAAATTGAAATAAATATTAATTGCAAGTGCATAACTGCTAGGTAGAATGGACTATTTTAAACAAAACTTTCCTATAAGAAGCAGGTAGATTTTTGAATAAAATCCCTTGTAGGCTTATATATACATCTGCTCACGATAGTGGAATCGAAGTTTTGTTCATACCGATATCGAATGGTACCAGCAAAATGCTTATCGGTACAGTCTACCATCCTCACCGTACTGTGAATATTTAAGAGGATTAAAATGTATCACCGACCTCCATTATATTTCCAAGAGGAACATTTTTTCATTTAGACCTATCCCCTTTGACCCCTCCTAAAGGGAACTTCCATACAATGCACCCTTACCCCTTGCAGTTAATTAAATCGATATTTACCCTCCGACCCCTCGTTGGGGCGGCTTCCGTACAATGAACTGATCGTAAGGCCTTCTTTTATCAATGGGGTTTAATATGATGGTCGGAAGGGATATGTCCCAAAGGGGAAAAAATGTTACACTTGAAAAAGTAAAGGAGGTCGGCCGTACATATTAACCTTCTTCTACCCTTCCCAAGAGGGAAAATATTGATTTCATTAACAGTAGAGTGCATTGTGTTGGAGCCCTCCTAAGGATTGGTCGGAGAAGATATTTCCCAAAGCGAAAAATGTTACAATTGAAAATGTAATGGAGGTCGGTCGTAGACATTTACCCTCTCCTACCCATCCCAAGAAGGAAAATATTGATTTCATTAACAGTAGAGTGCATTGTGTGGGAGCCCCCTCTAAGAAGGGTCGGAAGGAATAAGCCTCAAGGCGAAAAATGTTCCTCTTTGAAAAGTAATTGGGGTCTGTCGTAATTTTAAATATCGATTAAATCAACTGCAGGGGGTTAGGATGCATTGCATGGGGGCCCCCCGGTCATACATTTTAACCCTCACCTGCCCTCAGCAAAAGGGGAAATATTGATATCATTAATTGTAGGGGCTTAGAGCTTACCCTGAACCCGCCTCCAGCGAGAACCTTACGTGATCCGAAAAAACTGAATTCATATTCGGTTTAAGTCACCTCGAAAACATAAAAAAGTCATGAAACCTCACGGGTTTTTTTTTTTTTGGAAAATTGTTGTACAGTGTAATTTTTGTTTACGGCCTTGCATTGTATTAAAGCCTACAGCTGAATTACAGCTCTGCAATAATTTGACCCACTCAGTTTTTATATGCGTTATTATAACGCACCGAAGTTGTTGCAATTGAATCCCTCTTTAATTGAAAGAAAAAGAAATTACATTAAATTTTGCTCCATTAAATTTGAAACTTTGTGCTTTTGAACAAAGTCGTTGTGCGGTTATCCCCCGTTTGTTGCATGCAACGTCTTCTTCTTTGGTAAGCACAAAACTTGCCATGAACTTCAATAAAGACTTCGCGCTCTTCAGGCGTGCAGCAGCAAGGAAAATACATAAAAAGTAAACAAAGCGCATTAAATAAAGGGAATAACTTAAATAAAGGATAAGAGGGAAAAAGACAAATAAAACAAAAGAATGAAAATATAAAAGAATTTGTTAATGCAATTTGCAAGTTATATATACAAAAAAAAAAAAAAAATAAATAATCTTTTGTTGTTTCTGCCGTATATTTATTTTGCTGCAATGAATCAAGAGCAAATGCGCGCAATAGCAACTGACAACAAAAACAGCTGCAGCAGCAGAAGCATCAACAGCGCGGTAACAAGCCAACAATTGCTGCCACAGTACAACAACTTATGTTGCCGCTAACCAATTGTATTTATTTTTCTGTTGCTCCTGTGAGTTGTTGTGCGTGCCTGTTATTGTGATTGTTGTTGCTGTTGTTGTAGTTGCCTTAGCTGCCAACAATTACTTCCGCGTCGTTTAATTGCATTACAACAATGCGGCAGTAGCGAAAGTTTGAAGTTTTGTGGCAATACTGCAGCTGCGGTAGCAACGGTAACGTGTTCGTTGTTTTTATTGTTGTTGTTTTTGTTTATTGTCTATTGCATGCTTTTTCCCAACCGATTTTTTGCGGTTGTTGGTTTTTTATTTTTATTTTTTTTTTATTTTGGTTTTTGTATTTTTATAGCTGTTGCAGTTTCCTGGTTTGCAGCGGTGCACTGATATTCTTTTCATTAACAAAACTTTGATTGCTGTTGTTGTTGTTATTGTTATTGTTATTGTTGTCCTTAGCATAGGTGGGCAAAGGAAATCCTTTTCATGCCAAGGCAACGTGTGCGTGCTTTTGTAGTTTTGTTTAAGCATGTGTGTGTGTGTGTGAGTTTTATGAAATATGCACAAGTGTTGGTCTTGCGGTTTCAAGTGTAAAATAATTGTTTTAAGGTTCATGTGTGAACGTTGAACTTTTAAGTGTGCGTGTGTGTATACATTTGTTCCCTATAGGAACGAACTAACTTGTTTTTAAAAACAACTAATTAAAAAACTAGTTTAAAATAAACCAGTATATGCACTACTTTGAATTATATTAAGGCGGCATCCACTTCAATATATGAAGTAATTGAAATACTACTTAAAAACCAGTGATTGATAAACTACTTCGAATTATATTAAGGCGGCAACTACTCTGATGTTGGCATGTTTTAATTGAAAATTTTTATTAGATTACAAGCTTATATATATTTAACCATGTTATTTCATCAAATATTATTAACTTTTGGCCATCAGTAATAGTTTTCAATTGGTTATTTTAAAGCAATTAAAAAAATAATTTAAATGTAACTAATTTAACAAGTAGTTGAAAATATATGCAGACGACAGTGAATTGACTTATTTAGCGGACATCACCATACAAAATAAGATAGTTCGTTCTATGGAAAAAAGTCAGAATTTCAACTAGTTGTGGTTGACAAAAAACTACTTTATCAACTACTTTTAAATTAGTTGATTTTCCTACAGGGTTATAAATGTTGTTATAGGTGTGTTAAGAAACTTCTGCTTCTGTGTGTGTGTGTGTGTGAAAAAGTGCATTTTATTCACTAAGATTCGGTTAGGTTATAGTTCTTAATTTTACCTGACTATCACGTACAGACTAGATACAGTACACAAAGTGTATTTTTTAGCCAGAAATTGAATCGAAGATGCCAAAAAAAAAAAAATGATTGTCGGCATTTTAAAATGTTTGCTTTATTCAATATAAAAAAATTTTTATATTGTATGGAATTTATTTTTGTTTTTGCCTATTTTTATGCTTCAAAATATGACACGTTTAAGGATCAAGAACTAAAAATATAATCCTTATGAAATTTATTTTTCAAAGCTATGGAATACAAATTTATATTGCTAAAAAAAAAATTAACCATAAAAAATATTTTCAAAAACTAAAAAATTGGTACATAAATATAAGTTTTACGCCCTCACGCGACTAAATTGTATGGTAAATTTTAGAAAATATAGATATGACAGATATATTTTAAATTTTTTTAAATTTTAACATCGTTCAACTTTAAATATGGCCGCTGTTGTGAAAATTAATGTAGACTCCAAAGTCATTGTTACGTTCTTAGAAAAATTTTGTTAATTTTATTATTTTAAGTTTTTGCAGAAGTGCATATGATTTTTGTCTTGAGTGTTATACCACTAAAAAGTGTTTAATTCTATTAAAAATTAACGAATTTTAGCATTTGATTGTTTATTTGTCTAGATTTTGGTATTGAAACAATAGGGTGCCTCACTGTTAAAGGCAAATTGTTTTAAGATCTACATGACTGAAGAGAAATTGTATTTAAAACTCGCGCAAGACCTTCAAAGTTTCAGTTTTTTTTTTTAAATTCCAAATTTTTTGCACATAAGATAACAAAGTTTTAATAGAGTTTCGAAATAACAAAGTTTTAATAGAATAAAACATAGATTTTGCAAACTTAAATCGACATAACGTGATTTTTACACAAAGATGCTCTTTTCGTATTTGACACTCTTTTCCGATGTTCAGCTACAACATGAAGAAGGTACTGCTTTTGCTTTTCATTGCGTGTTATTTTGTTATTAAATTCTGTCATTAAGGTTACGCCGCATTCAGCATTGTCATTTACAACGCAAAGGAGCTTCAATTTATCTCTGTTGCTGGAAAATTGTGGATTTGTGTCCCATGTTTTGGGATCGTCGTGCAAAAACGATGTGTCAATCTTGAAGCGCCCAAAGAAGTCTCTTATAAAATCTTCTAAGTTTAACTCTCCAGACTTTAAAAGCAAAATGTCGGCAAGTTGCATATTCTCTGCCTCACAAGGATTCTTTAGTGCGATTACCACGTATCTCTTGGTTTCGAGGGATACCTTTCATCGAAAAATGCCAGAGCTACTAGTTTCGGAATCAAATAGTACAGATGTCTTGCTAGCTTCTCTACAGCCTTGAGCCATAATTGCTCGTTGCTGTGGCTTACAAAATTCTGCAGGAGCTGTGGGTCATATAGAGGGGCACTCAGGGGCATTGTTGAAGTGAGCTTGAATTGGCTTCTGAACATGTAAATTTTCAACACGTAGATGACCTGTCCTTGCTTATCCACTTGGCTCTGTAGACAGTCTCGGTTTTTGGACGAGACACCAGCTGGCGGAGTTTCGCTCCGAAAGATCGAAACTAGTTCCAGAAATTCTTTGCAATTTTCTCTGGACAGTACATCTGTAATGAAACAAACATAATGTGGCAGTCTTAAACCATGAGATGAATGGAACCTTTAAATTGTATTCAGTTAAAAGCTTACAGTGATCATTCCTTTACAAAAGGATGCTAACTTCTCCGTTTCGTGAACTTCCTTCAGCAGTGATGGATTCTTTTTAGCGTTCAAGTATTTGTCTTATAAAAAAAAGAACTTATTTGAACTGAGTATATTTACTGGGTTTATACTTACCAGTATTCCTGTCACTCCAGGCGGTCTTAAATTTATCAAAGAGCGGTATCAAAGGGCTGATTGACGAACCAAAACACGCTCGAAGAAAGCCTTCACCACTAACTCTAGAATGTGATGCCGACATGACAGAAGTAAACGTTCCCTCCCAAATAGCAATAATATATGTATTTACAAAAAAAAGTTGAATGCGGTCACCACAGCTTAGATACTGAAGTTGCTGAGTTTCTAGCCTCAGAACATATGCGTAATTTTATAGCCTCACGACAGACATTTTTGTAAATTTTCGTATCAGTTGTCAAAGAGTTTTTATATCATTTTATCTATGGTTTCAGTAAAGCGAATAACACTGACCAAAGTGTCACCGTGAAATATTTTTAAGATTTTTCAATAAAGACTTAATGAAAAAGTGCGATAAATGAGATAGGTTTTTCTCATAAGTTGTTTGTTAACATAGTCGCGATTTGCAGTTATTAAAAGGCCAAACAGAATTATAAGGATCCAGAATGCAAGAGTGAAACTTTCTACAAAATGATGATATCATTACATTTGGAAGAACTAAACAAACGAATGAGTGCAGAGTGCAGTTTTTAAGCTTATTGTAACGATTTGAATGCAATATTTGCGAAATTTTGTCTGGAGTTTGAAATATAATGAATATATATTTTATAAAAACCAAATAATGCCAGTGAATGGAAAAATTTTATTGATGGTTCCACCAAAAGTAAAAAGGAGATTTCTTTTAATATACTCGTATACTTGAATATATCACAAAATGTTTTTTAAGCTTAAAAGCAGTCGTTTTGTATAATAAAAAATATACCCAAGTATTCCAATAGCTAATGCAACTGATTGTTTTGTCGCAGTTTATGAAAATTTTTCGAAATTGTGAAGAAAGTGCTAATTGCATTTTTGGATATGGGATGCAATATGCCCACAAAAGTACATAATTTACATTCACATTTGGATTCTTTCCCACCCACATTACTTAGATAAATTCTGTGACGAGCTTGGTGAAAAATTCCACCAGGAAATTTTTTAAAAATGGAAACAAGTTTTGTAGAAAAAAGCAAAATTACCATGTTACTGGAATTGTTAGTCTCGTCAACGCGAAGCCAGCGATTATTGATATAAGAGGGAAAGGTTGTCGAAGAAAAATTTGTCTTCTGAAGAAAAAAAATAAACAAAATTATGTCAGTAGTTTTTTTTTTGTTTTCTTACATTTAGAAAATGTAAAAATAAAAAATAAAAATATACGTTGTATGTTTTGGAGTTTTTATTATGAAATGGATTGACATATTTTTATTTTTTAAATTAGAGTACAAAATCGGAAGTCTTACCTTGGCTATAATAAAAGGTTTTTAAAATCAGTTAAGCAGAAGCAAAGTTATGATAAGCCAAATACGGTAAAGTACGAATATTTTAAGTGACTCATTTATGAGGTCCTTGACGAAGTGATACAAAAATTCTGTAAATGCAGAAAGCCATCATATATAACCATTTAATGAAATTTTTTTGTTGGAGTTCTTGTACAGTTTTTGTGTAAAACAGTGTAATTAATAATAAAATGCTTTATTTATCAACATAAGACTCTTTTCAATAAATAGAGCAGATAAAAGAAATAAGAAAAGCATAATTTCATACTAAGAGTTCAAAAGTTCAACTTTTACCTTGAATTTCTCAATAAGTAATCAATCGATTTTAACAAAATCTTAAACAGAACAAATTCATGGAATTATCTGTCAGTTAAATAAATTACTCAAACATCTCAATTGGTTCAATAGTTATAGCATTTTAGCCAATGAAAACCTATTCTGAGCCACAGTGCGTCGAATGTGAGTGGCTGTACTGACGGACATCTTTATCTAAACTTTTCACTGTAGCCACAATGATCATAGCATCCTTCCGATCTGAAGTGCCGCATCTATCAAGCGTCATAGCCAGCTCCTTGGCTACTATTTTTTTGCGCCTTGGCGTCTATGGCTTTTGACTATCTGGATCGTCTTTTTCTGTTATGTCACCAGTTTCTTCACAGGTTGACCTACCTTCCTCATCAACACACAATTTTGACGCAGAAGTGATTGCATGCTTTGATTTGACACCATTTTGTCTTTTAGCACGCAGCTGAGCGCACTTTTCTTTATCATCATGTTTTTTGTCTGCTCCATCCATCGATCTTTGACTATTTTCTTGCTGTGCAAGAAGAAAAATACGGTCTTCTTCGATCTTGATTAAATCTAAGACTTTTTCATGACCCAAGTTCAAACAAACAAAGATTTAAGGCTCATTTCAAAAGCATGCCAGTTGGCTTCTAACGTTTTACCGCTCCGAGATAAGACTTTCTAAAGATCCGTGTACTCCTTTTACAATAAGAATAACTAATCAGTCGCGTAGCATTTGCGTTTAATAGGAATCCTTGCACTCTCTCAAAATTTACAAATATCCTCTATCGTTTTTCGAGCAACTTTGCGATTTTTTTACCCAAAGTCAGGTGATGGAAGGAAAAAAGCTAAAGAGCTTTCCGTTTTATCGGTAGTCTTGAGCCAGTGATTTCAGATACAGGTTGGCCAATTAACCATAAGCCCGTGTCACTTCTTAATTACATATAAAGAACTAACCATACACTCTAAAACTGTATCAAAACCGGGGGAAACACTACCCTGTAGGAAAATCAACTAATTTAAAAGTAGTTGATAAAGTAGTTTTTTGTCAACCATAACTAGTTGAAATTCTGACTTTTTTCCATAGAACGAACTAACATAATTTGTATGGTGATGTCCGCTAAATAAGTCAATTGACTTTCGTCTGCATATATTTTCAACTACTTGTTAAATTAGTTAAATTTAAATTATTTTTTAACTACTTTAAAATAAATCACTCGAAAACCGCATATATATTCAACTACTTGTTAAATTAGTTATATTTAAATTATTTTTTAATTACTTTAAAATAACCAATTGAAAACTATTACTGGTGGCCTTAAGTTAATAATATTTGATGAAATAATATGGTTAAATATGTGTAAACTTGTAATCTAATAAAAATTTGCAATTAAAACATGTCAAAATCAGATTAGTTGCCGCCTTAATATAATTCAAAGTAGTTTATCAATCACTTGTTTTTAAGTAGTATTCCAATTACTTCATGTATAATGCAATAAAAACTATTTAGAATTGAAGTGGATGCCGCCTTAATATAAATTAAAGTAGTTCATATACTGGTTTATTTTAAATTAGTTTTTTAGTTAGCTATTTTTAAAAACAAGTTAGTTTGTTCCTATAGGGTAGGCACTGGTAGTGATATACACACACAGTAGCACAAAAATAGCAGCGGCGGGCGACAATCCTCGCTGTTGCATTGGTATAATACGTATAATATCGCGGGTTGCAATGTCTTGTCGTGATGTTCGAAGAAATATTGTGACGTGGAAAATAGTAGTTGAGTTGAATATGACTTCGTTGTGATGTTTTAAACAGAAGTGAACCTTTATAAGTTTTTAGTAAAAACTTAACTTTTAAAAGTTGCGGCGCGAGTTCTAAATATAATCTGAACTGGGTCATCTGGGTATTAAAAAAATGATGTTTTAAACAGAAGTGAACCTTTTTAAGGGGGAACAGGGGGCGAACCTTCACATGGCAACGTGTCTGACCGCCTCAACCTGGCGAGGCCAGCATTATCCATGTCGAAATCGTCTCAAGTCGACTCAAACCTCCAAGTGGTGTTCCCTGGGCAACGGCAAACTGGCATCCGTCAGTTTGACGGCTAATTTGAGCGGCGGGTCGATCCATAGACCTTAAACATGGAATGTGCGCAGGGTTTGGGTCCCGCCACATTACTACTGCCCAATGAAAACTAAACCAGCCTCGGATGAGAACCCCAACTACGTTGACGACCACCGCAAACGAAAAACGGACAATGATTTACGGATATGCACCTGGAATGTCCGGACCCTTTATAGGGAAGGTGCCATTATCCAACTGGCGGAAGCCCTCAAAACAATACAATCTGACATCACCGCCATCCAGGAAATGCGATGGAAAGGGCAAGGCTGCTCAAAGCAAGCACACTGCGATATCTACTACAGCTGCCATGCGGAGAAGCGCGAATTCGGATGTGGATTCGTCGTTAGCCGGAAACTACGCCACCTTGTTTCCCGGTTCACACCTGTGAACGAAAGATTGGCCACGATCCGCATCAAGGCAAAATTTTTCTACATAAGCCTTATTTGCGCGCACGCCCCGACGGAGGAAAAGGACGAAGCCGTCAAGGACGCTTTCTACGCTAGTCTTGAGGACGTATATGACCACCTTCCGGTCCATGACGTGAAAATAGTCCTCGGCGATTTTAATGCGAAAGTCGGAAGGGAAGGCATCTTTGGCCCCACTGTCGGTCAGTTCAGTCTTCACGAGACCTCCACAAACAACGGTCTAAGACTGATCGACTTCGCCGCGGCACGAAACATGGTAGTTAGTAGCACCAGATTTAAGCACCTCGACATCCACAAGGCCACCTGGCTGTCCCCGGATCAAAAAACGCGAAACCAAATTGATCATGTTGTAATCGACGGAAGGCATGCCTCTAGTGTTCTAGATGTGCGTACATTTCGGGGGGTCAACATTGACTCCGACCATTATCTTGTTGCAGCCAAGATCCGCATGCGATTATGCAATGCCAAGAACATACGCACAGGAATGCAACGAAAGCTAGATGTCGCTAAGCTGCAATTACAACGGACTGCCGAAGCCTACTCCGCTCAACTCTCGGTTAAGCTCAACCGACCAACCTCTGGACTCGACGACGCCGGCGGACTTTGGGCGCATATATCCCACTCCATGCGCGCTGCCGCTGAAGAAGTCATTGGTTTCCGGCGCCCGCAACCTCGGAACCAATGGTATGATCAGGAGTGTCGCATTGCGACTGCAGTAAAAAACGCCGCTTATAGAAAAACGCTGCAGTCAGCTGCAACGCGAGCCGTGCGAGAAAACTACCGCGAAAAGAGGAAGGAAGAGAGGCGCCTTTTCAGACGCAAGAAAAGAGAGCAGGAAAAGCGTGAGCGTGAGGAACTAGAGGTATACCAGGGCAAGAAGGATGCACGAAAATTCTATCAACAGGTTAAGCGTCTAACCCAAGGTTTCAAGCCCGGAGCATCCACTTGTAGAGACGAAAATGGAGATCTGAATACGGATACACAGTGTGTGCTTAGATTGTGGAGACAGCACTTCTCCAATTTACTTAATGGCGACGATTCCACCAATGCCGCCCATCGAGAGCACAGTGCAGTGCCACCCATCGACGATGACGGAGTGGAAGTATCACCACCTAGCCATGAAGAGGTTCGAGTTGCTATCCAACGACTCAAAAACAATAAAGCAGCGGGTGCTGACGGCCTGTCAGCTGAATTGTTTAAAACCGGCGGCGATGAATTGATAAGGCGCATGCATCAGCTCATCAGCAAAATATGGCTAGCAGAAAGCATGCCCGACGATTGGAACCTCAGTGTACTGTGCCCTATACTTAAGAAAGGAGACCCTACAATCTGCGCAAGTTATAGAGGTATCAGTCTTATTTCCATCGCATATAAGGTTCTCTCAAGCGTACTGTGTGAAAGATTAAAGCCAATTACAAAAACACTGATTGGACCTTATCAGTGTGGCTTTCGACCTGGTAAGTCTACCATAGACCAGATTTTCACGCTACGACAAATCCTGGAGAAAACCCACGAAAATCAAATTGACACACACCATCTCTTTGTCGACTTTAAAGCTGCGTTCGATAGCCCGAGAAGGGATTGCCTATACGCAACAATGTCTGAGTTCGGTATACCTGCAAAGTTGATTAGACTTTGCAGAATGACGTTGAGCAACACACGCAGCTCCGTCAAGGTAGGAAATGACCTCTCCGAAACCTTCAATACCGAAAGAGGTTTCAGGCAAGGCGATCCACTGTCTTGCGATCTCTTCAACATCATCATGGAGGGGATCGTACGAAAGGCCGGTGTGCATCGTAATGGCACCATTTTCTATAAAGGTGTCCAGCTCCTTGCTTACGCTGATGATATTGATATTGTTGGCAGAACCAAGAGAGATGTTACCGCTGCTTTCGCCGCTATCGAAAAGGAATCAGCCAAAGTGGGTTTGACGATAAATGAGGGTAAAACAAAGTATATGCTGTCTACAAACAAGGGAGCTCGGCGTTTAGACTCCCACGTTTCATCCGGCAGCTATAACTTTGAAGTAGTCAAGGAGTTTGTATACCTTGGCACCTCCATTAATACTAACAACGAAATCAGCCTGGAGATAAAGCGCAGAACAATAATTGCTAATAGGTGCTACTACGGGCTCAGTAAGCAACTAAGTTCCAGAGCCCTCTCTCGATCGACAAAACTAACACTCTACAAGACGCTCGTTCTACCTGTGCTGCTTTATGGCGCTGAGGCATGGGTAGTTTCGCAAACTGACGCAGCCGCTCTGGGGGTGTTCGAGAGAAAAGTCCTTCGCAAAATCTTCGGTCCTGTTCGAGTCGGCGATGACTATCGCATCCGAATGAACCACGAGCTGTATGAGCTCTACGGAGACATTGACGTAGTTCGGCGTATAACTGTGCAGCGACTACGCTGGCTGGGTCATGTCCATCGTATGGACGACGAAGCTCCAGCGAAAAAGGTGCTCGAAGCGAGGGTCGCTGGTCAACGACGACGAGGGAGACCATGCCTCCGATGGATGGACCAGGCTGAGGAAGCCCTAACCGCACTTGGTGTATCCGATTGGAGAAGGCGCGCGCAAAGCAGAGGCGCCTGGCGAGAGCTGATGAGGTCGGTCGAAATCCGGACACGGGTTGTCACGGCCACCTAAGTAAGTAAGTAAGAACCTTTTTAAGTTTTTAGTAAAAACTTAACTTTTAAAAGTTGCGGCGCGAGTTCTAAATATTATCTGAACTGGGTCATCTGGGTATTAACAATTCTTTTTAAACATATAATCGAATAAGACCTTGGCCCCGATGAAGTTTTGAAAATTATCGAAAAGTGTAACAACCCTCAGAACTTTTCATGATTTTTTAATAGTTTAGTGAAAAATATTATACGCTTAAAACTCAATATATAAGAAACAGTTAAGAACTAAGCAATCGAATACAAACGCTATTTTTATTTTCATCTCACATTCTTGACATACTAATATATGCCAACCATAATCTGCTCATTAAATTTAAATAAACATTTTAAAATGTCACTTATTTAGTGTAACTGAAATCGATAAATTATGTGTTTTCTTGCAATTAACCAATTGACGACATATTAGTTAATTAAATAAAGATTAGAGCAAATAAAGTAAAACATAACACTCCTGACACGAACCGATGACAACACAAATTCTGCAATAAAAATTAATTTTAATGAAAACTTTGAAAATTAAAAGCACTAAAAACTCCTTAGAATTTACACTGGCATTGTAAATCAATGCATAGCTATTCTTTTTATATTTCTTTTCGTTTTTTTTTCTATATTCAAAAACTGTAGGTAAGAGTGGAGACAAGTGCTTTTCTATGAAAGAGGTAAGAAAAGGGAGAAAATAATTGCTTGTAAATATTAAACTATGACAAAATATTTGCCTTAACTCTTAATGCCGTATTTCTTATATATTGTTTTTTTTTTATTTTTTGAGAAAATGGGAAGGGAGAAAGAGAAAGCAATGAAAAAAGCAGGTTAAAAAAAAGCAGTTTAGTTTGAATTTACCCTAGAACATTTTCCACAAAAATAAAAATTGCAAAACCTCAGAAGCTCAAACCCACCCTACGTTCAGGTTATGAGTTTATTGCTCTTACAACAGATCTATTTAGCAACTTGTTAATAGAAATGAAAAACGTACGTAATAATGGAACGATGCATTCTTAGAGTATTCTAACATGTATTAAATTGTATTCAACTTTTTACTAAGAAAAATTTTAGTCCTGTAATGAGTTTGAATTTTAATAAAAAAAAGGAATAAAAAAAATGCACGATGCCAATGATTGGCTTAAAAATTAGCCCAATATTTTTGATTGTGTTAAAATCGGTTCCTTCACTTAGGTAACTGGTTTTACAGTAACCTAGACGGTCCCTTAAAATCTTTTACCCTCAGTTTTGTAATTAGCTTAAATAGCTGGTTTAAATAGAGTTGAAAATATTAACCCCTGGTGTCACAATGGGGCTTAATGGCCTTAGTGTGTCTCAGAGAGACAGTCGTTTAAACTCAGCCTTAGCTTACCCCTTTTTTAACAAAAAAAATTGCCTAGTTTGTCAAATAACAGACGATATCACAAATTTCAGTCATTATTTAAATAATAAAACATCTAATAAAAACACAATAATAACAAAAACGTATTATTTGTAAATATAAACTTTGTTGCGCCATAGTAATCTTGAATTATTCTGAAGGGTTTAATTTTGAGCTGAGAAAGTACTAAAGTACCTTAAGATGAACAAAAACTGAAATGATTTTAAAATGTCTGACACTGCCGAGAGAGATTTCTTTTATTGCATTTAAGTTGAAAAGAAAATAAAGCTATCCCAAAAATTCATGGCGTATTTATGACTGAATTGTAAAACCAATATGAAAAGGGGTGAATGAAAATATGAAACAGGCAAAATAAAAGCTAAAGAACACGGAATAAAAACCTGTCTTAGAAATAAGATAAATGACAATTTGAATGGGAAATAAAAAGTGGTAGGGTCTCGACTAAGTAAAATAGAGAAG
Organism: Coremacera marginata; assembly: GCA_914767935.1. Classification (NCBI taxonomy): domain Eukaryota; kingdom Metazoa; phylum Arthropoda; class Insecta; order Diptera; family Sciomyzidae; genus Coremacera; species Coremacera marginata. Next base: position 153,441,672 of record OU612045.1, read on the forward strand.
AAAAAAAAGGGTTATAAATATTTGGGTCACATTTGAACTGGTTGCCTTGAAGAAAAATGAAAAGCAACGAAATAAAAAAAGGCAATAAAGATTTTGAAAAGAGATGGCAATGAAATTTAAGGTGGCAAAATGATAGAGAGAGACGAAGAAAGAGAAATAGAAATAGAAAGAAAGAAATCATAAATTTAATTACTTGACAAGGGATAACTGCTAAAGACAGAATATATATGATAGGCAGCATTTTGATTAGCTTGACAGTTTTGTGCAAAATTACTGCAGAGAAATTCAAGAATTAGGTTTTGGTATAACGAAGGTTTTCGTGTTTTTATGAGAAATAAGCCGCCTTTGCTGGCACAGCTGCGGTGTTTAATTGAGTTTTAAAAGTAATGATTTTTTTTTTAAAATTTATGTCTAAGGATATGCATGCTTGGCTTAAGATACACATGTTTGTAGGTTTATGCACACACATACGCTACACACACATAAACAAAGTAATGTAAAAACCACATGACCAGCATTAAAAGCACCGCATAGATTGATTAACAGACAGATAAATGAACTGACAAAGAGATGGACATGCAAGGACAGACTGACCGGACACAAAATGTGCGTGTGTTAGTAAGTTTATGCATAAGTGCTTGTGTGGTATGTATTTGTTGGTATTAATGTATTTGTGAGCTTTGTAGATGATGATGATGTACTTTATGAGCTTATGTTTAACATTTAATAGTTACAAATAATACAAAGCCATTTACTTGTTTGTGGGTCTGTGTGTGGTGGCTATGTGCGTGGGTTTTGTGTATTGAAGAAATAACTGTGGGTATTAATATGTATGCAGCACACATGCTTTGTACTTCGAGCATGACACAACAACGACAAATTCAACCTACGGGTAACTATGATGAGTTTATTTTTGACACAATTGATATGTTGACACCATGTTTTGGGCGTGTTTATATGTGTGTGTTAGTTTGCACTTGTTATTTAATTTACTTGCAATCTACTGCTTGCTAGTAAGACCCGAAATAAAATTTATTGTCTCAGTAACGGATTCGGACGAATGACTGGAAAGTTTTTGAATATAACTCATACGCCATGTTGCACCAGTTGCTGAGTAGAATAATTTAACTATCTACTGCTTCTTCTTATATTAGTTTCGACATATTTATATTGCATACCCGCACCTCATGGTTTGTCTAACCTGCCCAAGGCTTTGTTTGAGCCTGTTTGCACAAAATTCTTCTTAGAACAACTTTAACACTTGTTTGGCAAAAGTTTTCATATATTGCTGTTGTTGTTGTGTGAACTTTTGCTCCTTTTCTTGCTATTTTTGAGCGTTCCATAAAGTTTATTTATTTTGTTATTTATGTACACACATTAATATGAAGGGGATGTGAAGAACTTTCAAGAGTGTGACTCGAATACTTTGATGAGTGACTCCATTGTTAGCTATTTTGCACGAATAAGTGAATGATTAGTGAAGAATATGAAAATCTATATACATATAAATATGAATATGAATATGAATATGAATATGAATATGAATATGAATATGAATATGAATATGAATATGAATATGAATATGAATATGAATATGAATATGAATATGAATATGAATATGAATATGAATATGAATATGAATATGAATATGAATATGAATATGAATATGAATATGAATATGAATATGAATATGAATATGAATATGAATATGAATATGAATATGAATATGAATATGAATATGAATATGAATATGAATATGAATATGAATATGAATATGAATATGAATATGAATATGAATATGAATATGAATATGAATATGAATATGAATATGAATATGAATATGAATATGAATATGAATATGAATATGAATATGAATATGAATATGAATATGAATATGAATATGAATAAGAATATGAATATGAATATGAATATGAATATGAATATGAATAAGAATATGAATATGAATATGAATATGAATATGAATATGAATAAGAATATGAATATGAATATGAATATGAATATGAATATGAATATGAATATGAATATGAATAAGAATATGAATATGAATATGAATATGAATATGAATATGAATATGAATATGAATATGAATATGAATATGAATATGAATATGAATATGAATATGAATATGAATATGAATATGAATATGAATATGAATATGAATATGAATATGAATATGAATATGAATATGAATATGAATATGAATATGAATATGAATATGAATATGAATATGAATATGAATATGAATATGAATATGAATATGAATATGAATATGAATATGAATATGAATATGAATATGAATATGAATATGAATATGAATATGAATATGAATATGAATATGAATATGAATATGAATATGAATATGAATATGAATATGAATATGAATATGAATATGAATATGAATATGAATATGAATATGAATATGAATATGAATATGAATATGAATATGAATATGAATATGAATATGAATATGAATATGAATATGAATATGAATATGAATATGAATATGAATATGAATATGAATATGAATATGAATATGAATATGAATATGAATATGAATATGAATATGAATATGAATATGAATATGAATATGAATATGAATATGAATATGAATATGAATATGAATATGAATATGAATATGAATATGAATATGAATATGAATATGAATATGAATATGAATATGAATATGAATATGAATATGAATATGAATATGAATATGAATATGAATATGAATATGAATATGAATATGAATATGAATATGAATATGAATATGAATATGAATATGAATATGAATATGAATATGAATATGAATATGAATATGAATATGAATATGAATATGAATATGAATATGAATATGAATATGAATATGAATATGAATATGAATATGAATATGAATATGAATATGAATATGAATATGAATATGAATATGAATATGAATATGAATATGAATATGAATATGAATATGAATATGAATATGAATATGAATATGAATATGAATATGAATATGAATATGAATATGAATATGAATATGAATATGAATATGAATATGAATATGAATATGAATATGAATATGAATATGAATATGAATATGAATATGAATATGAATATGAATATGAATATGAATATGAATATGAATATGAATATGAATATGAATATGAATATGAATATGAATATGAATATGAATATGAATATGAATATGAATATGAATATGAATATGAATATGAATATGAATATGAATATGAATATGAATATGAATATGAATATGAATATGAATATGAATATGAATATGAATATGAATATGAATATGAATATGAATATGAATATGAATATGAATATGAATATGAATATGAATATGAATATGAATATGAATATGAATATGAATATGAATATGAATATGAATATGAATATGAATATGAATATGAATATGAATATGAATATGAATATGAATATGAATATGAATATGAATATGAATATTAATATGAATATGGATATGAATCCCCCCATTCTTCACATTTTTAGGGGAGGACGACTTCGAAACATGTGTTTAATTGTTTAATTGTAACACATGTTTTGCTCAACCTTAAAAATATGGCAAATGAGGGGCAGATAGACCCCCTTATTTGTGTTAGGACTCAGCGACCCATTTTTACCTAGCGTTCTCCCCAGCATCGAATTCGTAAAAAAATAGCAAACAAACTCCAATAGAAACGATTGATAAAAAAAATTATGACATCAAAACGAAACCTACTCAGTTCTCGCTGTATACAACTATCATTGAAAAGAGTGAGGAAAAAATCTTTTTTATGTGTGTGCGAGCGCACATATCGGTTTATCCTCTTCAAAAGCACATGCTGTGAACAGCAACGAAGGAGAAATGTAAATAAACGATTCGCTCGCTCATTTGGAGATTAACGAATGATCGCTCGTTTGTTTTTCATTTATGATGAAAGAAACAAAACGAAATGCACTGAGTTGAGATATATTGAGGTAAGTGAGGGATATTTTATTCCTCAATGATAAGTATTTACAAACTCTGATTCTAACTAAAAATGTAAATGGTTTTCATATTAACATGAATTACTTTAATTACTGATTCGATATTTTATCGCATGAATGATTCACAGCGATTCATTACATTAAATGTAAATGATTCTTTACTAAAATGCCAAATAAAAATATCAAAATCAAACCCTTTAATGCCTTAAATAAGATTTTTATTTGTACCCCCACCATCTAGAGAAGTTTTATTGCTATATAAAATCCAGCATGTAACAAATTAAAGATAATGCTCTAAAAAACCATAATAAACGAAACCACGTGCTGTTTTGCCACACCAAACGTCCTTTAAACTTAATTACGTCCTTTAAACTTAATTACTTGGCTAGCGTTGCCACAAAATTAATTATGCAATAACCACGCAGCAGCTGCGTGTATGGAAGAAAAAAACAAAAAAGCTGAAGTCATGATGAAAAAATAAGGCGTCATAGCAAATTTTAAATGTCCACCCTACAACGGTTGAGTTCATTAAACCCAGGCAAAAGGCAAAGAAACAGCGTAAATTATCCAGGTCCTGGTGTGCAAGTGGGCAAATATTAATAAAAATCTACAACAACAAAAATCCGAAACGAAAGAGAAACAGCAAAAGTAGTTATATAAATTTTGGCAGCATCAGCGAAATGTGCGTTAACGTCGGCTATAGCGCTACAGTCAATCTTATCTTTATGCGACACTCATTAATCTCTGTCGCTTCAGTATATAAGAGAAAATCAGAGCAACTCAAAAAGTCTAGCGTGAATAACAGAAGAAAGAAAGAGAAGGAAACAGTTCATAAAAAATACGAAATTAAAAATATTATGGCGTAATCCCAACAGCAAGACAAATAGTGCAACAAAGAAAAAGAATGGGAGATAAACAGACCGACAAATAGAGAAAGCGTGGAAAATTAAGAGAGTGTGAGTGAGAGAGAGAGAGAGAGAGAGAGAGCGAGGGAGACACAAGTAATACAATTAAAACGTTAAAACCGGCGAAAGTTAATTGTTTGTTTGTATCTGAGAGTTAATATAAATTAATTTAACAGCATTAAGTGCCGTTACAAACCAGCAAGAAAAGATTTTTAAGATGAAAACTAAAATAATACTGCAAGTAAAAAAAAAGAAAATTTTAAATAAACCTCTGAGTTATGAACGGCATTTTATAAAAAAGTAATGGTTAGCAGTGAATGCTAGAATCATAGAATTATATGTGTTTTAATTGCAAAAAAGTTTATTTTTTTTTGTTTTGGCAATGAATTTTTGACTTCTTAAAGTTTTTTAAGGGCTTTCGGGAGTTTTTCGAAGAAATAAAGACACCATTTTAGTATATATTTTTTTACAATATTATAGTATATCTATTCAAAATTTATCCCCGGTATATTAGTTCAAAAAAATTTGTCGATAAGGTGGAAAATTGATATACCGCGAAAGACCTTAAATTTGCGGTGAGCAAGATATCTGGAGACTGGGTTCATCTGAAAAAAAAAAAATTTGTTTTCGGTTTAGTAAAGAGTTCTTGGGCTTTTAATCGTTAATTTTTAAAAAATATAAATTTTTGACAAAATGGCGGGCGTAGAAAGAAAAAAATTAAATATAAATTATAAAACATTTTTATAAAAAAAAAATCGTCACCGTTACTTGACGTCCCCTGACTTAATTTCAAATATTTTTATTTATTTGTAGCGAAGCTTTTTACGCCTCGTTCTGTGATTAGCTTGAGTGAAATCTCAAAAACGACACTTTATAATTTCGAAAGCGTTTCCTTAAAAATTGATGTTTCTTTGTTCCTTGCATCTATTGTCTTATATTATCTTATCTATTATTATCTTATATCTTAGAAAATGTGTTTTCAATATATTAAAAATATTTCTTCGATCTTCCGCTGGGATTCGAACTCGCATCGTTGTTATTAGGAGTTCAAAACACTATGCACGGATCCAAAAGCCTCTGTAAAGCACAGTTGTTGATTCAATATCACGTATGTATTACTAAAGCTATGTTGCAGTAGATCACAATAATCTCTTAATAGATAGAGGATTGTGTATTGGATTGTGTATTCTACCTATAAATGCATTGCATATAAAATGTTCCACTTGCTACTACTTGCTATAAGATGTCACCAGCATCGGTGTTTTAATAAAGTACAACTAAACTATGTTGCAGCAGATTGAAAAACCTTAATATTAAAAGGATATCCAAATATAACAAAATAATGATAATAATTACAGATGTCATCAGCACCTGCAAAAATTAACGGAATAAAATAAAAAAAATGTTTATGATATATAAGAAAATTTACTGCTTTGAATATTAACCTGTGTTTTTCAATTTACTTTATGTTATTTTTAAATTTTTTATTTAAAAGCTATTTTATTAAAAAAAACGTAAATTATTAGATCTATGAAACTGCAAAAAAAAATCGCTTCTCTCGTCTGTCCAACGACGCACCTGTGTTTTTTTTTTTGTTTCTGTTTGCTAATTTAACTTGTCTCCGTAAAGTGTAATGAATAAGAACTCATCTATGAACCATTTAGCGATGTTATTTTCAAAGTACTGCTGCTGTGTTGGCGAAAAAATACTTGTATATTTACAAAGACGTTATTAATATCTAATTTTTTTTTTTAATAATAATAATAAAACTAAATGAATGAATGAAATAGTTTTCAGCAAAGCTTAAATGAAATGTTTTTTAAAGATACATTTTTAAAAGTTAAGTTTTAAAAAAATTTTTATAGTAAAAGTCAGGGCCGTAGCTAGCGAAATATCGGTCGCAAGACTTGCGAGCCAGAGATTTTTTTCAAAATTAGAAACACTAAAATAATAATAAAAATATAAACTTTAAGGGGGGGGGGGGGGTTTTGAACTAAATTTTTTTTTAAAATTATTTTTGTGATCATTCAACAAAAATGATGTCTATTAAACTCATCGTAAGATCATAAAAAAAATTTTTGTCGACATTCGGGAAAGCATATTTATCAATAATTTGTCAATTTGAAGCAAAACGTATCGTCCAAATTATTTATAAAAAAAATTTTTTTTTGATATTTTCAAAATTAAAACCCTCCCCCCCCCTAAAAGTTTTAATTTTTTTATTATTTTACCGTTTTCTAATTTTGAAAAAAGTTTGTTAGTTCTAGAAGCAAAAACTTCGAACCTGGTAAAAGTACGTTATTCTAGCGCCTTTATGGATGTATGTGACGACTTGCTATTTTGCCAATATACTTGTTGAATAAATACGACATGTTAAAAAGTAAAAGAAATGTTCGTGCCACAGGAAAAAGTTAGGGTTACCAGGGCTAAGCAAAATTACCAAATTTTTATAGAAGTTTTTTTTTACTAAGTTTTTTTATTTATTTTTAGTAATTTGCCCAGCACATGTTCTTAAGACTAACACAAACAACTTTAATTTGGCTCTTTGTTTGACACCATGCTCATTGTTCAATGGCCGTCCCAGTTTCCCGGTACCAGGGCATCACTAAATAGTAAGAAAATCCATTCTGAGCTTCATTGTTTTGTGATTTTTACTTTCAAAGCTATTCGATTTAAAAACATTTGACTTATATGGGCGGAGCCACACCCCCTTGTCTAATGCTAGTTCAAGTCTTCCATTAGAAGAACATCACCAAGTGGTAACTCCATTCTGAATTTCAATGTTCTGTGACTCGTACTGCCATAGCTATTCTGTATCGAAAATGTGACTTGTATGGGCGAAGCCACTCCTGTTTTGCATAGAAGGGTGAAAAGTAGTTTACAACCTATTTCATACCCAGAGTGACCACTTTTCCAAGAGCTCATTTACGTACACAACGTTTTCATTATAATTAAAAGTTTTAAACGCAAAACTTTCGACGTTTGCATTTGAAATTTGTTTGCATTAAGATTCGCAAAATCTTGAGTTTTTTAAGACTTCTTCAAAAAAAATATAAAAAATACTACTTTTTTCACGATATCATCACGCTGTATTTTTTCAAGAGATATTTTAATATACAATTTTACTATTTTCCATAAAAATATATACAAATTTAATATCAAACGAAAGGTATTTTAAAGCCACGCATGATGGCATCCATTTTGGAGAAATAAATTTCATTGTAATTTTGTTGTTGTCATTTTTAACAGTATTTAGTCGATATCATAAGGAGTGCATTTTCGAAATTGTTTCATTTTCATTTATATTTGATTTAAAAGAATTCTAAAAGTTACCTTTTTTTACTTTTTTTAAATTTTTAAGTTTTTATATTAAAATTTTCTTTATTAAAATATGCATTTATTTTCTAAAAAAAAAAAATTTCTTTTCTAGAGATGAAGACCACAAAAAAATTTGGGTATCAAAAATTTTGTTTTTTCTCCAAATTTCCGTATGTGTAAATATTTGATCGGAAAAGTTTATATTTAACAGCGCTTTTATACAACTTTGTGCTTTTAACTTGTTTGCCCGAAGGAATGAGAATAAACCATCGGAAATTTAAAAATATGACTTTCTATATAAATAACTCTACAATTTTTTTTTTTTTTTGTTTTCTACATATTTCACAAAAATTTTTTTTTTTTTTGTTATAAAGTTAAATAAAAGTTCTTGCCAAAAATTTGTTTACAATACCCATTACTGTACATTTGTATTTTTAATATTTTTTTTCAAAAAAAGCCCAAAATATACAATGTTTCCTAAAAAAATGACGTAAAATTTGTTTTTGTTGTAAAAATAATTTAAACTAAAAATTGCATTTTAAACTCCCTTTCACATGGCATGACATTTATTAGCAAAAATTGATTCAGTTTTAAACAAAAATTTATTAACTATTTCTAATATAAAAAAACAAGAGTATATCCCTCTCGATTTTTTTGATGAAATAAATTTTTTTAAAAATGTTCTTTTTATAATTTTTATAAAAGAGTATAGCTTCAAAAATATTTTATTTGGAAAACATATCCCAATATTCTTTTCCAATCAAAATTTATTACTAAAACCTATTTTCATACCATGTGGATCTGTATTAACAAAACTTCTTTTCTGTTAATTATCAAGTTTCTATATCCTTCCCATGCTCATTTTAAGAATACTCATGCTCATTTTGAAAATTTTAAAAGAAACAAATTTTATACTTTTCAGTTATTAACCCTTGGTTAGTTGAAGTAATGAGTAACCATAGGGTGAAAACTGTATTACGGGAGCGAGGTGTGGCAGCCAAAGTTAATAACTGAATATTATGAGCTCTGCAAAATGTGTACTATATAATATCAAATAAAATGATTTGTTTTTTACTGAAAAAAATGCAAATTTATATCTTTTATAAAGTCGTCAACATTATAGGGTTCCGTCGCAAGCTTAATACAGAAAAAAAAAACAATTTCGCTGATGATGAAAGTTTGACGCTGTAATAGAGCAAAAGTCATAAAAATTGAAAATAAAGCAAAAAATATGTTTCTTAAAATTATGAAAATTTATTTTCTTTTTTGGGAGCGGTAAAGTCTAACAGATTTATGCAAAAACCTTTATACAATACTTTATGTAAATACTTTTAAATAATATGCTTTTATGTTTTTGAGGGAAATTGTATTGTCAATAGGAATTTCCTAGAAGCTTTTCACTTGTTTTACACATCCGTTTACTATAATAGCGGATGTTGGCCAATCATGTCTACGCAAATACGAGCACACATATATTTAAAAAAGATAGAAATCGCATTCATTTTAAATTAAGTTGATATTAAATAGCAAGTTGGTACGTGTCACCATTTATGCGGTAGCCAACCCACACTACGTTTTCACAAAAGCAAAGCAAAACAGAGATATGTAAAGGTTCCTAGCTTATATATATTTTTAAAAAAAATTTTATTTATTTTGAATGTGAAAAGCAATAAATTTGTAAAGAAACATTTTTATTTTGGGCAGCCTACCAATAACTGATGGGCTGGTTTTTTCTCTTTACAAAGAATTTACCGCATTTCGTGACCAAAATAAAGCTTTTTTTACAGCAACGTGCAATTCAAAGGTTTGTGTTAAAGGTGTTTGCAACTTCCTTTATATAAATAACATTATCTGTTTGTTATTTTTATTTCTGGCATGGTCTTTGAATAGATAAATCAGTTTGAAGATTACCAAAAAGTGATATGCTTTTCACAAATGTGACATATAAATGCTACTTCACGACAATAAGATTAAATCGATTATTTTCTTGTTTGAAACTACGATACGATATAAGCTTTAAAACAATTTGGTTGCAATTTGCAATAACTTTAAAATATTTATTTGCAATTTCTGAAATCATTTCTTCAAAACAGCTGCTAGGCAGGAATCCTAAAATTTGATTATTATTTACCGTATTTATTCACTTTCTAAAGCCAAAACTCTAATTAGCAATTCTAAACAATTGCTTTGATAAAAACCTGCATTGAAAGCCATTTTCTTCTTGCTCTATTATTCTTAGTTGCAACTCAAAGATTCAAATTTTAATTAATTAAAGCTAAATAACTATTATTGCAAGCTGCTCATGCAATTGTCAAAAATAAAATCGTACCACATAAGTAACAAGATTTAATTTTCGACAACATGCAACATAAATTAAATTTAGCTAAAAACAATGTAATTCTTGTTCTCTTTTGGTAAAAAAAAAACTAAATTTTCCCCCATTTTTCAAGCACTTTGCTGTATTAGACCACTTCGTCTGGCTATTGTCCCAATATGTTGCCGCTGCTGTTTCTGCTGCTGCTACAGCGTGAAGCTTTGCCCCGCTTACATTTCTTACATTTTGTTTTTTTTACTTTCCTTTTCTATTTTGTCGTTTTTTCTCAACTTGTTTTAATAAAGATGGCTTGGAAATGATAATTAAATCTTTGCTTAGTTAACTGTTACTGATTTCAAGTATGCTGAGAGGAAATGGAAGGGTTAGATTGCGTGCACCATGTCGACTTTGATGTAATGTAAGTGTTGTTTGTGAGAGGGCGGTGGGCGGTCTAACTTGCTTGCTGGTTGGCTGCTTTGTTTATAAGCAGTTAAAAGAGTTAAAAAAGTTAGATGGATACGAGTACGTGATGGATTAGTCGCAAAAATTAGAGCAGAACATTTTGAATTTGTAGAAAATGGATTACATTTAATAAATGTCAGTATTTGGGTTACTTGTGATTGATGAGAATTGTGTCAAAGTTGCTTTAAATTTGAATGACAAAATTTAATTTTGCTTAATTTATATGTTGTAACATAATAACAACAATAAAAAAAAAAAAAATTAGCTCATGACAGGTTCTACAGTTCTGAGGTATGATAGAGTAAAAAAAAAATTTAACAAATTAAAACTACCAAAAAATAGCTAGCTAGTTAAAAATGTTTAAATATATTTTTACTATATAGGTGTAGAGGAAGACATCTATATTAGGGTGTCCCAAAAAAGTTGAAGTAGTTCTTTTTTTAAGTGGCATCTTCTCGTATGATGTTGAAATACATGTAAATAAAATTTGGTGTATCGGTGCATCGGTACATGTCAGTACTAGTTTATATGGGAAAAAAGAGCTTATTTTTTCAAAAAACCCAAACAACTTTTGTATTCGTGTAAATTTTTAGAAAGCTGCTCGTTTTCTGCTCATTTTATATTTAATTTTTCTTTAAAATGATCTATCAAACATGAAAATTGGACGAAAACTACCAGAGTTGTGATTTTTTACTTTTCGAAAAAAACTCCCTTATGTTCTAGTTGTTTAAAAAAAAAAAAATTCAATTTTGAAAAAATTTCAACGAAATCTTGCAGAACTATTTTCTTAAACTGTACCAAATGGAGATGCAAAAAATCGTTATGAATTTTTTGGCTAAAAGTTTACCCTTATTAAAACTTAAAACTTATTAAAACTTTTACGAAAAAAATTACCAAAAATGCAAAATTTGGAAAAAACAGCATGGATGACTTAAACATAGTATTGAGCTATTTTTTGCCAGAAATTGAAAAAAACCAAAATTCGGGAAAAAAGTTTTACCTCTTTTCTAGTAATTTCTAGTAATTCTAGCAGTAATTTTGGCTATTTTTTTTTTATTGAAACGAAAATAGTCGTTAATCGTCGATGTTATATGTAAATAGAAGTAAAATAATTGTTTTTGCAAGTGTATTCATGTTATTGTAAATTACGCCACTGTTAGATAACTACTGTGCTGGTACGAAACGAGTCATATTTTTAAATTTCCGATGGTTTTTTCTCATTCCTTCGAGCAAACAAGTTAAAAGCACAAAGTTGTATAGAAGCCCTCTTAAATTTAAACTTTTCCGATCATATATTTACACAAACGGAAATTGGGAGAAAAAACAGAATTTTTGATACCCATATTGTGGTCTTCATCTCTAAAAAAAAAATTTTTTTTTAAGAAATTAAGTGCATATTTTAATAAAAAAAATTTGAATAAAAAAAGTTAAAAATTTAAAAAAACAAAAAAAAGTAAGTTTTGGAATTCTCTTAAATCAAATATAAATGAGAATGAAACAATTTCGAATATGCGCTCCTTATGATATCGACTAAATACTGCTAAAAATTACAACAAAAAAACTGCAATGAAATTTATTTCTCTAAAATGGATGCCATCATGTGTGGCTTTAAAATACCTTTCGTTTGATACCAAATTTGTATATATTTTTATGGAAAATAGTGAAATTGTAGCAAAAAAACGAAACTTTCGCTGATTTTAAAACGTCATTTTGAAACCTTAAACTATCGATTGAGCATGTATAAACAAAAATACGCCGACCTTAGATTTTTGTCTTCTATCACATATCCAAAAATTATTCAAATCGGTGAGTGACACCTGGGGACCTTTCCTTGCAAGTAATTGCGGATTTCACTCATAGATGGCTTAAGTTGAATTTTTAGGTTTGCTGACGTAATCGAAATGTCAAACACATTTTGTTATTTAATAGTTGGTAATTCAACTGTCAATCAGTAAAAAATTTTTTTGATCGGTTGTGTAGTTTTTGTTTGGCGTCTGTTGAGAAATAGAAAATCAAAACGAACATTTTCGTCATTTTTGCATTTTTTATTTCCGGAAAGGAAAAAACGCATCGCAAGCTCACAAAAAGTTATGTGCTGTTTATGATGACGAAGCTTTAAAAGAACGGCAGTGTCAAAACTGGTTTGCCAAATTTCGTTCGGGTGATTTTTCACTTAAAGATGAAAAACGCTCTGGTCGTCCAGTTGAAGTTGATGACGACCAAATCAAAGCAATAATCGATTCGGATCGCCACAGTTCAACACGTGATATTGCAGAGAAGCTTCATGTATCACATACATGCATTGAAAATCGTTTAAAACAACTTTGCTAAGTACGAAAAATCGATATATGGGTTCCTTATGAACTGAAAGAAAATCATTTAACACAACGCATTAACATCTGCGATTTGTTAAAGAATCGTAATGAAAATGGGTTGTTTACAACAATGCCAATCGGAAAAGATCGTGGATCAAGCCAGGTAAACCAGCTCATATAACATCAAAAGCTGATATTCATCAAAAGAAAGTTATGTTATCAGTTTGGTGGGATTACAAAGGAATTGTCTACTTTGAACTTTTACCACCCAACCGAACGATCAATTCAGATATCTACATTGAACAACTAACAAAATTGAACAATGCAGTTGAAGAAAAGCGGTCCGAATTGACAAATCGAAAAGGTGTTGTATTCCACCATGACAATGCAAGAAGGCCACACACATCTTTGGTCACTCGGCAAAAATTATTGGAGCTTGGTTGGAGTGTTTTGCCACATCCACCATATAGTTCTGACCTTGCACCATCTGATTACTTTTTATTTCGATCTTTGCAAAACTCCTTGAATGGTAAAAATTTCAATAATAATGATGATGCCAAATCGTAACTGGTTCAGTTTTTGGCTGATAAAAACCAGAAGTTTTACGAACGTGGAATTATGATGCTGCCTGAAAGATGGCAAAAGGTCATTGCTCAAAATGGGCAATACATTTCAGAATAAAAGCTATTTCGTTCCATGCAAAATTGTCTTTTATTTAAAAAAAAAAATCCGATAAAACAACCTGATATTAAATTTTCCAAAAATTTTTTTTTATTCTGAAATACTCCTTTTTGTTTCAAAAATAATTTTGTTCTTTCTTTCAAAGAAAAATTTCACAAGTAAAATTGTCTTTCAAATTTACTAAATTTCTTTGATTTTAGGCTGTTTTTTTCTGAGTGTAAGCTTTGCGCACAGAACCATAATTTTGGATCCAAATTTTTAAAATCTGGTAACGTTGTCGAAGCGTGTTTTTCATCACGATGAAATTGCAAAGGCTAATGAATAGAAATTTAAGTGACATTTTGCCAGTTGAACAACAATTTCACAAATATAACTGCCTGAAGTAAGTACTGCTTTAAAAACAGCCTTTATAATAGATTTTACACAAAAATATTTTTTCAAATCAGTGATTTTTTGAATTCTGAAAATAAAAGCTTCCTTAGTGGACAAGCAAACATGTGGTACATTTTGTTTAGTGAGTAAAACTTTAAAAATAAAAATTGTCAAAAGGTTTGATAATTTTAAGTCTTCCACATATGGGCATTTCCGCCGAAAACTCCACCGTGACTCGAGAATTAAAAGTTATTAAAAACTTATTATTTAATGATATTATCTTAGAGAAACGTTTTTATTCTATCGATATAAGCAATTTAAGTATAAATTAATTTACCATGATGATCAAATCGTCTGCACTGTTTCACAAATGTAATTTTTCTTTAAAGTTAGTGTTTTGTAAATTTTTCGTAAGCGTTTTTGTTTTAGTAAAAATGGAAGGTATTGGCTAAAAATAATGAAAATTGGTTGAAGCAAGGATAGGCAGAATATATTAAATTTGCATTTTAATAACTTAATCATATAATTACTTAATTACACAAATGAATTACAATGGAAAAAATGGCACGTTACGCCATATCACGTTTCATACTAAGCCCAATAAAAAAAAAAAACGGGAAAAGGTTTTTAAATTTGATTACTTTTAAAATAAACCTATACTATTTCAAATCCTTCTAAAAAAAGTTTTATACAAAAACTCTTGCCAATTTTCAGAATTTACTAATTTTGTGATCCAAGTCGAAAACCACTTCTATTTTTTGTCACGTAACGTTTCATTTTTGGTGGCTTCTATCTATGAGCCGAACTTTTGACAACTCTTAGGTTTTACACCTTGTATAGTATGCTTAGTAAGCTATTGAAAAATCAGAATAAGGAACTTGTAAGTTAATTTTTTTTTCACTCATTAAAGTCGTACGATCGTCACGTGCGCCACCTCGGAAATGCCCATATATAAATTTAGAACAAATGCATTTTTATTTGTAAAACTTATTTAATTTATATTTTGAGAATTTGTCTTAATGGCGTTAAGTTTTAAATACACCGAGTAAAAAGCTTATGCAGAATTAACAAAAAATCTAGTACAATTTAAAAGATAGCTTTGCCAGTTTTCAGCCTCCCAAAGCCTCTTCATTAAAACACATAAGATTCACATATAACCAATATCGATTTGGGTAAAAAATTAACTGAAATTTTTGTAATTTATACATTATGGCTTCGACAGCTTATATTAACATGCTTGAATAATTTGCCTAGCAAAGTGTTGAAGTTATTAACAAAAATTTTTTTTAACCTATCAAATTAAATAGATTAATTAATATACAGGGAGAAGTATAATGCCACATCTACTTAGATAAACTGCTCTATATTGCTTTTGTACAAAATTATCCAATGACAAGTATAAAATATACATATACTTATGTAAAATTGTGTAAATTTTTTTGTAAAATTACCCAAGTACTTAGATAGACTTCTTAATAAAAACGGACTAGAAATTTTAATTGGGCTTTTAACGGCAAAAATGTTTTATTTTATGTAAATGGAAATTTCGTTGGTACAGCAAAATTGCTAAGTGCTGATTGCTATATGTGTCTATAGTTGCATATTGCTGCACTTATTTAATAAAAAAGAAAAATAATATTCTTGCACAAATATCCCTATTAAATTTCACCCATGGGGACGACATTCTAAATTAAGCACTTGAAAAAGTTTAAAAAAAATTCTAGAGCAGCTGTCTAACTGTCTCTTTTCCAAGCACAGGGAATAAGAAGGTCGTAGTCAGTAAGAAAATCGTTTTCTCGAATCTCGCTGTATAAAGTAAAGATTTGCGATGCGTCTATATTTATTACTGAGTGTAGTGTATGACATATACATGTATACATATATACAGGGGTACAACCAGGATTTTTTATTTGGGGGGAGGGGGGGGGGTTATAATATATTGGATTTATATATTTGAAATAAAAAACCAAACTATAGCGGCTAATGTGTAGTGGTTAGCTTTTTACGGAAAAACAAACGTTAGTTACAGAATTATTGTGATTAAGATTAACAAAACAAACCAAAACTATATTTTCAAATTCAGTTTACGCTTACTTTCAGCGAGTTTATCTAAAATAAAATCCACTGATGGCGTCATATCTCTGTACAGATTAAGCAATGTGACACTGTTTAATCTATCTTGCAACATCATGCTTCTGAAATAAGTTTTGAGTCGGCGAGTACTGAAAATGTTGGCTTATTTTCACACGAAGAGACTGGATTTTATATATAAATTATATATATTAGAGAATATTTCTTTACTGCACTGTTCTAAAGCTTCAAACACGATTTTTTCCATCGTTAGTATTACTAACTTTACATTCATTTCATTTCTAAATCATCAGAATCTCCTTCCAAATCATCTTGATAATATTTAATTAGTTTTTTAAAAGCTCCTAAGTCACCATATCCAGCGATGTTGTAGCGCCAGGAAATAGTAGGTCTGTTCCCGTGCTCTAAAGTTTAAGTCCATTTTACCAGTTTTGCAGGTTTTAGTCGGAGAAGCATTTCCGTACTCGAAAAAATTGTAAAAAAAAATGCAATCGAGAGAGTTAAAAATTTCCCCTTTCTGTCAAAAGTTGCAAGATTTACTCCGAGAATTTTCTTTTGGCCAATAATGGTGAAAGTGTCAAACTGCTTAAAATCAGCTGTTTACAAATAAGCACAGAAACTACAAAATATCAAAAGTTCTTTAAAATAAATAAAAACTATTAGAATGGAAACATTTTGGATGGAAGAATGGTAAAATGTAAATTTGAGAGTTAATTTTGACATTGTTAAAAATCTTTATCAAGCCGTATGCGCAGCCGATGCCTCACATCAAGCCAGCAACGACTTTATTTGACGGCTTACAAAATTTTATTCAGAATAGCGTTCACGTACTTTTTTGTGGTTTGCTCTATTTTTAAGAGATTTTTCCTTACTCTCACGCTTTTGACAGTTTTACCATTTTTAGTCCAAAATGTACGGGAACAGACCTAGTGTTTGAAACACAAAAAAAATGTTTTAAAAATCTAACTCTTAGGCTTAACATAAATCAATCGCTTGTCACTCTGATAAATCAATTCTGACAGAGAGAGAGAGAGAGAGAGAGAGAGAGAGAGAGAGAGAGAGAGAGAGAGAGAGAGAGAGAGTTTTGAGAGAGTTGATTAGTGTCAAATCAGCCCTGAAGACAAGAGAGGGGTTTTGGGTATTCAAAGCCCCCCTTAGGATCCAGAAAGTATAAAAAAAAATAAAATATAATCATTAATATGCCATTTCTTATATGAGCATACTTAATGCTCCTACGTCTCTCTTCAGTAACAGTATTAACAGCAACAGAAACACGCTTAAGATATCGAATAAAGTTCGATACATTCAATTGAGCCTTGTCCATCACCAGTGAGTTAAGAATCTATTGCGTTGGAAAGTATTAAATGAAAGTTAGGAACAAATTTACCTTTTACAATTGTTTTAATTGTGGTTTTCTAAAATTTCAACCATTTGTCTTAAGTTTATTTATCTAGTTTATTTATTGATTATTTTATTGTGCCAAAATACTAAAATGATGCCACGCAGAAACCGCCATTAAAAAAGGCCAGAAAGGAGGAAAGTAAATCTTTGTTTTCAAGGAAATTTTTTTTTTAATCAATTTCCGTCCTTATTATGGCGACTTCTTGATATTCTTTAATACTTTGATTCAATGTTACAAAATTAAATAATTAAATACGAGTAATTATAAGAAGAAGATGACACCGCCGAAGTCGAAGAGGCATTGGAACTACTTTGCTGATTTACCATCCGAGTGCAGCGCTGCCAGAATAGTATAGTGGTCAATGTGTGCGGTGTCCATTCTATATTACAATTCTTTAATGGTTACAATTTTAGCTAAATCATAATAATGTAATATTGTATTTTTATTGTATTTGAAAAACGGAGCTTATTTTGCGTTTTTTTTAGCTCTGACGCGGGATCTCAATCTCTTGGGACAACAAACATTTTTAAAAATAAAGTTTTCAAACCTTTTGAATGTTGTCGAAAAAGTCAATTAAATTTAAAAATTTTGCAAAGTGATCTGTTAAAGTTTAGGAGTTGGTGACGGATTTACTTATAAGAAAATGATAGTCTTCTTATCGTGGAGATTTTTCTAGCAGTTTCTAGAAAATAACACATTTCTAATGGTGTGGAACATTTTTACAAAATTACCCTTTCATTGTTGCAACAATTAACAACATGAGACTACTATTTACAAAGCACAACTGGCTTTTGTCATCGTTCAACTTAATTTGGATGACATCCGAAAACGAGGAACCATCAAAATTTTTAATTAAGCAATATGCAAGAATTTTACCTTGCTCTGGTAATACTGCCATACGAATAAATTAAATCAGAATTCAGCAGCGGATAGGTAACGGAGTGCAATTGATATTTGAAATATATTTCTAGAAATTTATGGACGAGTACCGCTTAAATGGTTGTGCATCCTTAAGAGTACATAGGGATAGCAAGGCCACAGAGGATGATGTCTTTCCAGAATTGGCAAAAACAAAAAGGGAAGACTTCATACAAACATATAAAAACAAATAAAAGTAAGTTGTATTAAAAATTCATTAAAGTTTTATACTAAATTCCTTTGATTCATCGATGAAAAAAAATATCGATATATTTCTTATGTAGACCCCCCCTTGGGTAAGTCCTGGCTACGGGCCTGTGTCAAATCATTTTTAATTTTGTTGGCTTTATGCCCAGATTATAATAAATAAATTCCATACAATATTATATTGTAAAGTAACAAATCGAATGTGTGATAATATAATAATAAATTATTAGTACTCCGTCTAGGAAACTATACGCCTTTTTACCCTCGTTGGTCATTCAATAGGTGGCAGCATTGCAGTGTTGTTTTCCATAGCTTATGTGCTTTTATATTAAATACTCGTATATTATTAAAAATTAACAAGAAATACATATTTCACAAACTTCGTTTTGCTAATGTGTTTTGCTTAAAATTAACCATTACCTCTTTTTGACAGATCTAGGGACATTTTTGATGAGAAAAAAACGCTACCAAATAGAATGAGAAAGTATGCTGCAACTTTGTTTCACACACCAGGATCAATAAAATCGAACAATTGTCAACAATACTCCAAGTGGTCAGAATTAAAATTATAAAACTTAAGCACATGTATTCTGAACGAATAAAACGTGGAAAGCTTAAAAGATTATGGCTTAACGACAATAGATTTGAAATTTATAATTTGGGTTTTTATTCTTTTGATAAAAATTTGTGATTGCTTTTCGTGTGAGTCACTTTAATTGTATTCAATCTCACTTTTTTTGCAACGATAATTTTGGGGAGAGGGGCTTAAACCCCAAAAGTCCCCCTTTAGTTGCGCTTCTGTATATATATATATATGTGGTACATTAATTACTCATGAAACCAACATTTTTGGCAAGCCGAGTTCAATTCTCTAAACCTTCAATAATCTTATTTAATTCTCTTGACATTGAAGCGATGCCAACCTGCCTACACTTTAATGATCGGTCGAAGTTTTCGGTGGTTTGCCTACAATATTGGTTAATATGCTATATACTTAGCTATACTTAGCTCTGCTAATTAAAAATTAACACTTTTTAATTGGCAGGATATCGAAGTATGTGCTTTCAAAGCAATATATAAAGCAATATAGTACTTGGGTGACTAAGCACAAGTTTCCAATTTCCCTACAATTCTCTTTACCCAAGCCGACTTAGGTGATTTTGCTATTGGTTTACTATTGAAAAAACACCTTGATCAGACTGACGGGGTACCCAGGTACCTTCATATAATTTATGTAGAAAAATACCGTGTAAATGCTTTAATGTTCAGCTAGATCGATGTTTCGTGTTGATGTTTTGTTTATTTACAAAATTATATTTTTCTCATGAGACACACTTAAATCTAATAAAAAATTGTTTTAATTTATATCTTTAAAGTCTATTTTATTTTTTTAAATTCTTTACGCAGTTTCTTTTTCGTATATTTTTTTCTAAAAGCTCTTTTCCTAAAAATTTTTTAATCTATTAAAAAAAAATTTTATAGAAAAAAGTTATCAAAAGTTTTGTGCTTTTGTTTAAAAAACCAATATAGCCAAGTTTACACAAAATGACTTTCACAAACTTATAAAATCAAAAGAACACATCTATACTATTAATAAATCTGTAGCCACTTTTTATGTTCACTCATCACGTTTAAACAACAACTCAGATTTTTATAAAATTTTGTACACATATTTATAGGTCAGCAGAGAGTGCAATAGGATACTTTATTTTAACCCATTAACAACCAATGTTACTATATGGAAACATATGCGTCTCGAATTTTCATTAAATACTGCATAATATTTCAAAAGTTTTAGTGCCAGTTTTTTAAAAAAAGTAAAATTAGCATGCAATAATAACTTATTTCTGCTCAATGGCATACATAGTTTTCACCAAAATGTTGCTTCAAGTCTAAAAATGTCTGTTTTTTATGGTTTTCTTTCGGCCCTAATGGATTAAATTGCACTTCGGTTAAACGAGAACAAAATCAATAAACGCTTTTAAATTTCCTTCAATTTGATACCAAAATCATGTATGTAGTTTGAAAACTGTGAAAAATTTTAGTACCAGATCTTTTTAGTATTAATTATAAGCTGAGAATGAGAGAAAAACGACTTGAAATTCACACTTTTAGCTTTGAAGGCAAATATTTCAGTCAGTTTGCAATGGATTTCAATAATTTTTTTTGAAAAATGTTGTTTGTTAAAATATCCTTCAAACATAAGTTGAAATTTTTACTAAACCAAAGTATTAATATTTTTAAAAATTTTTTTAAAAAATGTTCAAAAATTTTTAGTTCAAGCCAAAAAATTGGATAAAAGTTGTTTTTGTTGTAAAAAAAATTAAATCCAAAATTTTGGTTTTCGATTTCCTATCAGATGATATAACAATCTTAAGGTTAATAATTTGTAGTATTACTTAAACAATAAAAAATCGTTTTGGTAGCGAAAAATCAAGCCTACCCACTATCAATTTTTGAATGAAAACTTTTTGAAAACCCGGCGAAGCGGCGGGCTTAAGCTAGTATTAAATAATTTTATTCGAACGCATATTTTTATAAACATGTGTACACATTTAAAATATTTTTTTTAAACTTGAGTGTTGACAAAAAATTGAACAGCGGTTGCAAAAATAGCTCCAAATTTTCTGGTAAACAAATAAGAACTCGCTGCAAAAGCTGCGACAGGAAAATGTGTCAAGGTTTCTGCAGCAAGAAAAAAAAAACAGCAACAACAACGAAGAAACAACAAGAACACTCGCTGCAAAAACATTTGAAGGATGATAGACAGAAAGTAAAGGTTGTTGTTGGGCGGAAGCGGGGTATGTTAGCTGCTATTAAGGGCTCTGGGCGGAGTGCAGCTAAAACGACGCCGTGTCGACCGCGTATAATTGTGGAACTTTTAAAATGAGTTGGCAGTATATGAACTGTTGTTGTAGTTGCTGCTGTTTTTATTGTTGTTGCCGTCATAAGCAGTTTAAGAACTTGAACTCGTTTTCATGGCATGTTTTCAATGTAAGAAATAAATCGTTGAAAGGGCACAACGCGAGCAGGAATAGAAAAATACGTGAGCGCCATTCGTTGGCAGAGTGTGTTGTTAAGACGGCGTTGTAGGGTGTGCTGTCTTACACAGAACAACAACAAAGCAAAAGCAAAAATAAAAAAAAAAAATAAAAAAAGCACACAAAATAAACACTTGTTTACTTAGTTATTTTTATTTTTTTCAGTTCGCAGCACATTCCATGTTATGCGCGAGTTAACTTTGTTATGATATGTGTATGAGAATGTGAATTTTTGTGTGTGTGTGTGTGAGTATGAATATATGTGTTAAACAACAATAACAACAACAAGAATAACAGCTACAGAAACTGCTGGAATATGTTGTTAGCAGCTGTTGTACATACACGCCTGCAGATAGTTGCTGTTGTTGTTGAAGTTGTTGTTGTAACTATTGTATTTAAGTGTTCTAATGAAATACAACAAATAACTTTTTGCCATTGAAATTTGAAAGGCTACTTTAAGTCTAAAACATAGCTTAAATATACACGTTTTAAGGCTCAGTTGAGAAACTGAAAAAGTTTTTAAGATTTTTTTGATTTTAGGTTATAATTTTACCCACAAAATTATTCGATGATATTAACATTTTTATAAGAAAGTTCTACAAAATAATATTTTGCTTTTTGATAGCATCATTCCGAATATTAACATAGTAAATGATTGGAAACATTTGCTTTGATCCGTTTTCTTATCTCTTAAAAGCTCTTTGAGCTGATTTGCAAAACTTAAAAAAGCGAAGTTTGTTAGTTCTGTTTTTTTTTTTTTTTTTAATGTAATGAAGTTAAAATTTTTATTTTGAAAAACAATGCTGCCAAGAAAGACTTCTAATGAAATGCGCGATAGCTTTTTGAAGTCAGAACAAAGATAATAATTTTTGAGCAACTTTTAAAAAGCTTTTAACAAAATTTACTTGCAAAACTGAAGTTGTTACAATAACTACAATATAAACTTTCACATTGAAAGTTACAAAAGCTGCTCTGAATTGCACTGAAAGAAACTTAAAAAAACTGTTCATGTTAATATGTTGTGTCAAGCTTTATTAGGTAAAATTGTAAAAATACTGGCTGAGAAAGTTTTTCTAAAACAAAAGAATCTTTGCCAGAGAGAACCTGGAATCGCAGGTGAGCTTTTAACTAAAGGACTTATAAATAGAAATTCAAACAATAGTTTGCTATTCGTTTTGTAATTTGTACTTTTATTGAAAAATATTTTATATATATTTAAGAATATTTTAAAGAAACTATGTAAACTAAATTTATTTTGAACACTGTAAAGAAGATTAAAAAATTCAAGGCGATCCAAAAATATATAGATTTTAAGTATCAAAAAAAAAAAAGGTTTTATTCAAACTTTTTGAAGTTATAAGCTTTTTTAAATATATCACATTCAAAAGCTCCAAAAAGTTTCTAATTCTTTCATAAAACTCTGAAAGCTCTCAAAAATGTTGGATAATACTAAAGCTTTTAAGACTGTGAAAGCTTGCTACAAATATAAAAAGTTCTTAAAAGCTTCGGAAGCTTTCAAATTGAAGTAAAATATACATATAAAAATTTAGTAAGTTCTTAAAAAATGTTTCGCTTTCAAAAGCTTTATGAAGTTGTTGTTATTTTACAAAAATATTTTTACTTTTAGCACATCTTTTGAATGCTTTCTGTTTTCCAAAGCCTTACAGCCCTATTCTACTAGCTTAACAAAGCTCACCACATTAACAAAATAGTTAATATTAACAAGTTGTTAATGTTCCGTATTCTCGTGAAAATTTAAAAGCTCTTTTCTTAACAATTTTGTTAATTGCACAAAGTATCTTAACAACGACAACATAATCTTAAAATTTATGTGTTTATGCTTGAGAATTGTTGTGAAAATAATATAAATAATAAAAATTACAATATAATATTGAACTATATTTAATAAATATATCTTATTAATAAATAAGTCTGTGAAAAATAGATGAATTTTTACGTGTTTTAAGTTTTGATGGAGAAGATCAAAGAAAGGAAAAACTTGAACGACGGCGCTATTTAAAATGTCCTCAAAATGAAAATGATTCATTCAATCTATTACTTTTTATTTTTATTTCTATCCAACTCTATCCTTCTTCTATCCAAAAATTATAATATACACATGCTAGCCAAAAGTTGAGCGTGCTGCCGGCAAAAATTGTATATAAAATAGAACCTGCTCCTGCGTGGTTCACTCAAAATTAGTTTGGCTATTAAAAAAATGTAAATTTAAGTTTTAAATAAAAAAAAAAAATCTTGAGTTTACTTGATTTTTTGCATTTTCCATTTTGCTTGCTGGTATAATAAACAATAAAATTTCATCGGAAAAACAGCTGGCGTCTGAATGCTGTGAGTTTCACATTCTCACCACGCGTGGTAAACTTTTAACCTTTTTAGAGCTTTGAAATCGTTAATGATTTTTTAGAATATGAACATTTATATTACATAACAATAATATTAACAAGAGCTGCTTAACAATTCCTTGTTAAGTTAACAAGCAGAATAGAGCTGTTAAGCTATTAATTGTTTGACCCGAATCTAAATATCGTTTTTCGTTTTGATACTTTATTCGTTTGTTACAGGTGAAAATGTCGACTCCGCCTAGAAGCGGACTTGGGCATAAACACAAAAAATAAGCAAAGAAGTGCGATTAAGATTTTTAATAGTAACACAGGTATTTAGGAAGTGAACAATTTCCTACTCACCAGTATTCTTTTCACGTCGATATCACTTCAATTAATGTGTTTTTTCATTGACTGAAAATTGAAATTTTTTAAAATTAATTAAATTCGTTAAAATATGATGAAAGTGAATTTCAAATGGAAATTATATTCAAACGGAGTATGCCAGCGCCAAGCGGTAAAAACTGGAATGTGACTTGGATATTCGTCTACACTCTAAAGAAAACAATTTGAAAATGTTTGCACAGATTACGGTTTTATATCGATTGGCGTAAGCCCCACCTAGAGGTGGGCCTGGGCATTAGAGGGTTAAGATTTCGAAAGCGTATGTTTTAAAATGCTTTAAAACAGGGGTGCGGAAAATTATACATTCACATTTTTGTGATTGTGTTGCACAGATTTTGTTTAAAAGTTTGCTATTAAAGAAAAGAACAAGTTTGTTCATTCCTACCATGATGCAAATAACAAGGTGGTAGTGACAGTTCTTGTAGCGAAAATTGGTTGTCAAAAGTGGTGCAAAGCAGAAAATGAAAAAAGTAAAAACACAGAAATACCATAGTGAAACCTTATTGCTTGTGCCAAGGAGCCAATGTGTTTTTTGGCTCGGGTCAGCAATAAGCGTTTACTATGTTCGCAACCTTATTCAACGCAGAGAAGAGTAGAGTAGAGCGGCCGCAACTTAACAGCATGAGGTTCGTACAACGACTGATCGTATCAAATGAACGAACAAACGCGCTAATACAACGCAACGCAGAAGCGACCTCACAGCATGAAGTTTGCACAGCGACTGATCGTATTATTTTATTCAGTGTAATAAGTTTTCACCTCGAGTAAAAAGATTTTTTAACTGAAAGCTGTCGTATGCATGTGAAAGCTATTCGCCCATTTGCGCACTCCTGCTTTAAAACCTCCAAATTTAAAGCATCCATAATATTTTTGCTTCTTTAAGCTCTCAAAAGTTTCTCCATAGTTTTGAAGTTCAAAAAAAGTATTTAGTACTAAAAATCTTGTATTATTTAAATGCTTCTAATTGAAGTCGATAGAAAGCTTTTGATAGTTTTTTAATAAAGATGAATAAGAATTAGTTTAGTATTAAAAAATATATTCTTAGTAACATTTTTTGAAGTAATAAGCATAGTTAAGTTTCTAACTTATTTTAATTATAATAAAGCTTACCACTGCTATTAACTTTTCGAAGCTTTATGCTTTTTATTCTTTAAGGCTTTCGAAGCAAATAAATGCCAAAGCTTTTGGAGACTTATTTTTAAAAGTTTCAAAAGCTTATATACGTATTTTGAACTGCTTTCAAAAGCTTTTGTAAAAGATTGCAAAGCACTTCTATTCCTTAAAAATATTTTAGTGCTTAAGCCTTTTAAGGCCTTTAATTTTTTTAAGTATTAATGCTGTAAATTGAAGTCAAAAGTTGCTTGAAAAATTTTTAGTTTTTTAAAATAGGAGTACGTTTTTTAAGAGTTTTTTAAAAGTAAGAAAAGTAGAAAAAAGTAGAAAAAAGTTCAAAGAAGGAATTAAAATAGGAATAAGTTAAGTATTGTAGATAACAGATTCATTAAAATGCTTTAAAAATTTTTTAATTTTTTAAAATTAAGTGGAATTAGTTAAGAATGGATGAAAATAATTTCATTCAAATTCTTTAAAGTAATGAAATAAGTTTGAAGTAATAAGATATATGTACAAAAAGTTCTAATGGCTTTTGTTTGATTTTGAAAGCTAACAAAATTTTTGAAAAATACGAATGATCTTAAAATTTTTAAAGCTTTAAGTTTAAACCTTTAACAGATTCTGAAGCTTCAAAGAGCATCAAAAGCTCTGCGTAAAACAAAGTAATTAAGTAACGCCTTTTAATAATTTTTAGCCTTTTACAAGCTTTATAATTTCGGCTTATTTTTTTTTTTTTTGTTTTATGATAAGACTTTCGTATGCTTTTAGTTTTTCAAAGCTGAAATTCCTATATTTTTTTAAAAGCTTTTAACAGCAAATAAATTTCAGAACTTTTGGGGGCTTCTAATTGCTAAAGCTTTCAAAATCTTAAATTTTGGAATACTTTCAAAAGCTTTTTTTAAAACTTCCAAAACTTGTAAGGAAAACTTTTGAAAATATTTTGCTTTTTTTTTCTCTAAGAAACCTTCCATTTTTAAATGCATTAATTTGAAGCCGAACGAAAGATTAAAAATCTTTGATTTGATGAAAGATAAGAATTATTTAAGTATTGAAAACAATGTTTTCATTAAAATTTTTTTAAGTAATAATCTTTATTAAATATATTGCATACAAAAGCTCATAAGGCTTTCATAAAACAATTTTGATAAGGCAAATTAATTTATTAAGATCTTAAAATTTTTTTAAGCCTTCAAAGGCTTCAAAGGCAAATAAAATTGTAATTTTCAGAATATTTTTAAATTATTGTAAAACCCTCGAATGCTTTGAATTTTTCAAAGCTAAATGCTATTACTTTTTCAAAGCTTTCAAAAGCAAAACTTTTTATTTTGGTTTTTTAAAGCTTCCAAAATCTTTTAGCTGTCCAAAACTTTCAAAAGCTTTTAGTTGCTAAGTCTATTACGAGACTTTTATTCTTAAAATTTTTAAAGTTTTATTTTTAAGCTTTTATTGTAGTCGTATACAAGTTTTTGAAATCTTTTTAAATAAGTATGTATAAAAATTTGCACCCAACGAATTTAACAATTCGAGCACAAAACGAGCTTTACAATTAAGGTTTATTTTTTATATTATTTTAAGGCTTTCGAATAGTTTTTCAAAGTTTTATACTTCTATTTTTATTTAAAGCTTTCGAAAACAAATAAGCTTCAGAGCTTTTAGAGGCTTGTAATTAATTGTTGAAGCTTCCAGAAGCTTATATTTTAGTTGTTTTCAAAAGCCTTTTTAAGGCTTCCAAATATTTTTTAATAAAGTAATTAGTTCCATTAAATATATTACATACAAAAGATTCTAAAAACTACCAAAGCTTTCATAAAACCCTAATAACTCTCAAAGTTTTTAGATAATACAACAGATAATACAACTTTGAAGTTAAGAAGTTTTTAGGGAGCATCAAGAACTCTGCTTAAGCAAATAAACTGAGTAGAAAGCTCATTTTGAAATTTGAAATTTTTGTAAATATTTCTAAAACTTTTTATTTTACAAAGCTTTTTATTTTTCAAAGCACTAAGTTTTCTTTTTCAAAGCTTTTGAAAGCATTTTATTTTCAATGTTCTCGAAGTCATTTAACATGTAAAGCTTTTAAAAGTTTATATTTTGGCATGTTTTCAAAATCATTTTAGTTTTAAAAGCCTTCTTTTGTATTTTAAAGCTCCATAAACTTTAGGTGTCTGAAAGCTTTTAATTATTAAGCTTTTACTTTTTAAGCTTTTATTTCTTAAGCTTTAAAAGCTTTCAAAGCAGTATTATGAGCTTTTAAAGCTTTCAAAAGCTTTTAAAATTTCAGAAAATTTCCAGCAAAAACTTATCTTTAAAATATAAAATCTATATTTTCCACAATAACTTTTTAAAAATGCTGCCCTTGTTGGTAAAGAATTAAAGCTCATTATGGGAAAATTTTACGTGTCCCTGTTTCTTTAATTATTCAAAATTCTTTGAAGCAGAATTCTTTAAACTCCGCTAGCAATTGTTATTTGTATTCAATCACAAATTTCCACAATCCATCACAGCTTCAAAGCTTTTTTGACTTTACTAACATTTTTTTCTTGACAGCTGCACAACCGCTACATTGCCATGATTCCAAAATGAAGAAAACTTTTGCTTAGAAGAGTGAATGAAAGCAGGTAAAGATACTACAGCATACCAACTTGATTTCCCCAGAGCATAACCCATGTTGAACCCTTTCACTTCTAAAGTCATATAGCCCAAATTTAATTCCTGCCTTACAACCTTTAAACTTTTTGCTGTAGTGACTTACTTCGTGGGGCTGTATGTATGTGTTTGCTTATAAAAACATGCGACTGTTCCTGCTCATTCCTGTGCGCAGTTGTGCACTTAACAGACATAATAAATTTTTTTTTAACTCTCCTTGCAGAGCTTTTAATACGTGTTGGCACTAACGGGCCGAGAAAGGCAAGAAACGTGCGCATAAGTCCATTTTGTACAAAATAATAACAAACAGGTATAACAATAACAGCAACATGTAAAATTAAATATTTCATAAGCACTTCAAAACAACATATAACAAGGCTTTCTTGCATATAGTGTTGTGTCATGTCATATTGAAAGTTTAAAAAAAAAAAAAAACTACAACTTGAAATGCTCATTTAAATTTTAATTGCTTTATAAATGTTGAAATGTCCTTGAGCTTTTTGTTATTCTTTTTGTTTTATTATTATTTTCTTAGCTTGAACTTTATCCTTTTTACTTTTACTATATATCTCTTTTGCTCACTCGTTCGCACTTACACATGCACACGCATACATTTAAGCAAAAAATATTTCATTCTAACTCCTCTAGTGTTGCTGCTAAGAACTTTAAGAATTTCTTGCCAACACACACAAAAAACAATTTTGAGCACGGCAAGCAATGCAACAACAACAACAACTATTGTGAGCATTTCTTGAGCCTTAGGCGCTTGTAATGTGCTTTGCACGTGTTGGAAAATTAATGAAAATTTCACACGAAAACTTCTGACAACAAAAACAACCAAAATGCAAAAACAAAAAAATGCCTGCTAAGCAAATACGTTAACAACAACAACAACAACAACAATAACACCATCTTGCATTGCTAGCAATACATCAGGTTTTTGCACGAAACAAAGCAAAAAGCTTTGTTGGCAATAAGCAAGAACTTTAAAAAGTTTTAAGAATTTGTACAAAAAAATGCTATTTTTCTTTTTTGCGCAAAAAGACAACACTTAATTTATTTTTGTAATAAAGGCTATACATCTTTGTATAGATGCAAAAAATACAAAAAAGCTTTAAAGCAGACATGCTCAGCCAGAAGCCTGTATGGCCCGCGTGGCGCTTCATACGAATTTTTTGTATCCATCATTAACTTTGCCTGTGCGCTTTTGCAAAAACAAAAATATGTACAAACAACAACAACACAAAAGATTTCTGTAGCTCCACTGCTTTAAAGCTTCTTAAAGAGCACTTACTCAATGATAGTTCAGAAAAAAAATGTAAAAATAAGTGTCTAGCGGTAAATGTGACAAGCTGAACATGCTATCAAATAGCAGCGATGCTTAAATGTCAACAAGAAGTAGCCAAAATAATAGCACCAAATGCTAAAAGTAACAAAAGTAGCAAAACCTATAAAACTTGTTTAAGGCTTTCACGCAAATTGATGTCTTCTCTAATAAAACTGACAGCCAGCTGCCTAGCAAATGTCACAAAAAGAGAGCTCGAAGTGAATGAGAGCTTGAGTAAGTTAAGAGCGTTACTGAGTGCGTGGGTTAAGTCGAGCAGCTGCAGCAAAAAGCTGGTAAAAATACAAGCATAACAATCAATTTAATGCCCTTCTTTGAGCTTTGAGCACAGAGCATAAATTAAGTGTAGCATGTTGCTTTTATTTTATTCTTACTTTTATTTATTCTTGTTTTTATGTTTATTTTTATTATTATTTTATGGTTGTTGCTTAAAGGTGGCCATAATTGTGCTGTCGCAGCAATATCAGCTTCAATTCACACAGCTCCCGCCCTCAATCTCATATTCCAACATCTACTGTCATGTAATTTTTTAAGCTTTTTTTCAACTTCCCCCTATTTTATCACTTTCATTAACGCAATGACAGTTTTAGCAACCGTTGCTAGTATTAACTGTCTATGAAAAAGAAAAGAAAGAAAAGAATAAAAAAAAAAAATGTATAAAAGTGTTGACTACTCTGCAAAGTCACCACTTAGCTTTGCAACATATGAGTAGCATTGCTCCTTTCAGCTTATATCTGCCCAGCCGTTGAAAGCTTCTGCTGTTGCTGCTGCTTCAGTTCATTCATTCTGCTCGCTTTACGCTTTAAGCACTCATTCGGCATAAGTTTAAGCATCCAGAAGGTTTGCCTTTTTTCCAAATACCATTAAATTTACTTGCCTTAGCCAGCCAGCCGGGCAACCATCTGCCCCATTTCTTAAGCTTTTCCCCCAACAACCCTCATAAACCTTAGTCAACTTTTTTTTCCTGCTAGCCTTGTGGAGTTTGCAAGATATGAAAAATAAAAAATGTTTTCGTCCTTTATTCTGTACCTTTTAGTTTTTTTTTTTTTGCTGGCCCAACTCCCTTCAGTAGATTTACTATCAGCAGCATGTAATTGGGTGAAGGTCACTGGGGTTGCCTTGCCTTATGTTTTGCTCTAATTTTTATTAATTTTTGTTTTATTTGCTCCTATGTTTTTTTTTCTTATCATCTGCAGATTTTTGTGCAAGTTTGAAAAGCTGCTTTAGGTTTGTGGCTGCAGCTTTTTTTGTATGGCTGCAGCTAAGTTAAGTTTGTAGAGTGCGATGAAAAGCAGTTTATAAGTACTTAGCGGCTTTTTTAATATTTGAAAAGTTTTCTTACTACATGAAAGATGGGGGGAGGGGGGGGGTAGGCATTCCTATGTTTTTTCTTTTGCCATAGAAATACAGAAAATCACCAGAGAAAATATAGTAAAATAGCTGTAAGAAAGTTTTAAGTTAGGTTGTTTTTGTTTTTTCATTTCACGTTTAAGTCACCGAAAAACCAGAAGCTGAAAAACTTGTATGTGGAAAAAATTATAGCTTGTCAATAAATATAGCATACTTTATTTATTGGACAGTTCACAGGGTTGAGTATGTGTAGCTTAGCTTAGAGAGCTTTCATATTTTTGTTTAAAAGATTAAATCAGTTAAAGAAAAAACTTGCTTTTGTGGTGGTAGTAGGGAGAAGAGAGATATTTTTGTTTATTTTTTTTTTTAATTTTAACTTACTTTAAGCTATTGAAATAAGATAGAAACCTTTCCTGATAGAGTGTCCCCAGAATTTTTTCTACGAACGAACGAACGAACAAATAAAAATATTATGTTCGTGCAAGACTCTGGTTATATTCATTGCTTTTTGTTAACGCACTTGTGGGCAATTGTTTATTTTTACTTCGCTCTATGCAAAAAAAAAAAAAAAACAGGTACAAACAACAACATAAGCTCATTCACATCAAAGAAAAAAAAAAACAAAAAAAAATTTCTTGGCCCACCGTGGGAATCGAACTCGTATCCCATTGATTGCTAGTTCTGTACACTACCCACCAATCCATCAATATTAAGTATAACTAACAATCCTATCTATCCTTCTTTAAGGATGGTCATCCTCCTTTTTAAGTCAAAGTTTAGAAAACCTCCGAACCTCCTTTTACGCCTTGAATCCTCTTTTTATCCTCCAATCATCCTCCTTTCATATACAAATTGTAACACAAATTTTTCAACGATAGCAGCCCAAACACATTGAGCGCAACAAGCGAAGAGCGCCAGTTATCGTTTTTAATTTACGTATATATCATAAGAGACGCATCTTTGGAGGCTCTCGTGACTACAATTCTATTTGTTCATCAAATCGCAACTGGATATACTTCGCCAAATCTCATCGAAATTGAAATATAATGTGGGCAACGCCAACAGTTAACCAAAATGAATTTGAGGAAATGCACTTGGAATAAGATATTGACAAAATATTTTGTATTCAGTTTCCTAACTAAAATTACATTTAAAATTGTTTTTTAGCGTTATATATTAATCCTAATTTTATCCTATTTTTGAAATAAAAACCCTCCTTTATGGCAAAATTTGGAAGGAAAATCCTCTTTTTTGACAAAATTGAAATGATTTAGTATAACTGAAGCTACGTTGCAGCAGATCACTTTTGCCAGATCAGCTGATTTCATTTTATTTAATTTATCAAATTTTACTTAGTCAAACTTTTTAAGTTGTAATGTTATATTTTTATTACTAAGTGTTAAAAATAATTAACTTTTAAAATGTCATCTTGTGTATCGTGTAAAATAATCATTTCAAAAATGTAACCTTGGGGCTTCAATGCCATCTCTATGTTCAAATTCGAAGGCTCAAATAAAAAGCTTTTTGGCAACAGAGTCGTAAAACATTTTGTCTCCATTTTTCATTATTGAAAAGCAAGCTTTGCGTTTTTTGTTTGAAAATTTTTGATTCGTTTCAACCATGATACAATAATTACAGGTAATATAAATGGAACTTACATAGTTGTCAAAAGTGGGCATATATTGTCAAAATAAGATAATGCCAAATAACAGTTTTGCTTTTCTTATCAAAAAACTATTTTGTATGCATCTCTTATATGTCAGATTAAAGGCTAAAATGTGCTTATAATTATGGTTTTTAATTCATCATTCTATGTATAAAATTAGTTGAGAAATATAAGTTAAGAAACTATGGCCACCGATTTGAAAAAAAATTTTAAATGATATTCAAATACACTGGACAAATAAAAATGGTCGAGCAACCAACTTTTGTTTTTTTTGGATCAGTTCATTTGGACTGACTTAACACCGACTTTGGTGAGCTTGTTGAAAACAAATAAAAAATAACGAAATGGCCATTTCAGCCCTTGAAAGGACTTTGACCGAGCTTCTTATGATCAATTGTGTTGTGTGTGTTGTGAAATGTTTTGAACACAAATGATCGAGAAGTGGACCTACGTGTCGACTCCGAAAGGCTTATGTTTGTCATTGTCTGCAGAGAGGTGACAGCCGAACAGAAAAATTAGTTCAAGTGAAAAAACTTTCTGGGTCAGATGGAATTCGAACCAGGTTTCTCTGGCATATGGGTCACACACTCTACCCACTGCGCCATGGCCACCGCGAAACAAATAAAAGAAGTAAAGAAATAAAATATTTATTTGTAATAAATTGAAAACAAATAATATATAAAAATAATGTACACCGTGAAAAAAGCTTATGTTAAATTGAAAAAAAAACTAGTATAATTCATAAGATGGCTTTGACAGTTTTCAGCCACCCAAATACTTTATCAAAACGCCTAAGTTTTACAAGTTGACTTGTCAGTTGTTATTGGTTGATAAATTAACCAAGTATATATAACCAAAGTTTTGTTTTTTTTTTATTTTCCTTTTTTTTTTTTTTTTTGAAGCTGCCGCCTCTCGTTCTGTGTTTTGCTTGACTGAAATAGGCAACTACACAAAATATTTCTTTTATCGACACCGTTTTTCTTAGAAATTAATGACTTCTCGGCTTTTCTTACTGCTTGACGTATATTATAACAAGAACATTAAATTAAAGTAAATATCAAATACAAAAATTTTACCTTCGCATGCCGTTGAGATTCGAATCCACACTAACCGATAGCACTGTGTATGAAGTAACTACACTATGCATTGAGCCAAACTCCTTCGTTACGCAGGGTGATTTATTCAATATTAATAACAACTGAAGCTATGCTGCAGCTATCAACAGAATACTGCGACATACTGCATCTGTTAATACAGCATCTGTTAAGATCTGTGAATCAAATTTTTTTTTTGGTAGGGTATCGAAGTATGTGTTTTCAAAGCAATGTATTAAACAACTAATTGCTTAGGTGAATTAAGGTAGGTGCAGTTATGTCAGCAAACAGCAGCAAAGCTGCTTGGAACAGTTGGTAGAGCGATGAACTGGCACCAAAAGTTCCAGGGTTCGATTCCACACGTCAGGCAAAGAAATTTTTGTTTTCTTTTTTTCTTTTCTTTTTGTTGATGAAATAAAATAAAATTTACTGGTGTGAATATTAAAGTGTGTTTTTTAATTTACTTTATGTTATTTTTGAATTTAAAAGTGGTTTTATTACAAAAAGAAAACCATTAAATTATCAAATCTATCCTTCTCTCGTGTGTCTAATGACTCAGCTGGGTTTTTTTTTTTTTTGCAGAAAAAAGCTCAAAACTATGCTTACGCCATCCATGCTAGATGTTTTTTAATTTTGTATTTTTGGATTTTGGGCTTAGGTGAATCAAATATTTTTTTTTGGCAAGGTATTGAAGTACGTGCTTTCAAAGGAATGTATTAAACAATCATTTAATTTTTTTTTAATTTTTTTAATTTTTTTAAATTATTTAAAAAATTTCCGTCGACTGATATAAAATCTTACAGACTATTACATAATTACAAGAATGTGTCCACCAGTAATACAAAATACATTCCATGACTAATATCATTGAAATTATTTATAAATTAATAGACTTACATTACTTTTGAAAATATGATAATTAGAACTAAAATCAATATTATTAGCAATTAAGTTGCAATTTGTTAAGCAATTAGAAATCGGGGGACGCAAAATAATGTACTCGCTCTCAAAGGCCTTCCTGGAGCATTGAATGGAATTAACTCAAGTAACTCAGGACAATTAATGCTGCCATCCAAAATGCGCTTAATAAATAGAATGCTCTGTACTTGTCTTCTTTGCGACAAGCTTTGCAAACCTAGTAATTTACAGCGTACATCATATGATGGCATATTCTCAGATGAAAACATACGACGAAGAGCGAACCTAGTGAGTCTTTTTTGAACACGCTCAATGCGAATGATCTCACATTCATAACAAAGGTCCCACACAATACTTGAGTATTCTAGTAGAGATCTTACTAAGCTAATGAAAATAGTTGAAGTTGTGAAGGGATCATGGAATTCTCCTGAGTTTCGTTTTAAAAAACCAAGTTGCGAACAGGCTTTTGAAATCAAAAACTCCCTATGGTAGTTAAAAGAAAGACTGGTATCAAAATATATACCTAAATCTTTAACAATTTTATCTCTTGAAAAGGCGCTATTGCTTTCATAAGAGTAATCATATAAATGAGGTAAATTCTTGCGGGAGTAGGTTAAAACCTTACACTTAGAAATATTTAAATTCATTCCGTTTTTGTTACACCATAAGAGAAACGAATTTATGTCTTGTTGTAAATTGAAGCAATCAGAAAGTTGTTTAACTTTGATAAAAATTTTTAGGTCGTCCGCATATAACAAACACTTGCTAAATTGAAATGTTAGCGGTATATCATTTATAAATAAATTAAAAAGCAATGGACCTAAGTGACTGCCTTGGGGTACGCCAGAATTTATAGCAATAGGCTTAGAATACAGGTTATCTACTTTAACAACTAGTTGACGATTTGATAAATAGGAGGAAATCCATCTCAAGAGTACTGAATGAATCCCTAGCCTTTTAAGTTTAAGTAATAAGATTGAGTGATCTAAACTATCAAACGCTTTTACGAAGTCTGTATACAGAACATCAACTTGCCAGCCATTTTCGATAGTATTGATGCAAAAATTTGTAAAAAATGTCAAATTAGTGCAGGTTGATCTACCTGCGAGGAACCCATGTTGTTGCGTTACAATATAATTCTTAAACTCAGCAAACAATCGCATATTGACAATCCTATCTAAAATTTTTGGTAAAATTGGCAGTTTAACGATTGGTCTATAGTTTTCTATTATGGATTTATTACCAGATTTAAGAATAGGGGTTATGTAAGCAGCCTTCCATTCATCTAAAAATATGCCAGTTGAAAGTGACTTGTTAAAAATAAATGTTAGAGCAACATAAAGAGACGAAGCGCATTGCTTAAAAAGCATTGTAGGAAGTAAATCAAACCCAGCTCTTTTATTAATGTTCAAACCTCGCAAAACCTCAAGGACTTCCACGTCTGAAATGATCATACTCGAGATGTTTACTATTTGGCCAATGTTTAAGAAGTCCTCATGATTAATTGGGAGTACGGCATTTTTAAAAACGGACCCAAAAAATTCGGCAAATAGTTCACAAGATTCATGTGGGCTATTTGAACATTTATCTTTGTACTCCATAGATTTGGGAAGTCCATAAGATATGCGCTTAGAGTTAATAAATACCCAGAAGTTTTTGGGGTTTGATTTTATTTCGGATTCAATGGAGTGCAAGTACTTTTTGTATAAAAAATTTGAAAGAAATTCAAATTCCTTACGACGCAA
Source organism: Coremacera marginata (assembly GCA_914767935.1). Classification (NCBI taxonomy): domain Eukaryota; kingdom Metazoa; phylum Arthropoda; class Insecta; order Diptera; family Sciomyzidae; genus Coremacera; species Coremacera marginata. Next base: position 153,478,333 of record OU612045.1, read on the forward strand.
AATAAAATTTTCTTTGTCGACTTGTGCATTTGTTGTTTTAAACCTTTTATGAGCTTTGTTTCTTAAATTTTTATGGTGCAACAATCGGTGATTATACCAAGGTAAATTATATTGCAGGTTAACCTATTTTGTTAGAGCATATAAATAAAAACCCTCTTCTAAAATTTTTTTAAAAGTGATGTACATGGCATGCAAATCCATTGCATCAAAAACTATATTCCAGTTTATTGAATCAAAAAAAGCATTCAATGCGGGGTAGATAGCTTTCTTGAAATTGTAAGATAAACTGGAAGGAGTACCTATAATATTATTCAGCCTATAAAAACAGAATTTTAGCTCTAGTGCTTTGTGATGAATTGACTCAGTACTCAAGGGCATGTGACACTTGTTTATGGTATATTTAAGATCGTTATTAACAAAGATTAAGTCCAAAATTTGTTTCAAATCATTTTCATATTCATTAATTTGGAACAAGTCCAAAGAATAGAGAGAATCGCATAGTAAAAACTCAACATCTCTTTTTACATTAAAAGGCATTAATATCTTCTCATCATTACTATAAATCCACTCAATGCTACCTAAATTAAATTCTCCTAGAATACAAGGAGTTTGCTGAGGGCTCAGCGATGATAAAATGTTGGATATATTGTAAAGATGGTTATTATATAAATTAAAATCGCTACTTGGTGGAACATAGCTTACAATAAATATAATTTCATTAGTGCTGAACGTAGAGTCATTGGTGAATTTAACTGCAACGCAAATCGGTTCTATATTATCCAATTCGCGAGGTAGGCGAATTTCTCTGCTCGCATATTTTGATGACACCGCCATTAATACGCCGCCTCCTCTCGACATGCCAGCGCAAAGCGAGCGATCTCTGCGGTAAACTTCATAGTCAGAGTCAAATAATTCTTCAGATAGAAAATGTTGCGTTAACCATGTTTCTACAAGAACAATAAATTGCTTAGGTGAATAAGCATACGTTTATAGTTCCCATACAATTCTCTTTACCCAAGCCAACTTAGGTGATTTACCTATTGTTTTTTTTCTCGGTGTACCTAAGCAAATAAGATCATGTTCAATTAATAAATTGTAATACTAGCCTTTTTAAGCTCCAACATTTTTTCATAGCTGTTTTTTAGAGATTCCAACTTTAAATGGATATTTTTTTCAAGCAACCATGGTAGAGATATATCATAGTAGCTACAAAAAATTGTATTATACTAGCAGATTTACATATGAACAGACTGTGCATGGCCCAGGTAACAATTTATACATCAACACAGGAAACACGCAAAACCAGTTTGCGCAATGTAAAAATTATTTGGGCTGAACTAGTGCTGGTTTTTTTTTGACCTAGTACATTTACTAGTATTTCAACTAGTTTGCTACCCTGCAGGGATATGATAGAGGGTTTTTTTAATTCTGGAATTTTTTGTGTTATTGTTATCACAAATTGAAGCCTTGCTTATCTAAATAAACCTTAACTTGAGTCAAAATCCTCTTGAATATTTCCTAAGAATGTCTCCTAGATAAAAGCTTTATACAAGGAATAATACTTGAGTAAAAATCTTCTGGAATACTTCCTAAAATTTATCACTGAGCTTTATATAAGAAATAAGACAAGAAAATGGAAGTTTCAGGGCCTCAACAAGGCTCTTTCAAGCTAAGTTTGAATAATTTCATGGCCTTCTCAAGCTTAGCTGGAATAGCTTCAATTTATATTTATATGATATTATTTTTATATTTTAATATATGAATTATAATATTATTAAATTAAGTACATATTAAAAAAATATTTGTATTTGCTAAAATTTTAATTCAAAATATTTTTAAGTTTTTTACTACAGGAAAGATAATATTTTTCCGAATTATTTATTGGAATTTATTAAATAGAACATTGAATAATATTAAATTTTAACCAACATAAATATGAGTAAGAGCATCAAATTCATCACCAAAAATATAAAATGAAAAAATCATGCAACAAAATAATTTTTTTTTAATAACTTTTGTTAAGACATTTTTCAAATAATTTTGAAAATTATATACGCTGAAAAATTTATAGTTGCCACAATGATATTTGTTGTTTAAATGAATGTTTAAGATAGTTATTAATTTATTTAAAACATAATAATTAAAACTTTTATAAATAGACTTAAGCCAAAAAAAAGCCCGAATTTTTCTACACTTACGAGAAACTGTGCCTCATTTGTATTTTTTGATTTCAAAGATTTAGAGTTTTTATTGCCGAAACAATTTAAAACAAAGCTTCGCTCTGCTTTAATAATAGTCAATAAAATACAGAGTCTTAAAGAATCTAAAGTGAATCTAAAAGTTATTCGAATGCTTATCGTAAGCTTGTGTTTTTGTTTGTGTGAAAAAATGACCCAAACAGCTTAGCATTGAATGACTATTTCACGCTGTCTTAGTTTCTGAGAGTGTTTGAATAATTATAAAAATCCATTGGAGCTTGGACATAATTTCACTTTGCTGATTTTATTTTTCTTTTATCAAAAGAAAACAAAAAATTCAATTCCAGCCCATTAATTGTTAGTATCTTAAGTACAGCAAATAAAGAAGCCGCATCCGATTCAACAACAAAAGGGTCATAAAATTTATAATAGTATAAATCGAAGAAAAAAAAAGAAGCAGTGGTCGTAAAATATTTTTCACCCATACTTGAGCAAACTTGAAATTGATTTAAAAAGAAAAGCAAAAAAAAAAAAAAATCTGCAGACTTAAGGTTGCACTTAATTTTCCGCAATGAATTATTTCCGAAATATAAATCACAATCAGACAAATGATTTTACACACGTACACATATACAATCTCAAAAAAAAAAAAAAGAAAAACATACATTGGAACCTGTACACGCACACGTACAGAAGAACACACGCTGACAGAAAATGTTTTTAAAACACCTTCATAGAGTACAGAGCATAAAGAATTGAAGAGCTACTAGCACTCGATTGTTTCGTTGAAGCCAATGCGAGGAGGAGAACGAATGGTGGGTTAAGTTAGGTGCCGTGTGGGAGTTCAAGTTTGGCTGTTTTATATGAAATTACAATTTTATTACAGGGTGCTATTAACGGTTAAGTCCTTGTAATTAACGTACTGAGGTACGTCAATTAAAAAAATCAGCAATTATATATTTTAGGCCAAAGCTGAAGCGGAATGCTCGTGTGCACCGAATAGCTGCTGTAACTGTAACGTTATGCAAGCTATAACCAGCTGACGTTGAAAACTCGTATGAAAAGAAACTGAAGCTTCACATTTTGTACTTAATAGAAGTTATAACTCTTCATTCAAGCTCCAACTAGAACCTCGTATATATCGAATAGAAGTTGCAGCTTCAAATTATGTACCTTATAAAAGCTGTAACTTATCATTCATGCTCCAACTAAAGCTGAATCCTCTCGTATGTACCGAATAAAAACTATAGCTCCACACTTTGTTCGTAATGGAAGCTGTGACCTCATTTATATATTACCTCCAGGTTGTATGTCCAGGTATTTATAAGCATAAATTGAATAATATTCAAGGATTCGCAGAAAAATATACAGATTGGTCGATTGGAAAGTATGCGATATATTGCTGGTTTGAGTTTGCTGAAAGCATGAGTAAAAATTTGTGAATTTGTGAAATTTTTATTAATAAATAAAAATGAATTGATTAATAACAGTAATAATATTATTTGATATATGCAAGTAAAAACAAAATTAAACCACATGCATAATCTGGCAAAATGTAATCATTGCAACTTTTCTATGAAACATTTTTTGTTTTTAGTTTAAAAGCTTCGATTAAACTGTCATTAATTAATTTGGAACAGTCTTATGCAAGTTCAATTACAAAGCTTGATCGAACTACAAATAAGTCTTACAGGACAGTCTTACGGAAGTAACTTTCTGAAGCTTAATCAACAAGCTTTGAACAAGCTTCAATAAAATAGTAAAAAGTTCGCTATAAAAAAAAAACGTAGTTCCTATAATAAGTGACTTTAAAGCTTGCCGTAAGCTTTATAGCGGCTTGTGTGCTAGTTGAGTAGTAGATAAAAACGTTCTGTAAAAGAGCTTGCCTAAAGTTCCAAGCTATTTTAGATTTGATCGTCTCGCTCTACACTTATTTTATCATAGCCGGTGCCGGATAGAAATATGGTAGCCCTTGATATATGGGCATTTCCATCGTAACTCACGCGACATGCATACGATTTAAAGCTTCGTTTTCTCGGAAGTTTATGTTATTAATGTAAACAAGTTTCATTTGTACATATGCCTTAGAAGAAATAGTAATGGTATGATATACCAAAATTGAATAACAGTGGTAAATATGGGCGTAACTCACGCGACAAAAAAAAAGGAACTGTGTTTTACAAGCACATTTAGATTGCAAAAATTCAGCGAATTTTACCAAATGACCTGTTTTTGTTTTTAATTTTTAAATAATGGGAAAACAGTGAAGTTTTATAATAAACCCACTTTACCGATGAACTTTGCTTATCTATACTATTAATAAATCTGTAGCCACTTTTTATGTTCACTCATCACGTTTAAACGACAACTCTGATTTTTATAAAATTTTGTACACATATTTATAGGTCAGCAGAGAGTGCAATAGGATACTTTATTTTAACCCATTAACAACCAATGTTACTATATGGAAACATATGCGTCTCGAATTTTCATTAAATACTGCATAATATTTCAAAAGTTTTAGTGCCAGTTTTTAAAAAAAAGTAAAATTAGCATGCAATAATAACTAATTTCTGCTCAATGGCATACATAGTTTTCACCAAAATGTTGCTTCAAGTCTAAAAATGTCTGTTTTTTATGGTTTTCTTTCGGCCCTAATGGATTAAATTGCACTTCGGTTAAACGAGAACAAAATCAATAAACGCTTTTAAATTTCCTTCAATTTGATACCAAAATCATGTATGTAGTTTGAAAACTGTGAAAAATTTTAGTACCAGATCTTTTTAGTATTAATTATAAGCTGAGAATGAGAGAAAAACGACTTGAAATTCACACTTTTAGCTTTGAAGGCAAATATTTCAGTCAGTTTGCAATGGATTTCAATAATTTTTTTTGAAAAATGTTGTTTGTTAAAATATCCTTCAAACATAAGTTGAAATTTTTACTAAACCAATGTATTAATATTTTTAAAAATTTTTTTAAAAAATGTTCAAAAATTTTTAGTTTAAGCCAAAAAATTGGATAAAAGTTGTTTTTGTTGTAAAAAAAATTAAATCCAAAATTTAGGTTTTCGATTTCCTATCAGATGATATAACAATCTTAAGGTTAATAATTTGTAGTATTACTTAAACAATAAAAAATCGTTTTGGTAGCGAAAAATCAAAAAAAACTATCAATTTTTGAATGAAAACTTTTTGAAAACCCGGCGAAGCGACGGGCTTAAGCTAGTTTAAAAATATATTGAGTTTCCAAAAAATATTTGCCGTAACTCATGCGACAAAATTTTCGTTAAGAAAATGTATAATCAAAAAAGAGAGAAAAGAGCTTAAGAAGAGTAACTAATATTTTAGTTCGGCCATGGTCGAAGCTTACGAGGTGGCATGCCCTATATCTTCAGTAGACGAGGGTTTTAATATAAGTTAAGACATTGAAATCTTCAGAATGCGAAGTTTATATATATCAGCATTTTACTAGATAAAAAAAAAATGAATTTCGAAACACATTAAATTTTTTTTTTATTTTGGTTGACTTTTTTGTGAAAATGCCGATATTGATGTCATGCATGAATTGCCAAAGTTGCTTTTTTATTCGGAATGATTTATGTTTAGAACATTTTTACAGTTCTATGTAAGACAGAGATTGGGAAGTATGCAAGGCAGAGATATTTGGAGTTCATTCAGGCCGCTATGTAGCTCTTCAATTTTGATCGGACAGTACAGAAATAAATATCCAAAGGTGGTATGAGAGGTAAGCTCAATAAAATGTTTATTCACGCCAAATCTTGCCACTTCAAAGTACTAGTACTTGCAGAAATTTGGTTAATTTACACTTTTAAAAATGAGGAAATTTTAGATAACAGCTGGAATTCTCCCAAAATTATCATGATAACTTCTCCATAGGTCTTTTAAGGAGGTGGTGTACTTATTGCTACCCACAAATCCCTTTAAGTGAGCTTGTAGAAAACTCTAAACATAAGTTTTTTGAACACCGTATAATCAGAGTTTCTACAAGAAAAAACTCCTATATGTACGTTGGTGTTATTAACATCCCCCAAAGTTCCAGTGAGTCAACGTACAATGCGAAACTATTACCGCATTTACAATGACTTTGAAAGTTGAAGATAATGTCATTATTTTTGCTGCGATTACCTAACCAAGTATATCTTTTGTCATTGACGAAGGCCACAACTATGTTAGAATTATATGAAATCTTTTTAACATATAAGCTTTTCGTCTATTCCAGTTATTGCAGTGCTTTTTTCGTGGTTTTTAAAAAATCCTTATGCAGTATTTCCAGCGTTTGAGGAGCCAAACCTGGCTTGGACTTAAATATGACTAGACCCATTTCTTTTCTTTAACGAAATTTAATTTGTTTTTCCATTTCTAGTTTCAGTAGGTAATTTATCTTTGATACAAATTTAAGATACAGTCGAGAGTTTTAATCCAAGCTTGCTTGCAAGGGATGATTAAACCATACGAATAAAATTGTGGTCGAGATTTTTTAAGGTTTTGCATAGCATACATCTCACTTGGTTTGGCCCCACATATATAACAGGACTGTGTTGACTTGGTACAATTAAATACAAATTTTACTTTTAATAATTTTGTTTGAAATGTTAAAGTCGGCGTCTTTTAAATTTTCAATTTGATGGCGAACATTTCCGAACTCTTCTACTTCGGTTTCTTTAGCGAATACAAATTTGATTTGTCTGCAAAGCTGAGTAGACGATGAATGTTTAATTAAGAAGTCTGTTGAAGCATACAGTAAGATTCTTTACACGCCACAACAAAGTATTAAGGGTATTCACTACATTATCATTTACATATACTTATCTTCTATACTTACATATGTATAAAAATGGGTCTTAGTTTGTTCGGATGCTAACAAGTTCCAGTTGAAAAGGACTGGACCAAATTGGAAAATTCCTTCTGCGGGCTTATTCGAAATTGCTACGCAAAGGTTTAGGCAAAAATAAAAGTTTGCCATAACCTCTTTTCCTGCGCATAAATCAATAAAAATATTTCCATATTTCAAATGGTTTTGGTCGTATTAGACTATAAGTTGGTAATTTAGTTTGTATGCTTACTGTCGGCAACTGTAACTCCGCCAGATTAGCAACTCAGTTGCGCCTGCCTGTCCCAAGTCAGGTTAAGGAGGAGGGTTGTTTGTAGGATACGTCCTGCAAACGTAAAAACTGATAGGGCCAACCAAGAGCTCGGGGTGGCGCCCATCTTGGTAGCAGGTCATATTCGGCATATCGATATGAAACAAGCCTGCGTAGGTATAGCAATTGACCTTAAAACTTGTTAGTACGGGGACAGTCTTTACCTGTCAAATGGGGTAGACCCTATCTATCCACCGCACTGAGACCTTAATTCGAGTGATTTGCAACAGATGTGAAGTGTTTGGCATGCGTGCGTAATAGTGTCGACACTTCGGCTTTCCAAAGTGGTTTGCTTGTCGAGTGTTTGACTCAAACCCTCAAACTGGCACGGCAGTCACTGAGGGAAGTGTTGAAATGGTTGTTAAAACTAAGGGTTCTCATACTGAGCACGGCAGTCCCTGAGAACAGTGGCCAATACTCAATGTCTGGATAATGAAATCCGAACGGCCAGAGTAAGAGTGGCATTTGCAAAGGTCCTCCAGAGTAGGTACCAGTCATGCGTAATAGTTTCCAGTTGTGTCGGCAGCTGAAAATTGTTAGCCTAGCCCTATAAGTGCTCATTGAGCACTGTCATGAATAAGAATGCACTTTTTCGTAATTGCATTTGTGTATTTTTGGTCTTTTAGCGGGGATGTTGTGGATCCTCATTGACGGGATCAAGTTGCCCAGATGACTGTCGTGGGCTGGTCCTTCGGAAAGTCTCGTACTGGTTGTGTGAATGCAACACAGGTCTAGGTTGACCGGCGGGGTCACGCAGTGGTACGACCGGGCTGGCATATCTGTCTTAATATGCAAGAGATTGGGAAGGTTTCGTCTTCACCAGCAGATGGATTGTAAGTACGTCACTACTGAAGTCTACACTGGTACTGCTATTACGGGCAGTATGTAATTTATTACATAATGCTCCTAATCAGCAGGGCACTGGGTGATGCTTTGTGTTTGTGAAACAGCTTCCATGTTCGTGTTGCCACACCGGATGCCCCGTATGTTTTACTTGTTTAAAACCGGTCCGTGTTGTGGTACAGCACAAATTTCTGGTTGTCTGTTTCATGAACTATTACCCTAGGTTTTAGATGACCCAAGTTGCTTAAGCCTTACGGCAGGTGCAACTTGTAAATCGAATAACCGTCTGTTGGCAACTGTACTAAAAATGAGTTGCCACACCCCATTTTACCGCCCACAAATGAATGAAAATAGTAAATTTCAGACGATGTTTAACGCATTAGACTTTAGTTTGGTGCAAAAACTTGCACTGAAGCAAAGTTTAAAGGCATTAAAGGCATTTCCATAAAACCCAAATTTGCAATATTGAATATCTTTGGAATCATAGATTGCAGAGCCTTGTAATTCGGTACTCGAACTCAATTTACACTTGCCATTTCACTGGTATCATTTTATAGGCGTTGGACGAGGAGCGTGGCGGAACTTTTGGAGCAGCCATAATCTTCGATATAACGTTCGAACTATAAGTCACACATCAATGAAACTCGGTACTTACTTACTATTTAGTCGTGATATTCGACTGTAAAAATTGAGCAAGTATTGGACAAGGCACCGTGGCACCGCCCATACAATGCAGCATTTTCGTAAATGTAAACTATTTTACTCGAAAAATCAATGAGTATTGATAAAAATATCGGGAAATCATTTAGCCGTGACCATATGATTTAAAATCAAATTCCTCGAGAATTGCGTTTATATAAATCGATCGATCGCATTAAAAATGAAGACGAAGCCATCAATTATCCAGTGAAGTTTCAAAAATCTTTGAATTTGCCTGGCATGACGTCTCATCATTTGCGTCATAAACTTGAACCTGTCATCATTATGCCACAAAATCTTCATGCCCCGCAACTGTGCATTGGAAACCGACTGATTGTGACAAAGCTAATGAACAATCTTATAGTGACACGGATTTTGAAAAGGCCGTTTAAGGGGAAAGAATGCCTAGTTCAGTGAATTTCAATGACTTTAACCGATTTGCCGTTCCACTTCAAACGCATTCAGTTCCCAGTGAAACTTGCATTTGCGATTTACATAAGCAATCCACTTTGTTTTAATAAAACTTATTTCTGTTTCAAAATCCTTTTTTTCTTTTTTCACGGTACATTTTCTTTTTACATATCAACTACGTCTTTTATTTCGTTATAATATCTTGCAAAAATTTGTTTCCAGCTGTTAAGTAGATTTTTTTATAATCTTTAACATATACTTGAAAATTCTTCAAATTATTTCCATAACTCAATTACCTTCACGCCCTGTATTTGCCTCGTAATTACGTACAAGATGCTGCGAAATTTCTTGCAATGAAGACGTTAAATTCTATGGCGTTCGAAAATATATTAAATGAAATCGCATAAATGCTGCCAATACAACAACAATAACAACTACAACAACAAATTTCAGACAATAAAATATATACTACGATATATACCAAGATGGTCAAAGAAGAAGCAAGCATGAAATGGGAAAATATAAAAATAATCACAATAACAAGGAACTTAATATAATGGGGAACCTTTTTTTTCTCTCTTGCGCTAAATTAACTTTTAACATTAACAAGAACGCCATAACTATAGTAGCTACATACACACACAAACACACAGTGATACACTCATACAAACACACATGATTTATATACTAATACAATCAAAATAATAACTGCCTATTTATTTTACGATCAGGAAAACCTAAAAAAATAACACGAAGTCAATACAATAAAAAACAACGCACGAAAAAAAAAACAAAATTACTGCTATAATGAATAGAAGAGGTATTTGAGAAGAGAAGAGGGAACAAAACCCAATGTTGTGAAAATCAAACAAGTGGAAAATTAAAATACCAATAAAGAGCGGCCAAGAGTTGGCAGAAAGAGGATCGCCCACGAGCATCAGAAAACCAACATACAAGTGTCACAGCTGTCTGCTTATAAAAGCAAAAAAAAAAAAAACAACACACACAAAATTTCACAAATCAAAAAATCGAGCTATAAGCCCGAAAAAATGGCAACATTATGTTTTGTGTTGTTTTTAATAAATATAGCAGAAGCCACTGGCTGCTATACTTTCTTCAACTTCGACTAAAATCAAATTTTTATAAAATTTTTAGATTCTTAAGAAAGGCGGACAAGGCTCAGCCATTCAACCAATAATATGCCACACAGCAACAACATCTTTATAACATGGCCGGAAGCATGCTTCCGGTTTCCGGTTTTTGACGCAAAGTGCGGAAGATAAACTTGATATGTTTGAGTAGCTTAAAAATAAGTAGCGGCAGCAGCAGCAGCAGGAAGTGTAAAATGTGAAAGATGATGAAGCTGAAGCAGCAAAGCAACGACAGCGGGAGATCAAGAAGAAGAAGAAGAAGAGTGTCAAAGGAGCGTAAAATTAAAGCACAGTTTTTCAATGGCATGTAATCAAAACAACAAACTAACAAGAAGATGAACAAGAATAACAATAACAACAGCAACAACAATGAAATTGTTGAGCATAAGCAAATTGACGGCATAAATAAACTGGCAGCAACTTTTAGGCGCTAAAGGGCTAAAAAATAGTTTTTTTTTTGTTCCCTATTTTTTGTCCCTTCTTTGTCTGGATAATAAAATGTTTCTGTGCAAAAAATAGAAATTTGTGCATGTATATAAAATATAGTCTGACACACACACACACACCAACACAAACTTAGACCATTCAAAGGCGTTAGCCATAAAAATCAATGAATGATTTTTGTTTTTTCATTTTTGCTTTTGATTTTTTGATTTTTTTTATTTTTTTATTTTGCCCAACACCATGTGGCTTAGCTACAAAATTGCTTTTTGTTGATGCCGTTTATAGTTGGGCAAACTTTTCGTCATGTCTCAGCGTCAGGTTATGGCCTAAACGTTGTACGCAGTTGTTGTTACATTTTGGCCGCTTTGTTTCGTTCTATTTTTTTTTTTTTTGCATTTGCTTTTTCACTTTCGGTTCACTGTGTGTGAAAAAACGAACATTTTAAATAAACACATGTTGACAGTTTGTCGTTGTTGGCTTTAAGTTGAATTTTTTTGCCTGTTTTTTTATTGGCTGGCGTTTTAGTGTTCTAACCAAAGCGTTGACAGCTGCACTTGGGACTCATTTTTTAAAAAATTTCGTTGGATTAACTTTTAACCAAAATAAAACACTTACTTTTACATTTTTATATTGGCTCTTGTTGACAGCTTTTGGGAGACACTCACCTGCAAGTAGAGAGAATTTAAAAAAAAAATTCAAATTAGTTCTGGTTGATTAAAAATATTCGTGTACTGTTTAAGAGTGGGGAAAAAGCTAATGAAAAGTTTTAAAAAAATGTATGAAAAATTCAAAATTCATGAGCCATAATACAATAGTTGAATCATTTTGTAGTTGTTTAAACACTCATTAATGTATTTTTAGGCGAAAACAAAACATTTTTTAGAATGTTTTTTTTTTAAAGCGAATATTTGTTTCGGGAATTTTTTTTTTTGCATATAAATTATTAGTACACTATTTTTAAATAATATTTTGAGAAGTTTTGGATAAAAAATACTGCCGAATATAGCAGCGGTCATAGCAAAAATCGGCTATACTAAGGATGGTGACATTGGTGGCTGGATGGGTGGAAATTGGAATTTAATATTTAGCTGACTTTTCTTGCTATTTCTGTAGTATAGCCGATTTCAATTGTATTAGGGGTACATTTTGAACAAATTGGTGCATATTCATTGGTGGCTGGATGGGTGGAAATTGGAATTTAATATTTAGCTGACTTTTCTTTGCTTATCTCAACTGGGGAGCAAAACTTTTTTTTACAGTAAAAAACATTGTATTTATTGAAACATTTTTGAAGCGAAGCTTTTTACGAACTCGTTCTGTGATTTGCTTAGAGTGAAATCTGAAAAATTTTCGACAGATTTTTTCTTAGAATTTTATGATTTCTTCATTGCTTGCGTTTATTACAACAAGAAAATTGAATACTTTCATATTAAATATTAAAAATAATTCTTTACCCCACAATACGGATTTGAACACGGACCCAATTGATTACGAGTTCTTTACGCTATACACCAGGCCACGAAGCTGTGTTGGAAAAATTATTGATTCAATATTAAGTGCAACTGAAGCTATGTTGCAGCAAATCCAATAATCTATTAATATATTTTTGTGGTTTGGGTAGCTGCTGCAGTAAGTGGTTTGCTACAAGAACTATCAGTGTTGGCACTTTTCCACAATTGTGGTAAATCTACTACTTTTTGGTTTCTATCACTTTTATCACCCACTATATGCATTTTTCCAAAAGCTACCACTTTTTTATATTTTAAAATAAAAATTACTGCATAATAATTCAAATTTTAGAAATTTTATAACAATTAGTATTTTATTCCTTTTGGTATATAAAGAGTGGAAACGGAATTATTTGCAATAAAACTAATTATGCGTGAAAAAACTTACTTTGTGGTATATCTTTTGTGATTTTTTTTCTGTAGGACTTCAGTCGAATTTTTTCTTAGCAAAAAAAATATATTCCAACTTTATTTTAACATCTACCACCCATTTTAGACCTAATCTACCACTATTTTAAGCTTGCAAGTGACAACACTGGTCATCATCCTCTATTCTCAACGCCATCTGTTAACAATTGTTAACATAGCTGCAGTTATATTTGATATGCAGTTATATTGATAATCAAAGTGTGGAGTTAACAGAGCTGTTTGGATCGGTGGAAGTAATGTAAGACTTATAATCGATGGAATACGGGATCGAACCTCACGTAGGAGAAAGCATTTTTTTTTTTTTTTTATGTGAATGCGTTTGTGTTGTTGTTGATACATGCTTTTGTTTTTTGTTTTTGCAAAGTGCGAAGGGAAAATTAACAATTGCCCACAAGTGCGTTGAAATAACAATGACTGTAACATGTAATGAAATAAATAAAATAATAATTACTGGAGGGAATATTTATTTGTGTTTTTTTTAATTATTTTAAGTTATTTTAAATTTTTGATTTAGAAAGCTTTTTTATTACAAAAAAAAAAAAACATTAAATTATATAGGTACTCTATGAAACTGTGAAAAAGCTTAGCTTCTCTAGTGTGTCCAACTACGCACCTGTGATTTTTTATTATATTTAAAACTAGCTGAATACCCGGCGTTACTCTGGACTTGATATAAATAATTTTTGAATTCATTCGTCGATTTGCAAATACTTTTCACTTTAGAAGGAAAAAAAGATGGAATGTTGTGTGCATCTTTCAAGCAGGTAATTTCGATGGACTGAGCAAAATTGTAGCTTCAACATCTGAAGACTATGAGAAAAAGTTAAGAAAACCGTGATTTGTCTGTGTTTGCCTATTCGATAAATTGAACATTTTTGAGAAATTTCGTAAAAATCAGACTAAACACGAATTTTTCGCAAGCATTTGTGTAAATTTTCTTATCGCTACATGCTCTCTTTTAAACTCGTGTCGTAATTTATTTAGTAATGCGAACGGCAATTTTCAATCCATTATATGTTGTTGCTTGTAATTGTAAGTAAAATGCGAAGTGAATCATTTTAGCACAAATTTTCCGAGGAATTCCGTAAAATAATTGAAATGTGAAAAAATTCAGTTTTGTTGTTGTAAATCAATTTTTTCATAAGAAAAAAAAACGAAATGGCCATTTCAGGCCTTAAAAGGACTTTGACCGAGTTTCTTATGATCAATTGTGTTGTGAAATGTTTGAACTCAAATGATCGACAACTGGACCTACCAGCTTTATGCCGATTCTGAACGGCTTATGTTCTCAAAAAGCTTTTCATGGCAGTTTTTTACTCTCTTTGCCATTGTCTGCAGAGAGTTGACGGCCGAACAGAAAAATTTATTCCATTGAAAAAAACTTTCTGTGCCAAATGGGGGACTCGAACCTGGGCTCTCTGGCGTATGAGCCACCCACTCTACCCACTACGCCATGGCCGCCATTTTTTCTTAACCACTTTATATTTGACCGGGAGCGGCCATCGACCTCCTTTTCCCTTGCATTAAATGCAATATTCTTAAATATTCTTAATAAGTAAGTAGTTTCGAGAAAAACGCATTTAAAAATTTGAGCAAAGTTAGAGGCAGTCAAAGACTGCGTCACTATAATAGCTATAACTCAGTAATTAAGCGAAATTTTAAAAGTTGAATGTAAAAAAAAATTTATTTTTTCAACACTAGAACACTTCCTAAAGGGTATATGAGCTGCTCATAGTGCAAGTGGCGTAAGTCCACTTTTGGTAGTTTTGAGAAAATGGAACATTTAGAAAAATTCTTATTAGAAATTCTATGTATAAAGAACTCAGTTTTGCTTACAAGATATATCAAGAGAATAAAAAGAGCTATTCAATCGTTAAAAAGTTAATTTTTAATAATACAAAAAAAATAATGAAGAATATTGCATACTAAATTGAACATATTTTTGAAATTTATTATTTCCGCTGTAGAAATCTAACGTGAAATATTTTAAGAATGTTTTAATTAAGAATGATAGCATTTAGTGGCAGAAGTCGAACAAAACTTTCCCCTAGTTTTCATTATTAATGAACTTACGCCACTTGTCCTCTGAACTTTTTTTGAAATTTCTCATTTCTGATGTAGAAATCTAATGTGAGATATTTTTAACAATATTTTGATGAGGAATCATAACATTTAGTTCCAGAAGTCGAACGAAACTTCCACCTAGTGATTATCTTCATTATTAGGAGAGATATAAACTTACGCCACTTGTCCTCTGAAAAAATTATAAAATTTGTCAGAACAATAACTAAGTATTGCATTTTATTCAAAGATTACATAAGCTAGAAGTTACATAAGCTAATCCGGAGTCATAAATAGGTTACATATTCCTCTCCACTTCTATGTACCTAACTCAATTTCCTTAAAAAATGGACTTATGCCACTTGTGCTCTGAGCAGCTCATATGTCATTTGTCACTACGTTTGTAATGCTCCCGTAAAGTCGTGGCAGGTATACGAAAGTGTACATATTTTTGATCACCTTCGAAAAATCTTCGGTTCGGTTCTGCTCCCGAGTCGGCGATTACAATCGCATCCGAATAAACCACGAGCTGTATGAGCTCTACGAAGACATTGACGTAGTTCGGCGTATAACTGTACAGCGATTACGCTGGCTGGGTCATGTCCATCGTATGAACGACGAAGCTCCAGCGAAAAAGGTGGTCGAGGCGAGGGTCGCTAATCAACGACGACAAGAGGGACCATGCCTCCGATGGATGAACCAGGCCGCCCTAACCTCTTTGTGTATCCGATTGGAGAAGGCGCACCCAAAGTAGAGGCGCCTGGCGAGAGCTGATGAGGTCGACCAAAACCCGAACATGGGTTGCTATGGCCCCCTAAGTAAGTAAGTCGCCTCCTGACACGATTTAGCCATGTCTGTCTGTTTGTGATCACGAATACAGCCGTCTTTTTAAAGCTATCGTGATCAAATTCGAATTAAACTTCTATTAATAAAATATATATCCATTTCGACTGGATGAAAACTACGCCTATCTTCCATACAAAGTCAATTTATTTAACCGGTAGCCTCTTAACAATTCACAAAAATTAACAAAATGCTTACAATTTTGCACATAAGACTATGAAAATTGGCAAAACCGGTTGAAAGCCACTTATACCTCTCATACAAAGTGGCTTAATTTTAACAGTAAAGTCCTCTAAAAATCCAGAAAAGTTAAAAAAAGTCTTGAAATTTCGTACATAAGCTTTGAAATTCTATATAAAAACTCACTATGAAATTTGGCAAAATCTAATGAAAACCACGCCTACCTTTCATTCAAAATGACGTCATTAACACTGTAAAATCTCTTTAAATTTGACAATAATGAATTTAGTGACTTAAAATTTATCATATAAGCCTTGCTTTCTGATATGAACTTTGGCTTTGAAATCTAATGAAAATCACATCTACCTCCCATACAAAACGATTTTATTTAAACGTGAAGATCCCCTAAAACTCCACAAAAATTAATGTGGGGACTTGAAATTGTGCGCATAAGATTTGATTTTCAATTAAAATCAAATGAAAACCACACCTATGTTCCATACAAATTGGCTGTATGAAAAACCTAAAATCTTGTAAAATTTTACAAAAATAATCTAATTACTTAAAAAATTGCACATATACTTTCATCTTTAATATGAACTCTGAATTTTTATTTGGCAAAAACGAATGAAAACTAACCCTACCTTCCATACACACAGTTTTTCAACGAAATTGAAAAACCAAAAATCGAAATATCACAAAAATGTATGTATTGACTTGATATTTCATGTATTAGCTGTGATTAACCCTTGGCTCCCAGACCCGATAGTCCTAGTGCTGAAAGTTCATTAATTATTTAAAAAAAGACAAAAAAGCCTTGGGTAACGAACTACTACATGTGGTAGCTAAGGGTTAAATTAAATTAAACAAATAGTTGTGCAGATTATGCATTATACCCAGTGGCGGCCGTGGCGCAGTGGGTAGAGTGTGTGACCCATACGCCAGAGAACCCTGGTTCAATTCCCATCTGACACAGAAAATTTTTTTCAATTGAATTAATTTAGTTTTTCCAGGACTCTGGACATTGAATTGATAAAGAATCGGATCAAATTTTGGCTAATTGTTGCTCCTTCCTCCAAAACAGCATCTTCAACTACGACCACAAAGATAAATCCAATGGATTCAGAATCAGGCTCTTCGGGGGCCATTCGTCCACTACGATAAAATTAGGAATATTACACCTTAGCTAATCCCGAATGGCCTTGTTCTTGTGTGCTAGAGTAGAATCTTTTGTAAGGACCCATCTGTGTCTATTAAAAATGTATTGGTAAAGCCCTTAGCCACACCCTCTAGGACATAATTTTGATACAGTACTCGTATTACCTCAGTTTTTACCCCTTTCTCACAAAAATGCAAATATGTGGTACTTTCATGAGAGACTCCCCACTAAACCATACCAGCGGTATGACGATGACATCTTTGAACCATTGGAATAACATTTTTAGCTTCTTTGGACGTTCTTGTGTATGTTTTATCATTTTGCTTGTTGTAAACTTCTTAAACTATTTGTAAACTTTTTGTTTGTCCGTAAAAATAAAGTTTTCGTGCCCATTTTCTGAGTGTCACTGAAGAAGTAGCTTAAAGCTTTCGAGCCTTAGAGTTGTAATAGTGGTGTTAACAGATGAAATGTTGACCGTCGAAAGGCTTTCATATGTAGATTATTTTGAATTTCTCTCGATATTGTTCTGATTGCTACATCCATTTCTCTGACCATAATTTTTTCTTTCCTGAGGGGATCACTGTCATCTACACGTCCTGAGGGGATCATGACGAGTTCATTCTCGCATAGAACTCGTACGGGCAAAGAGTGGACGACCACTTCTTACCCTGTCATTTACACTAGACGAATAGTGCACAGAGAAAATTGAACGTCTTAAAATCAAAGAAAAAAGTTCTTGTAAAACTGTAACCAAACTATCTTTACCACAATGAAAAGATCGTTGCAATAATGATTTATCCTTTAACTATACAAGTGCTGCATCATCGAAACAAAAGACTGAAGTTCTTTGAAGCTAAATGAAGAAAACAATCTTTGCCGTGAAGATAAAATACTTACTATAACGATTTAGTTTTTTGTTAACTAGGAACTGAAAAAAGTATGTACATTCAACAGCTTTTCTTCGTTTTTCTGAGAGTAAGCTTCATTGTTTCAAAGACAAAGTCTGTTGCTTTAAAGAATGTTTTCTTCAAAATCATATTTAAATACGAAGATGCAAAACCGTGTGCGAGTGCCAACATTGAATTGTAATTGTAAAAAAACACACGTCAATATTCACACCAGTAAATTTTATAACATTTCATCAACAAAAAGAAAAGAAAAAAAAAAATTCTTTGTCCGCCGTGTAGAATTTAACGTGGACTTTTTGGTGCCAGTCCATCTCACTACCCACAGATCCAAACAGCCTTGCTACTGTTTGCTTACATAACTGCATGCATGTATTGTATGTGATGTCACAGTATTCTATTGACAGCTATACAACAAGAATCTATTAATAGATTATTGTGTTATGTTGCAGCATAGCTTCAGTTGTAATTAATTTTGAATCAATAACTCTGCGTAACGAAGGAGTTTGGCTCGATGCATAGTGTAGTGACTTCTTAATCGGTGGTATTAGTGGGTGTGGGTTCAAATCTCAGCGGCAGGCGAAGCTAAGATTTTTTATTTAATATTTAATTTAATTTAATTTAATGTTCTTGTTATAATAAACGCAAGCAGCAAAGTGAAGCTAAGGGAAGCCATTAATTTCATGACGCCATGTGCTTGTAATCAAGGACCTAAGTCTTTGTTTTAAGCTACATATATTTGTTTGGGGATCTAACATTCTGCGTCTTTGCCGTAACGAATAAAAGTCTTTGTGCCAAAGTACATTTTT
Source organism: Coremacera marginata (assembly GCA_914767935.1). Lineage (NCBI taxonomy): Eukaryota > Metazoa > Arthropoda > Insecta > Diptera > Sciomyzidae > Coremacera > Coremacera marginata. Next base: position 153,497,137 of record OU612045.1, read on the forward strand.
ATTACTTTTACGATTTTTCCATGCTTTTCTAAAGACGTACGTCTTTTCCACAAGAATTGAAGTTTTTGATTTAAATTGTATTGTTCTTGAGAATTTAACAATCTCTGTGTCTTCGCCGTAACGATGTTTTGTCTTTGGGCACATTCTAACCAATATAAATCTTTGTGGCAAAGTGAATTTTCTTTGGTTTTACGATTTTTTTTTCAATGGGTGTACGATAGACGAACATTTTGCTTATTTTAAGGAGTTTTAAAAATTCAAAAAGTTGTTTAGCACTCTTTTCGCACTTGTGAAGCGCTATTACAGCGATGCGGTTTCTTTGTTGTCCCGCTCTGCGATTAGATACTAATTATAAGCTAAAATCCAACAAAATTGCAACGGTTTCCCTTGTATGAGCTTCTAATATATTAGGGGTCATTCAAAGCTACATTCCGAGTACTATTTAGCTGAAGTGGGTATAAAAAGTTTTGTCACAGAACTTATGGCAGAACTTCGTATAATTATTCAGTGACAATATGTCTAAGAACATTTTTCGAGAATTTTATGTCAACTTTGTGGCTTATGCCTTACTATTAATATAGTCAAGACACAATCCAAGGCCATCAGATAAGGAAGAAACGAGGAAAAACTACTTAATAGTTAATTAGCAGCTTCACTTTACATGAGTATGTTGCTCAGAGGGAAGAGTATATGTTTGAAGATTGCGGGTAGTGGGTTCAAATCACACTGCAAACAGAAATATTTTAAAACAATAATTTTGTCGTTTTTTTACTGCCGAAAGTGGCGAATTTTCTTTGTTGTTATTGAAACATTTCGTTACATCCGTTTCACCCAATCTAGCTGTATTATTGTAGAAATAAGTTGCTAAAGAAGTTTCTCTACAAATATTTCCAATGTGATTTTTGAGATAAGATATAGAAAAAAATATAATGGCATTGAATATACATTTCTGTGGCTATGTGACTGCACGAATTCTCTCGAGATAAGACAATTTTCTAAGATTTTTATATTATATATAAAATTTTAATGCGCTTCCTTAAGTCTAATCGCCGTATTTCTACGACTTTTAGAAGGTAAAATACTCAATCGCCAAGTCGACCTCTTTCAAGTTTTTTCCTCAAATGGATTTCTGCAAAACAACTTCTCTCAGAAAATTCTAAAAATATTGAAACGAAAAATTTTTTAAAGTTTTAAAAAAAAAATTCTTTTTGGAAAATTCTGAGACACTTTGAGTTTTAAATCAATTCATCGCATGCGTTCATAGCAACAAAATGTTTTATGTCAGTACAAGTTGTTTTGTAAAAAGGAAAATTAAAAAAAAAAGTTTAATCTTATCTTAAAATCAGTGCTTTCTGTTAAACAGAATAAAATAAAAGAAGCTATTTTGCTCCTTCACAGAGTAAAAATCAATTCATAATAATCCAATTAAATGGATCAAGGTAAAAAACTAGCAGCCATGGCAGAAAAAGTGGAAAAAGAAGCCGTAAATGCGTCTTTGATAACGAAAACAGCAAATAGAAAAATCTTTGGTAAAAATTATGTTGCCAATGATGAAAATTTGCCAAAGTAAGTTACCAAAATCAGAGTGCCCAAAATTCTTTTTATAGGGATGGATCAGTTTTAAGACAACTTCCCTGTGAAACAATCACATCTCTTGATGTCGGTATTTGTGATGATATGTTTAACCTACTGCAACAGCAACAAAGCGAAATAAGTATCGAGAGTACCAAGTCTACCTGCATGGTTAACAGTTTGGGATATTTGGAAAATGATGGCGTTTCCATGAAACCGAATTTGATGATTCTGATTACATCCCATCGAAAATTCAGATTCGGATACAGCATCTGAGAGCATTCGAGATAAGGCTGCTTTATTGGAATCTAAAATTATCGAGACAGACTTGTCACTGTGTGATGATATGCCAACAACTTCAAAGGCATCGACAAAAATTAAACAAGAATTTGTGGAAAGAATATTAAGAATACTAATAAGAACTGATCAGTGAACATTTGCACAGTTTTTATTTGTTTTATCTGGAATTAATATCGAAGAAGGACGTCCTGTTAAAATTGATCCAGAACTTGAGGAAGAATTACCATAAGTTTCTCTGTACAAAAACCGCAAAATGTAATTTTTTACTGTTCATTTCTCAAAATTAGTTTATAGTACTCTTCTTTTTTAAGGGAAATTTTTATGCTTCAGTTCAACTTAGCAAAATATTTTTTGTTTATAAAAATTAATATTATTTTTCATCAATTATTTGGGTAAAATTTGGAAAAAATGAAATACTAAGTTTTAATAAAACTGAAATGTTTTTTGCCAAACTAACTTCTTTCGAGTTTTTGTTTTTTAACATTTCAATTTAACAAAACTACTTGTCTTGATATAACCGTCTAAGTTTTTTTTTTTTTCTAATAAAAATAATTTTGACGGAACGACTTGCTTGGTACAAACTATTTTTTTTTTTTTTTTTTTGTATTAAATACATTTAAGAATTGTCTTATCTTTTTTATTATCAATTTCAAAGAAAACTATTGCTATTAGAGGGAAATATGTATATACATACTTCATACTTGTATATAATGTCTAGTATAAGATTTCTTTCAATATATATACAAAAAAATTTTGTGGGGCATTTTAACATTCTTTTCGCTCTCCTGAAAAGTTGACGATTTAGAAAGAAGTCGTTTTGTCAAATGTTCACATACTTTAACTAAATATATATTATTTTTGTTTTATTGTTCTATTCTTAAATACGTGAACTTTTCTTTGAGACCTTTAACCCCCACCTACTCCCTCCTCCACCTCCCCCCCAACTGCTGGACGATCAACAAACAACAGCTGATACTTATCATTCGAATCATTGAACAACGAAAAAGAATCGATTTCAAACTTATTTGTTATTCATTCAAACCTAAGTCAAGAATAAAAATTTAATAATGAATAAAAATTGAATTAAAATTAATAATGAAAAATTAACTGTAATGAATAATAATGCATAAGAGAATAATAATGAATAATAATGAAAAAGAAATGAATAGCAAATTAAAAATGAATAAAAAATTAATAATGAATAATAAATGAATAATGAATAAAAATTAATAATGGATAAAAATTAATAATGTATATAAAAAGAATAATTCAAAATACTGAAATTTAGTAAATCTTATTTTTTTCTGAACAGCAGGGGCGTGTCTAGCGAAATATTGCTCGCAGATCTAACTAATTTTTTTCAGAATTATGAAACACTTAAATTATAAAAAAAAAAATATAAATTTTAAGGGGACGAACAGTGTGCGATTTGACCAAACTAGGAGGACAAAATTTTAAATTTTTATTATATGACTAGCTTATACACGGCGCGCTTCGCTGCGCTCAGCGCTTATCCCCTAAAAAAGGGCGTAGCTTTAGTGAAGCCATGCTCATGTGTGACTTATTTCGAAAGCTATACCGAAAATTTTGGGTGCGGAAAAAGTAACACGCCCCTCGTCCAACACGCATAAAATGTTACCTGTGGAACGGCATGTGTAAATTGAGGTCGAAAACTGAATTCCGAGGCTGTGCGACCTATAATTCCAAAACTGTTTGATATCGAAAATTTTAGGTGCATTTAAGGTGCCTTTTACAATCGGCACCACACTTCAGAGGAACCCTCTCAAGGCTTTGGTATTAAAATTGGCTTAGCGGTTTCGAAGTCTTTACATGATATACACATATACACACATACGTATATACATTAAGTCGCCTCACGCTCTTTAGGAAAAAAAATTGTTCAGTCCGGTTCTTCAAAATACTCTATGGATTATGTTATGATGATCCCAAAACAAACGGTCAGAAATTGCATCAAAAAATCTTAAATTTTTTCCATTGGACCAAAGATAATGCGGATTTTTATGGATTGTTTTAACTTTTTTCATATTATTTTCACTAAAATTCAAACGATTTTTTCCTATACTACTTTAAGTCAAATAAATTGTAAAATGTAAAATATATCTAAATTTTTTTGTAATTTCAATCAATTTAATTCTTCACTTTACACTATATTTTATCATCAATAGATAATTTAGTTGACTAAAAGTAACATGGCAAAACAAAAAAAAAAAAAAATTTTAATTTGAATTTTAGTGAAAGTAATTTAAAAAAAAGTTCAAAAAATTAATGTAAATCTGCATTATCTCTCGACCGACTGTAAAAATTTAAAATTTATTGGTGCAGATTGGAAGAACTTTTTCATTACTATTATTTCTGACCGTTTGTTATTTTTAACTAACACACCAGTAAATATTTTTATAAAAAACTCGATTTTTAGAGCATATTTCAAACCATTGCGTGGCATACTGGTTGAGGTGCGTGGCTTGTAAGCCATAAGGCCCAGGTTCGAATTCCACCTGACACAGAAAGTTTTTTCAATTGAATTAATTTTTCTGTTCGGCCGTCATCTCTATGCAGACAATGACAAACCTCAGAGAGTAAAAACTGGCATGAAAAGCTTCTTGAGAACATAAGCCGTTCGGAGTTGGCATAAAACATGTAGGTCCAGTTCTCGATAATTTTTGCTCAAACATTCCACAACACTCACAACACAATTGATCATAAGAAGCTCGGGCAAAGTGCTTTCAAGGGCTGAAATTGGATATTTCGTTTTGTGTTTTTTGTGGGTGGTACAAGTGGGCGTGGGAAATTTTATATATATAGATTGACTGCCACTTAGAGCACCTGCATATCAAGTGTTACTATGAAAACGTGTACAACTCAGGAATAAGCATGATTTCGAAAAAGTGGGCGCAGATATGGTGCGACCACGCCCATTTTTTAACAGTTGCCGACAGTGACCATATGAACTAAATTACCAAATCTTAGTCTTCTACGGCAAAATCCGTCTGATATAAAGCATTTTTACTGATTTGTTGGCGGTAAAAGTGGGCGTGACAACGTTTATATTTACATAGTGACTGCCACTTGTATGCATAGCACCTGCATATCAAGATTCACTATCAAAACTTGAACATCTCAGGAATTAAAGTTATTGCTGAAAAGTGGGCGTAGATATAGTGTGACCACGCTAATTTTTTCACAGTCACCGAAAGTAACCATTTGAACAAAATTACCAAATTTAAGTTTTATATGATTAAAACCGTCTGGTATATACCATTTTTTTTGTTTGTGCGCGATAGAGCCAATTTGGGTTGTATGGGAGGTACCACGGCCCCTTGCCCAATCAACTCCAAACTTCACAGGAACACTTCCAAAATGTTGCTTCAGTATCCCTGAAAATTTAATAAAGTTTGGTTCGGTGGTTTTGGAGTCTATACGTGATATACACACATACCCACATACCCACATACATATATCCATTTTTATATATATAGAAGAAGATTCCTTTCTTCATTCCTAAAAAAAAATTGTATTTATTGAAGTGCCTATAAAGAAAAATAAATATACGTTTTAAGTTTTGACTTTGAAACACTTAATTGTATTAAAACAACAGAACATTTTGTAACCTTCTTCTCTGTTATTAATATTAACACCTATTACCTATTTACAAAACTTGCACGCTTCTTTGTTTTCAAGAAAAAATGATTTATTTTTATCAATGTTCTTTTATTTAACTCTGACTCTAATTCAGCACTTGGCATTGTTATTAGATTCATAACAGCAGGGTCAAGAGGTGTTACACTATGGTTTGCTTTTGTCCTGTATGAGGTTATCACAGGGTCTGAGGTTATCAAAAGTTTATGCAATATATCAGTGTTAGTCTTGGTACTCGATTCCTTTTTAGAATGGTCCAGTCTAAATTTGCGAGAGTTCTGAACCGAAGAAGAGTGAAGTCGACTTTCATGGTCGGTTTTTGCTAGTCCCGTTTTGACTATATCGCCAAGGACAGCAACTAAAATATGTGTCAGAGCCAGGCCCGTAGACAAGGGGGGTCCTTGGGTGTTCAAACCCCCCCCCCCACCATTGCCCCGGTCGTATAAGTAGTGTTATTAAGAATATTTCTGGAACTGCTTTCGACTTCGGCAGTACATAAAGGTGCAAGCAACGATATTTCCAATTTTATTTAATTTTAAGTTTTCAAAACATTTAAAATCTCCCTTCCTCTCCCACACCCCCCCCCCCCCACACACACGCACACGCACAACTTTTAATTTTCCTGTCAGTGGTTCGCGTAATCTACGATTTAAGCAGTCTTGGTTGAACCGTTGGCATTAGTTAGCTTACTCCAAATTGAAAAACGGAGCATATTGAAAGTTTTGCGTTTTTTTTTTAGCACTGACGCGGGATCTCAACAAAACTGACAAAATAAAATTGGGATAACAAAAATTTTTAAAAATAAAATTTCGAAGCCTTTTGAATGTTGTCGAAAAAGTCAATTTAATTAAGAATTTTGCTAAGTGATCTGTTAAAGTTTAGGAGTTGGTTACGGATTTACGTATAAGAAAATGTTTGTCTTCTTATCGTGATGGTTTTTCTAGTAGTTCACAAGTGGCTTATAGATAAACATTGCTTTATACAGAATTTTAACCCGATAGCAGCTTGTAGGTAAATTGTTAGAATACTATAATAAGACGCTTACGGAAATATCGTTTCAAAGGAATTTGAATTGTAGGTCATATTTCTAATGTTGTGGTAAATTTTTACAATGTTACTGTTCATATACCTTTCCTTTGTGGAACAATTTAGAACATGGAAGTACTTTTTACAAAGCACAACTGGCTTATTTTTTTTAATGAAAATCCCCCCCTTAGGTAAATCCTGGCTACGGGCCTGGTCAGAGCCTATGTTTCTAAACTCCTAATACGAGTGAAGGCCGATGCAAGTTGTACATATTAGCTAGGTTATTATGCGTATTTGAGAACATTAGCTAGAACTAGTCCAATATCTTTACAGGATGGTTCTTCACCAAAAATACTTTCTAATAAAAAAAAACTATTTGGGTTTATTGGAGCTAAGATATTTTTTTGAGATACTTAGAATCAATGTATGCTAGTTAATTGTATTGATATAATCAGTAAGATGGAGCCTGTCAGCCTGTCCTAAAAAATTTTGTCGCCGTTCGGAAAAGCCTATTTATCGATAATTTGTCTATTTGAGGCAATACGTATCGTCGAAATTATTAAAAACAATATTTTTTTTTTATATTCTTACAATAACCCAATATCAACTCTTAAAATAATATTAGAAAATAGTTTAGTTCCAAACCCATTTTTATTATAATTTTAGGGTTTTCTTACTCTGAAAAAATTTGTTAGTTCTGCGAGCAATATTTCGCTAGGTCTGCCACTGGTGAATAGCATTCAGATGAAAAACAAATTTATTCATTATTCTGCATATCGAAAATGAATAATTAAAATGAATAATAAGTCAATTTTTTTAAATTGAATGTAAATTAAAAATTTTATTTATGAATCAATTGTACATTCATTGAATGAATGCTTATGTCGTTATTCACTTGTATTTAAAATTCTATATATGAATGCAGATATGCAGATCTCTGATACTTAGAGTGATACCGTTATTTATACCGATGCCATTCATTTCATCAATTCTGGCCAATTTAGTTATGACCAAATTTGAATATTTCCGACTTAAACTAGTTCAATCATACATCACTATTCACTTGGCAGCTCGGTTAATATATCAATCATTGACATTGCATACTTTGAGAATTTTCATTTTGCAATCTTTCAAATTCAGTTACTGCATCTTTCAAATGCTAGCTAAGCAATTTTAATTAAACATTGAAGCTTGTCCTTTGCTCGAATGATTGCTCTAAAGGACATCGTCTATCGGAAAAGGCAGTGCTAACGAGTGAGTTAATTGCATTTTTTTGAGTTGTATTTTTTATTTTGTTGTGATTGCGGCAGCTGCTGCTGGCGTGGTCATTTGTTCTATCGGATGATATTATTGATTGCTGTCAACTCTCGTACATCATTGGTTCGTTGGTCTTTTTGAGCATAGTCATGTCTGTCATAGAGTTTTGCTTTAATGTTGTGTGACTTAAATAAAAAAAAAAAGTTGATAAAAAAGAAAATACATTTTTCTATAAAAAAGTTTGGCAAAGCAATTCAAAAGCTTAAAAAAACTGCCAATAACAGATGTTGCAATAGCAATAGCAAAAAACATCAAATACTAGCAACAACATCAGCGCGTAGCTGCAATTGTTAGAATTATAAATCTTTGCCACGTAAGCCATACTTCAAACTTTGACAGCAGCAGCTTGTTGTTTAAATTTTTTGTTTGTTGTCATTTTTGAACAAAAAATTCTTGCTCAAAAACAATACAAAGTAAAAGGAAGAAAAAAAAAAAACGTTAAGGAGGAAGGAAAAAATGGCGCTTGTCGCGTGTGTTGAAAATTTATGTTGCTTAGTTGTTTTGTTATAGATATTTTTTATTTTTTGTGCGTATGTGTGTGTGGTATTTTAGCGCAAACACAAGTGAGTTTTCGTTACGATATAGCCAAACACACACACATATACACACACACACCTAGTCATATCTTGCAATGCTTTCCACTGTCTGCTGCTTTTTTAAGAAATGAGCTACACTCAATCTTTGCCTGCTTCCGCCTGTCACGTGACATTGAAAAAGTATGGCAACAGTTGAAGCTGATGTATTAGCGAGCTCATGTTTCGCTTCGTTTTCGTGCAACATGCTGCACAAAATAAGCAATAACAGCAATAACAGCAGCAGCAGCACGCGAAAGATAAATACTTGCCATGATTTAAGCAATTCTATCACGTGATGCAATTTAAAAGTTCCTGCATTCGACGATTTTCTTTTCGAACAAATTGTTCCAAAAGATATGCGCCCAAAAGGTGTTTCAAATAGCATGAAATTCGAAAATAATTTTAATTGATGAATTGCACACTTTAAACAGTTCAGCGGTAATTGTATGATTGAAGGCCCCAGGCTGGGAATATTACAAAAGTTAAAATAACCAAAATAAAACTTTGGCGAAATGGAAATTTGATATTGGGAAAGAGAATCTTAACTCATTCATTGATTGAATGAAATATTTATGTCTATTTAATATAGTGGCAGTGAACTGAAAATTTGTGACAACTTTTTGTAACTCGTTCGGAATACCATATTTTCATTAACTTTCATGTATTTACGCTACGTTACGAAAGTATATGAGGTCATGATTCACACTTCATGTCTCCGATTTACTTTAGTTTGAAGGGCCGATAGACAAGCACAAAAAACGAAGAAATAAAAAAAAACTAGTAAGGGTGTAGCTTCGGCAGGGTACCGAAGCTAAAATACCCCCCCGCGGCCATATTGAAGTATATTCGAAGTCTTTAGCCACGACATACACGATGACATTTAGTTTTATATATTAACGAAAATTTTCCTATATTGATGACGTCACTTTGTATGGGAAGTAGACGTGGTTTTGATCCGATTTTGTCATATATCATAGAGATGGTTCTTATTAGGTATCAAAGATAAAGTGAAAAATTTCAAGACATTTCATTAATTTTTGTATGGTTTTAAGAGATTTAACGTTTAAAATAAAGTCAATTTGTATGGGAGGTAGGCGTGGTTTTCATTCGATTTTGCCAAATATCATAGTGGGGGTCTACGTTATATATCAAAGCCTATATGCAAAACTTCATGACATTTCTTTAATATGAGCAGATTTTTAAGAGATTTTACTTTTATAATAAAGCTACTTTGTATGGGAGGTAGGCGTGGTTTTCATCCGATTTTTTCAAATTTCATAGCCAGGATTAAAACTGAAAAGCAACGCTCACCTGCAAATTTCAAGGCATTTCTTTAATTTTTGTGGATTTTGAAGACATTTTACGGTTAATATAAAGTCACTTTGTATGGGAGGTAGGCGTGGTTTTCATCCGATTTCGCCCTTTTTCGAACTTGATCTTTCTTTTTTAAAAATAATCTTATAATTTGAATTTCATCGCGATAGCCTTAAAATTACGGCTGTAATCGTGTCGACAGACGGACAGACGGACAGACCGACGGACACACGGAAATCGACTGAGGAGATGATGCTGATCAAAAATATATATATTTTTCTATACCTGCGACGCCTCCTTCTTGGCGTTACAAACGGAATGACAACGTTAATATACCCCTTACGCAGTACGCGTTGGGGTATAAAAATGTTTATGCATATTGAGGGTGTCCTAATTTATATGGGCAAATTTCAAGATGATTTTTTTCTTAAATGGACTCCCCCAAATTTTTTCGTGTTGATCTCAAAACTACTCAAACGGTTTTTCATTTAAAATTGAAAAAACTAGCTGCCCGGACTGTGAATTGACAAAAAAAAAATTTAACTTATTGTACTGAAATTGGTTGGTAATCGCGTAATATTGCTGTAAAATTTAAATTTATTACATTATATTACAGTGGCGCAGATTCGAAAAGAGTACCCGGGTCAGAACCGATTCCCCCAAAAAACCACTGAAATTGTTTGAAAAAAAATTTGTTTTGAACATTACAACCTACTTCATTTGAAAACAATGTTTGGGAGGATTATAATTTCTAATAAGAACTTTTCTAAATATTCCATTTTCTCAAAACTACCAAAAGTGAACTCACGCCACTTGTGCTCTGAGCAGCTTATATATTTGATGGACCGAGCATATGCCTTTTAAGCCATTCTATGCCATTCTTAAGAAAATCTTTCAAAAAAGTGAATATATATTTATTTATTTAAATTTAAAGACCGTCACGTACGTTTTCGTACTCAAGTGAAATGCAGAGGTTGACTTCCGTTTTTTTCATAATTAAGCTACAAAAAACAATTTCGTTAGCGGAAAGCTTTTTTTCTATTGAAGAAATAGAAAAGTAGTAAGGAAGTAGTGAGGAAAAGTTAGAAACATTTTTCGAGTAATTTTAAAAAATTTTTTTAAAAAAAGCGCACGTGACACAAACATTTTTTTTTAAATTTGATGTTCTAACATTGCAGTGAAGCTTTATAACCAGCACGCTCATCCAGAAGTCCATCTGGTCCGCGCTGCACCCACACAAATTTTTTTCTATCATCAGTTTTGTATCTTTTTTTTTCATGTTCTTGAACACAACTTGGTATCGCTTTTTTTGGAATGTCCCAAAAGCTTTGTTCTATATGAATAAATTCTCAGTTTCGGTTTCGACCAGATATAACAAAAAGAGTCAAGTTTTGGGTTCCTCTTTCGGTCAAAATTTCAGTTTCGGTTGGACACTACGTAAGTCACCGTGAATTTAAGTGAGTGACCGCGAGTGACCGTGAGTCATTGTGAGTGACCGTGAATGATCGTGAGTGACCGTAAGTCAATGTGAGTGGCCGTAAGCAAGAGCTGGGTTGTAAGGATTCCTATTGGAATTAATTCCGCCTCAGTTCCTATTCCTTGGAATTAGGAATTGGTAATTGGTCATCTCAATTACTCAGAAGTGGAATTTAAAAAAAAATCGTCAATTCCATTACAGGAATTGTAATTGGTAATTGAATTTTTCAATTCCTCAGGAATGGAATTGGGAAAAAATGGTCAATCCTATTACGGAATTGTAATTGGTAATTGAATTTTGCAATTCCTCAGGAATGGAATTGGAAAAAAATGGTCAATTCCATTATGGAATTGTAATTGGTAATTGAACATGTTAATTCCTAAGGAATTGGTAAATTAAATTTTCAATTCCACTACAGATATTGTAATTAGGTTAGTGTAATCCAATTACAATTGTAATGGAATTAAAAATTGCAATTCGTGAGGAACTGAGATGTTCAATTACCAATTAGAATTCCGTAATGGAATTGACCATTAACTCGATTCCATTAATGAGGATTTAAAAAATTCAAATACCAATTACAATTCCGTAATGGAATTGACTACTTTTTTCAAATTCCATTTCTGAGGAATTGAAAAATTCAATTACCAATTGCAATTCCTATAATGGAATTGGCGATGTTTCCAATTCCATTCTTGAGGAATTGAGATGTTCAATTAGCAATTACAATTCCTGAATTGGAATTGATGAATTTTTTCCAATTCCATTCCTGAGGGATTGAGATGATCAATTACCAATTCCTAATTTCAAGAAATTGGAATTGAAAAGCAATGCATACTTTCCGACCCCGCTCTGGCCGTGAGTTTCCTTGGGCCACGAAAGTAGACGTGACCAACGTGAATTGTCGTGAAGCACAATATATATAGGCACCAAACCACAAGTAATAAGCAGTTAAACTAACTCACAAGCCAACCGTATAATATACGGCCACCAGCATCAGAGTGCTAAGAATATTTATCACCGGCACCAACGTCTCCAATTCGACATATGTTACGTCATATCATATGACATGTCATATCATATGCTATGTCATGTCATATGTCATGCCATATGTCATGTCAGATGTTATAATAAATGTCATGTCATACCATATGCCACGTCATACATAAATATAATATATGAATGGCCATTTCAGCCCATGAAAGGACTTTGACCGAGCTTCTTATGATCAAATGTGTTGTGTGTGTTGTGAAATGTTTGAACACAAAACTATCGAGAACTGGACCTACTAGTCTTATGCCGACTTCTAACGGCTCATGTTCTCAAGAAGCTTTTCATGGCAGTTTTTACTCTCTGAGGTTTGCCATTGTTTGCAGAGAGGTGATGGCCGAACAGAAAAATTAGTTCTTGAAAAACTTTATGTGTCAGGTGGAAATCGAATCAGGGTTCTCTGATATGCTATATGTCATGTCATGTATCTTAAATTTAATTTCATGTCATATGTTATGTGTTTTGTGTTTCATATGTGTTGTTATATGCTATGTTCTATGTCATGTCATCTGTCATATCATATACAGATTATATCACCCAAATATTTATTTTTTTTACAGCTAAGAAACAAACAGCAACAGAAAATCTCCCTCTTACTGTCAAAACCTTTTTTTAAAGCTAAATTATTTCAACAATTTAATAGTCTAACCTGGCTATTTTTACTATTGAACTATATTCGTTTAATCTGTCTTTACTAACAAAACAAACAACAAAGTGCAACTAAAATTTTGCCAGTATTTTTTGGTACAGGCGCTGCTGCACCCTACTGCATCCAACATCCTGTCAATGAAATTTTATGTAAATATTTTATGTATGCTATGTTTTTTTAAAAAATTTAAAAAAATAAATAAAATAACAAAAAAAAAAACATATTCTCTAAAACAAGCAAGTAAAGCGGGTAAAATGCAAATGAAGAGTTTTTTCCTTTTTTGTTAGGAAACATAGGAAACAACAGCAAGCATCAAGCATCAGCAACAATAACAGTAGCAGCAAACCGTAACAACAACATGACCAGCAGAAGCAACATCAACGGTAACGGTAACATAGCAATAACAATACAAATCCAATCGATTGGCATAACAATTACAACAATCAAAGTAAAAACAACAACAACAACAACAAAAATTAGCATGTCCATAACTTGTAAACTACGGTTGCTTTTGTATTCCAACGTGTATTGTATGTGTGTGTATGTGTGTGTGTGTGTGTGGATGTCGGCATGTATGTGAGTAGTTATTCCAAATAAAGGTATTCACAATGTATGAAAATGTAAGGGCTTATGTATGAGAATGCATGCGTGTATGTGTGTGACTTGAGTCTGTCTGATAAAGTCAATATTGAGCTTGGTTGTTGCATCTATGAAAACTATGTTAACCTGAAAAAAATATGCTTGCTTCACATAAAGCTCTTTATTTATTTAAATGCACCCTGTAGGAAAATTAACTAGTTTAAAAGTAGTTGATAAAGTAGTTTTTTGTCAACCACAACTAGTTGAAATACTGACTTTTTTTCATAGAACGAACTAACATATTTTGTATGGTGATGTCCGCTAAATAAGTCAATTGACTTTCGTCTGCATATATTTTCAACTACTTGTTAAATTAGTTATTTTTAAATTATTTTTTTAATTACTTTAAAATAACCAATTGAAAAGTATTACTGATGGCCTAAAGTTAATAATATTTGATGAAATAACATGGTTAAATATATATAAACTTATAATCTAATAAAAATTTGCAGTTAATACATGTCAAAATCAGAGTAGTTGCCGCCTTAATATAATTCAAAGTAGTTTATCAATCACTTGTTTTTTAGTAGTATTTCAATTACTTCATATATAATGCAATAAAAACTATTTAGAATTGAAGTGGATGCCGCCTTAATATAATTTAAAGTAGTTCATATACTGGTTTATTTTAAATTAGTTTTTTAATTAGTTAGTTTTTAAAAACAAGTTAGTTTTTTCCTATAGGGCATATACAAACATATACATACGTGCATGCATGTAAATGTTAACCCCCATTTAACCACCAGCTGTTTGATTATACGTCTGGGTGCATGTTCTCTCTTCTCCTACTTCCTCAATATCAGCGCTTTATTGTTCTCTGCAGAGTATTTCTTGAAAATTTCACAGAGACACACCCGCACACACACACAGAGAGCAGCTCAAATGCATTTGCACATCAAACGTTGCATTTACATTTACAACAATAACAAAAATCTTTACAAAACATGCAACAGTACTAACAACAACAACAACAACAACAACAACAACAACAACAATAACAACTACAACCGTTTTTATTGCCCGTATTGCTTTAAGCCAACATTTGCATCTCTGCATCTTTGCATCTCACGTATTTGCTGCACTCTGCTGCTCAATAGCAAACTTTATTATATCCTGCTTACAATTTTCTCTTCATCATCAAAACAAATGCTTTTATCTCTACGTTCTGGTTTGATTGTTAAACTGTAAATTTGTTGATTTTGTAGCAGCTTGTTTCTTAACAGTTGTTGTCGTAAATGTAACAATATTCCAATGCAATATATAATATGTAACCAAATTTATGTAAATTTTTCAGGAAATACTTGTTATTAAGCATAAAAGTTTGTTCTCTTCAAAGTGTTAACAACACTCGAGATGTTAATAATGTGTGCCTGAAATATAAACTTATTTTCTAAAATATTGACTTTTTTCACAAACAAATTCCAGTAATTTTAAGGCCATGAAATTTAATGCTTATATTTTTATTATATGTATATATATATATATGGTATTGCATATACATTTCTATATCTTTTATTAGACTATAAAGTGATAATTCAATTTAATTTTTCGCTTGCAACCGCTGTAATTTTAGTGAATTCATTTTTTTTCAGCTC
Source organism: Coremacera marginata (assembly GCA_914767935.1). Classification (NCBI taxonomy): domain Eukaryota; kingdom Metazoa; phylum Arthropoda; class Insecta; order Diptera; family Sciomyzidae; genus Coremacera; species Coremacera marginata. The sequence goes on from OU612045.1 coordinate 153,512,308, forward strand.
AAGTTTCAACTTAAAATTATACAGTGCAATCGCGATTGAGGGAACTAATTCGTGCAAGGCTTGTTCCCTCAACCAAGACTGTTCCTTGAACTCAAATCAGGATTCTCTTTAATAATTTTTCATCAAAATTTGTTTTTTAATAAGAGATGAATTTTATAAATGAGATCATTTTTGTTTAAACATTTTTTTTCCATTTTACAAAAGTTTTAAGTTTTTCCAAAGAAATCTTGAATATTTGTTTGCTTTTTTTTTACTTTAAGGCACTGTTTCACAGCATCCTCTCTAAAGTTTTTTAGAACAAGTATATTAGGAAGTGAATTTGTGTACTCTTCTGCCCACTCGATAGCCTTGTCAAAGACTGCAACAGCTTCTGATGCGGTTATAATACGTGTTTCATTTGACAATGGTTCTTCGTCATTTTCTGAACTTACTTCAGCAATATCATCAATTACATCCCAGTTTTCAATATGGTCATCCGTTGAAACCCAGTTAGCCAAATCTTCTGCATTAAACGTTGCCTATGAAAAAATATTATTTGTTAAATTATGTCCATACATTCACATGTACAATGCAGGGGCTTACTTCTGGCAAAACACATTCAAGCAAATTTTGTATTTCCTCATATTCTTTAGATTTTTTCTGGATAAGATTTAAACGTAACACACTTAACGGGGTATCTTCATCTTCGCTACAGATTGCTTCTTCTTCATTTGAAAAATCATCTTTTAAAAGAGGATGCCAACATTTTTCCACGACGTCAGGATTTACTTTTTCCCATGCTAGTGCCAACTGGCATACAGCGTCTTTTAAGTTAATACTCTTCAAAAATCCTTCCGTGTCCATTTTTCCGAACGCTGATCTCAACAAATTTGTCTTGTAATGCAATTTTGTTAATCTAATTACATTTTGGTCCATGGGTTGTATCAAAGGTGTCACATTTGGTGGCATAAAGATGGTAAAAATCGAACCACAATCTGTTTTCAAATCTTCTTCGCTAGGATGACAAGGAGCATTGTCTAAAATCAGAACTGCTCTACGTGGCAACCTTTGTTTTTGCAAGAAACGTGTTACCTTTAAAAAAGACAATAAATGTTTCAACTTACTTAAACCGACAAACTGATTTAAATAGACGACGACTAAAAGTCATCAATGGCCGCATTCAACAGAGTCAACAGTTGAGAACTTATTATGTAGCGATACCTATGTGAGCGATCTTTCTTCTGAATGGTCTGCTGCGTGAAGCGTCAGAAAAGTTGTCAAACTAATGAAATTTGACAATAATCAATAGTTGAGCAAAAGTAGCGTAGAATTTCTTCGCTCGATTAAATGGCGTCCGCTGCCTGATCAGTTTTAGTGAGCGCTGTCATAATTGTACCATTCAGCGGATTTTTACTCATCTGCTGCCAACAGTTGACTCTGTTGAATGCGGGCAATGAAGCAAATAGCCACCATAGCAAATTACAGGGTAGCCCCCTACTCCAGTTTATGTAACTTAATGCTGAGCGTGGAACTTGACAATTTTAGTCGCCTTTTCTTTAACTAAAACCTACAACAAATCAGAAAACTTATAAACTTACCTGTGGCACAAATGAATTATGAAACCATTCCTTAAAAATTGATGCGGTCATCCATGCGTTTTTAGAGTTTTTATACTCTACTGGTAATTCAAAATTTTTAAATGATCTTGGTTTTTTTGACTGGCCTATTACCAATGGTTTTAATTTGTGCAATCCAGTTGCATTTGTACAGGCCAAAAATGTTACCCTTGCTTTTTCAGTTTTTCTACCAGGAGCATTTTTTTCAACAGAGCTGACGTAAGTCTTATTGGGTAACGATTTCCAAAATAAACCCGTTTCATCTGCATTGTAAATTTGATTGTCGCATAACTTCAGCTCAGCCTTTAGTTTCTTCAATTTATTTTTAAATTCTGGAACAGCTTCGAGGTTAGATGATAATTTTTCACCACAAATCTTTAATAATCTTATGCCAAATCTATTTTTAAAACCATTGAGCCATCCACAACTTGCGTTGAACCCGTTGCTTGATCTGTACATTTTTTCGTGCAACTGCTTCGCTTTTGCTCTAAGCAACACGCCTCCTATTGGCAAATGCTTACTCCTTTGAGAAATGAACCACTTATAAAGTTTGTTTTCCATATGTGGAAATTCGCCAGCTTTAGATGACTTTCTTTTGCGGTGGCATTTGGATGCTGCTTCCAAAATCCTAGCCTTGTTTTTTTTTATGCGTGTTATGGTGGACTTAGCGACTTTATATTCTTGCGCTAGTTGTGTACATCCATAACCTTTTGAAAGTTTTTCCAAAATGTCTGTCTTTGTTTTGAAAGACAGAAATAATTTCGTTTTTTTCGACATTGTCCAAACGCACGCGCCAAGTTTTAAAAATCAACTGATTTTGTACACAATCTTAACTCACTTATGTACATGCTTTTATTTCAAGCAAAAACGAAAAGACAGTAACGGGGAAGTACAAAACATATATTTAAAAATGTTCATATGTACTTAGCATGTGCAATATACAAATATATGTAGGTTTGCATAACATTCTTTTCTATTTTCAGTCAATGTTCCCTCAACTCAGTACTATTGAAATTGTATAGTTCCCTGTACAGAGTAGTAAATGAAAAAAAAATACGTGTTCCCTTAACCGAGTAGTTCTCTCAATCCGGGGTTCCCTCAACCGCGATTGCACTGTATATATTTTATAAGCTCGAATTGCTTGTACAAACATTTGAATTACACATTCATAGTCAAAGCAAGCGTTATTTATATGCATACATTCAAATACGTATGTGTTCACATCATCAGACACACTCACATATTTGCAGTGAATTTGCATACATGCACTATGCAAATATAAAATTTCCAATAAAACTCCTTGTATGTTATGTTGTTTGAATTGAGTTATCTTATATTTTGTTTTTTTTTTATTTATTGTATTTCCGTATTGCTACTGCCTCTGCTGGTTTTCTCATTGATCGGTATTGAATCAGTTTTTGATTGGTGGATGATATTGAGATGTAAAATATTTGCTAAATTCATTAAATGTTCTCAATATTGCCAGATTGTATAAAATTTTATCGTATTCACAATTAAAGTACTGAAGAATAAACACCAACTAAAATAAAACCAACCTCAATTATAACTTTGCTTTGGATATTCTTGAATATCTATAGTTGCATATCCTTGAACCATATTCAAAAGATATTCTCATGAACTACTTTCGAAAGACAATTTGAACAGCATTTAATTTGAACATCAATTAAAGTTAAAAAAAAACATATGTAATTCAAATTTTAATTATGTATATCATGTATCAGTTACCCGGCTTAACTCAACGAAAGACTTTAATTCTTTCAATAAATGCCTCAAATAAATCTTCTTTTAAAGACATTCTGGAAGCACTTTTGGAGAAGACTAAGGAAAGCATTCCTTTCAAAGACATGCCTATATTAAAGGATATATATGGCTACTTCCTAAACTGTCAAGTCTATTCGAAAAGTTTGAAAATACCAGGTGACAGTGCTTGTAGCTTATGTTCTTGAAGTATTTAGGACTATGCTTAAAATCTCGGCTGGTTTCTCTTTAACTGGCGAACATTTCTTTAACTTTTACAAATAAAATACAAAACAATACAATTTAAAACTTTTAGAGCAGGGTACGTAAATTCATTTCTTGCCAGGGGTGTAGAAAAATAACTTGTAAGCAAAACACAAAGTTATATATTATAAATAAGCGATCATATTTTATTATAGAATAGATCATTTATTAATAGTTATTTTTAAAGAACAGCTAAAACAAAGGATATCGTCTTTGCTTTAAACGGCCAAAAACATTAATGACTGAATCAGCATTAATGGTTTTCACTACAAGACATGAAAGAAAAGTGCATATTTAAAGTTGTGAGTTGTTGTGAGTTTCCTATAGGAACAAACTAACTTGTTTTTAAAAACAACTAACTAAAAAACTAGTTTAAAATAAACCAGTATATGAACTACTTTGAATTATATTAAGGCGGCATACACTTCAATTCTAAATAGTTTTTATTGCATTATATATGAAGTAATTCAAATACTCGTACTACTCAAAAACAAGTGATTGATAAACTACTTTGAATCATATTAAGGTGGCAACTACTCTGATTTGGCATCTTTTAAATGCAAATTTTTATTAGATTACAAGTTTATATATATTTAACCATGTTATTTCATCAAATATTATTAACTTTAGGCCATCAGTAATAGTTGTCAAGTGATTTATTTTAAAGTAGTTAAAAAATAATTTAAATTTAACTAATTTAACAAGTAGTTGAAAATATATGCAGACGAAAGTCAATTGACTTATTTAGCGGACATCACCATACAAAATATGTTGGTTCGTTCTATGGCAAAAAGTCAAAATTTCAACTAGTTGTGGTTGACAAAAAACTACTTTATCAACTACTTTTAAATTAGTTGATTTTCCTACAGGGAAGTTTTTCGAACTGTTATTGTCTTCGAACTGGCACGTGTGGCTAGAGGGTAAGCAATACATGAAATGCAATTCTGGAAATTCCGTTCAGGAAAACAATTTAAATTATTTGAAAGTCATCTTTCGCCTTTGGAAATTTTTTCGCTAATACTATATGAACTTACATAGTATTGGGATCTCGTGCTCACAAATAGTCTGCAATCGACCCAGTAGTCAATTTTACTAATATCTGAAAAAAGTGAGCGTATATATATTTTGACCACGCCGAATTTTGGTCCAATTGCCGACAGTAACTATACGAACTAAATTACAAAAATTAAGTCTGTTTACAGTTAAGTTAATTTATTCATCCAATATTTTTATTTGTACAGTGTTTATCTATACGTATATATATATAAAATTGTAAAAAAAAATCTGTACATTAAATATTTTTTTTTAAAATTCTTTTTGCGCTGGACATTTTGAATGACGGGCAAACAAATCTGTTTCTTGGCAAAGGTCTAATTAAGAAATTAAAAACATTTAAAATTTGATTTATAAAAAGTTTTATTTGATTTGAAAAAGTTTCTTTTACTAAACGAAATGGTATATTAAGTGCGTTCCTGTCGAAAATGCATACCTTACTTGTTTAAAATAGTCGATAAATAGAATTTTTTATAATCAACATAGAAATGTAGATTTTTCGTTTAAAACATTTATTCATACTAATTTATTAAAATACATACATAAAAGAGAACAAAGCTGAAATGTTTTGGAATATTCAAGAGAAAATAAAAATAGTAGTAGTAGCGTTCGCACTTATCTATATATATATAAAATTGTAAAAAAAAAAATCTGTACATGAAATATTTTTTTAAAATTCCTTTTTTTAACCATGTTATTTCATCAAATATTATTAACTTTAGGCCATCAGTAATAGTTTTCAATTGATTATTTTAAAGTAATTAAAAAAATAATTTAAATATATCTAATTTAACAAGTAGTTGAAAATATATGCAGACGAAAGTCAATTGACTTATTTAGCGGACATCACCATACAAAATATGTTAGTTCGTTCTATGGAAAAAAGTCAGAATTTCAACTAGTTGTGGTTGACAAAAAACTACTTTATCAACTACTTTTAAATTAGTTGATTTTCCTACAGGGAAGTTTTTCGAACTATTATTGTCATCGAACTGGCACGTGTGGCTAGAGGGTAAGCAATACATGAAATGCAATTCTGGAAATTCCGTTCAGCAAAACAATTTAAATTATTTGAAAGTCATCTTTCACCTTTGGACATTTTTTCGCTAATACTATATGAACTTACATAGTGTTGGGATCTCATGCTCAAAAATAGTCTGCAATCGACCCAGTAGTCAATTTTACTAATATCTGAAAAAAGCGAGCGTATATATATTTTGACCACGCCGAATTTCGGTCCATTTGCTGACAGTAACTATACGAACTAAATTACAAAAATTAAGTCTATTTACAATTAAGTTAATTTATTCATCCAATATTTCTATTTGTACAGTGTTTATCTATATATATATAAAATTGTAACAAAAATCTGTACATTAAATATTTTTTTTAAATTCTTTTTGCGCTGGACATTTTGAATGACGGGCAAACAAATCTGTTTCTTGGCAAAGGTCTAATTAAGAAATTAAAAACATTTAAAATTTGTTTTGTAAAAAGTTTTATTTGATTTGAAAAAGTTTCTTTTACTAAACGAAATGGTATATTAAGTGCGTTCCTATCGAAAATGCATACCTTACTTGTTTAAAATAGTCGATAAATAGAATTTTTTATAATCAACATAGAAATGTAGATTTTTGGTTTAAAACATTTATTCATACTAATTTATTAAAATACATAAAAGAGAACAAAGCTGAAATGTTTTGGAATATTCAAGAGAAAATAAAAATAGTAGTAGTAGCGTTCGCACTTATCTATATATATATAAAATTGTAAAAAAAAAAAATCTGTACATGAAATATTTTTTTGAAATTCCTTTTGCGATGGCCGTTTTGAATGACGCTGAGCCCAAAAATCGCATTTTTAAAATTTTTGTCTGTCTATCTGTCTGTCTATCTGTCTGTCTGTTAAAGCATAACGCGAAAACCACTGGATGGATTTTAATGAAATTTGACATCTAGGTTTCTTATATCCCCGGTCAACATATAGGCTACTTTTTATTCAGGAAAAAAGGTTGGACCCGGTAGGTCCAACTGCGCTGCGATCGGGTTCCTGTCATTCTTTTTTTTAGCTTATCTCCTAAACCGTTCATCCGATTTGCATGAAAATTTGTGTGCAGAGGTTTTCGGAAACGCTAAGTTTTTTTGACGTATCTACACCGTTCTATCTCGAACAGCAGAGGGCGCTGTAGTACAAATATTTTGAAAAACCTCGAAAAACTCCTAAGCAGTGCATCCGCTTTACATGATAATTGGTATGTAGAGGTTTTCGGATACGGTGAGTTTTCATGACTGATCTACTCTGTTCTATCTTGAACACCAGAGGGCGCTGTAGTACAAATATTTTAAAAAACGTCAAAAAACTCATTAGTCGCTTATACGATTTGCATGAAAGTTGGTATATAGGAGTTTTCGAAAACGGTAGGTTTTTGTGACTTATCTACTCTGTTCTATCTTGAACACCAGAGGGCGCCATGTACAAATATTTTAAAAAACTTCAAAGCTGTTTATCCGATTTTCATGAAAATTGGTATATAGGGGTTCTCTAATATGGTTACTGTTTTGGACTTATCGTTTTTGTACTATATCGAACACCAGAGGGCGCTGTAGTACAAATCTCTTAAGAAATCGTAAAACTGGCAACTGTTTTGGCGTTGTCTCTTTTGCTCTGTCTCGAAAAGTAGAGGGCGCTGTTGTACAATTTGTACGTGTGTGTGTTATTAAACTGTTCCTAAACGGCTGCACCGATTTTGATGAAATTTTTTGTGTGTGTTTAAGTGGATCCCTGGATGGTTCAGATTTGCAATTGGACCCGGTAGGTGGCGCTGCGATCAGGTTCCACGAATTTAATTATTATAGTTTGTCTCCGAAACCATTCATCCGATTTACATGAAAATTTATATTTAGGGGTTTTCGGCTACGGTAGTTTTTATGACTTATCTATTTTGTTATATGTTGAACACCAGATCGCACTGCAGTACAAATGTTTTGAAAATCTTGAAAAACTCCTAGCTGTACATCCGATTTGCGTGAACATTTGTACATAGGAGTTTTCGGATACGGTGGGTATATTGGATTTTTTTTTCTGCGCTATCTTAAACACCAGATGGTGTTGTAGTTGAAATAATTTAAGAAAACGTGAAACACTCAAAAGCCGCTCATCCGATTTAAGTAAAAATGTGTATATCGGATATATAGGATGTGATTATCGAGTATGGAAAGGGCCTTAGCGTTATTTTTATATTCTATCTCGGAAACCAGAGGGTGCTGTTCTACAAATACGCAAAAAACACAAAACAATTCATCCGATAAGTATGATTTTTATAAGTGGTTTTCGGGTGCGGTGAGTCTTTTAGCGCTATGTATTTCTTTTAGCGCGAAGGCTGATAAATATCTTTTTTTCTTTTTTCTGTGTATTTCTATACCACTTTCTTTTTTCGCAAATCAGGTCAACTGATGCCAAATTCTGTAGTATTTGAGTATGCATCAACACATGCGCAAGTTAGTTGCTTCGTACGTTGGCGTTGTTTTGACATTTCAATTTCTATTTTCAAAGCTTATTTAATTTTTGCCCAGTTTCCTCCCGAATTGCCAAAAATTCGTTTTTGCTCTGATTTTGTTTTAAATGTGCAATCTATCGAATACAATAGAGAACTTGAAAATATATTTTTGCAAGCGATCGACTTGCAAGGAACAATATTTTAAAATACGTTGAAAAGCTCCTAAGCCGTTTATCCGAATACATGTTTATATCATACATATATAAAAATATATACATATACATGAGCGTAGCGGGGGTAAAGAAGGGAAGGGCAGTTGCCTCCCCCCCTGTTATGTATATGTATATTCGTGCATATACTATACATATATACATACATATATAAACATACATACATATACATGGGCGTAGAGAGGATATGCCATTGGAGAGAAGTTTTCCCTCTGATATGTATATGCATATATGTACATGTATTTATTACACATATATTAACATATATACATATACATGGGCGTAGCGAGGGTAGAGCAGTTGGGCCCCCTGATATGTTTGTCTGTATATTATACATATTTAAACATATATACATATATACATATACATGGGTGTAGCAATGGTAGGGCAGGGGTGGACAGTTCCCCCCTTATTTTTATATGTATATAAAGGGTGTTTTTTTTAGAGGTAAAGAACTTCGAATTGAAATAAAATACAAGAAAATCGTTTTATTGTCCATCAATTTGGCTTTATTGGAAGGATAATTTTATGCCATTAATGTTTAAATATGATTTCGGGCATGTGGCCTCCGCGGCTGGCTCGAATAAATCTAATTCTACAGGTCCAATTTTCAACCACTTTTTCGAGCATATGGGGCCGTATGTCGGCATTAACGCTACGAATGTTGGCTTCCAAGTCCCCTAACGTTTCTGGTTTGCTGGCGTAGACGAGCGACTTCACATATCCCCAATGAAAATAATCGAATGGTGTCAAATCACACGATCTTGGTGGCCAATTGACAGGTCCATTCCGCGAAATTATGCGCTCATCGAATGTTTCCTTCAATAAATCGATTGTGACGTGCGCTGTGTGGCATGTAGTGCCGTCTTGTTGGAACCACAACTCATCCACATTCATGCCATCCAATTCGGGAACAAAATAGTCGGTTATCATGGCTCTATACCGGTCTCCATTAACGGTAACTGACTCTCCAGCATTATTTCGGAAGAAGAATGGCCCAATGACTCCACCAGCCCATAGAGCACACCAAACAGTCAGTTTTTGTGGATGTAATGGCGTCTCAAGGGTCTCATGTGGATTCTCTTCACTCCAAATGCGGCAATTTTGCTTGTTGACGTAGCCATTCAACCAAAAATGAGCCTCATCACTGAACAAAATTTTGCAATGAAAATCAGCATCGAGATCAATCTCATTTTCGGCCCATACACCAAAATCACGACGCATTGCATGGTCTCACGGCTTTAATTCTTGCACAAGCTGGATCTTGTAAGGTCGCAAGCCAAGATCTTTGCGCAAAATCTTCCATAAAGTTGATGGACAAAGCTCCAATTGCTGTGCACGGTGGCGAATCGATTCATTCATTCCTCTTCAACATTTTGCTCTACAGCGGCAATTGTTTCTTCGGTGCGCACTGTTCGACGTCTCTGCGGATGCGTATTATCACATAGAGTAAACGTAGTGCGAAAACGATCCATGGTTAACCGAATTAATTGCTCTGATGGATGATTATGTCGACCATAAAATGGACGGAGCTTGCGGTAAACTTCGCGAACTGAACCATTATTTTCGAAATAAATTTGCACGATTTGCAAGCGTTGTTCTTTTGTCAACCTGTTCATGATGAAATGGCAAACCAAACTGAACATAAATGACATTAGAGTTGCCAGATTTGACCACAAAATGCCAGTTTTATCTCTATTCGAAAAACAAACCTCTAAAAAAAACACCCTATACATATATATAATATTTGTATATATACACATACATAAAGATGGAGCTAAAGAAGTTTTACTCCAGTCAAGTGTAGCAAAGCAAAGTACAGTAAGGCGTAGCAAAGCGTGAACGGTGATAAATATCTTCTTTTCTTCTTTATATGTATTTATATTCAACATTCTTATTTCCAAATATCAGGACAGCTGATGCCGAATTCTGTTGTGTTTGAGTTCGCATCAAGCCATGAGCAAGTTAGTTGCTTTGTACGTTGGCGTTGTTTTGACATTTCAATTTCTATTTTCAGTGCTTATTTAATTGTTATCCAGTAAAAAAAGACTTACAAAATAATAGCTTATTCGCAAAAAATTTAAAAAAAAAATTATAAGAAATACTTAGAATGTTTGGTTTATTTTTTTTGAATATATTCATTTCTTTAAGATAGTATCTGTGATTTATAAATATTGTGAAGCCTTAAAAACAACCCACAAACGTTACGTCAACTATACCACATGAACTGTCCACAAGTTTAGTAGCTTGAACACATTACGACACAAGGTCAAAGGAGAGCATTTATGTATGAAAAATTTTACAGAAATGATTGCCAAAAATTTGTTTTTGCACTGAATTTTTTCAAAAATGTGTATTCTATCGAATACAATATAAAATTTGAAAATATACACAAATCGCGATTTCCCTAACCATTTCTCATAGTTTTCAGATGTTCGAGCAACATTTTGCTCATATCGCCGATGTTACCGGCTTGAAAGATGCACATAAAATACCTTATAAAGTTTGTAAAAAGTTTTTTTAAACAGACGAATGAGTTCAAAAATTATTTATATCAACTCCCGAGTTAAGCCGGGTATTCAGGTATTATATAAATAAGATTAATGAGATTTATCAAGGATATTACATCAAATTTTACTTATATCTTGCTAGATTAACATTAAGATTTACATAACAGTAGTTACTTCTTAAAGGCAAAAATGGGATAAAAACATTTATGTGAGTAGAAAAGGGCGGACAAATTCAAACAATTTCTGATAAAGATATTGCATTTATTTAGATTATTGGGTTAGTGAGTGAGGTCTTGCCAACAGAGTACAGTTGAATGCAAGTAAGACTAAATGTTGCTTGTTAACCCACAATCGAATGAACTGTCCCTTAGCTTCCCTGAATATGAGTGATGTAGATCTTGTGGAGTCAAATGCTCTGGACGTTCTGGGCATATCGATACAATCAGACCTTTGTTAGAATGATTACATTTTCCATGTGCAAAAAAAGCGCCAAGTGCCTAAGTTTCTTACGCTCTAAACGCTGCAAGAGATACTTCATTCCATCCAATCTTCGAACTATCTATACCTCATATATAAGGCCGAAAATGGAGTACAATTCGCACATTTGGGCAGGAGCTTCGAGATATTATTTGAAGCTTTAATAGGATATGAAAACATTTCAACACTCTCAGTTCTCTTGGGCATCGACACAATGTTGGTTGCCTAAGCCTTTTGTATAGGTTCTACTATGGGAAGTGTTCAAGGGAGGTACATGGACTGACGGCGCAAGTTCGTGTATTTCCTAGGTCTAATCGGGCAGTTTTTCAATCCCATCCCTTTAACATTGCATCGGTGTCCAATAGAACCTCGCATTACCGAGATAATTCATTATAATAATCTAGAATAATCTCCCTGCGAGCGTGTTTCACGACAGTTTTGATCTGTGTAAGTTTAAAGAAAATCTTCACCGATACTACAACGCCTTTCCACCTTCCAACTAACTATCGCCCTTCTTCCATATCAACACAATGCTTTCGTATTTAAAGGGGCATCCCCTGAGCGATGGTTTACTTAAAAAAAAAAACATGATACGATGCTGCGTTCGTGATTTGGCACGAACCAAACCAACAAACATTACAACAATATAAGCAACTACTGAAGCATTTTATGCATGATTTTTCCCATACAAAAATGTGAACTTATCTTCTTAGATTTTGTTATTTTGTGGCTTAATTAAAGAAGTGGCAAGATCCAAAATTCGTTTTATATGCCATGTAAATTATATTTTGCCATATATTTTATCATTGTACGATGAATATTAAAGGCTGTAGGTATACCCCGCAAAGTGACCAAAAACGTTGCATGTGCTTGAAAATTTTACGAAAATGACCCCCCATAAAAACCGCGCTATAAGACGTAATTCTACATCAGAGATACATATATATGGTAGAGATTTGACTCATCAATCGCTGTGCATTGGTTGGTTGTATCACGTTTCACGCATTATACACACTCTAATGCTACACCACCCTCGGGCGGTGCTGGGCATTGAGACGAGTAACATATAAAATATCATTATTAATGTAAGCAATAAAAATATCTTCAACTTAATAAAATACAAAATAATCCTCTGGCATCACTGATACTAACTTTTTAGTATTTTTTCTTGTCACCACGTTGCTACACTCGAAATGTTTTCTTCTGATGTGCTACTAAAATAAAACTACCCAATTCAGTTAACTGTGTTTTTTCTATGTTAGAAATGCATATTTACATATTTAGAAAATCAATCATGAATTTATTATCACTGATTTTGTGTTGTATTTTTTTTTTTTTTTTTTTTGTTATTACTGTGTGTATTGAATATATGTATTGCTTTTTTATCGATTTCATATGTAATGCAATAAAAACGTTTTACTTTATAGTTTCCGTTTCTAAGCAAGAGCTTCACGATAAAAAAAAAAACCAAAAAAAAAAAAAAAGAAGAGTAAAAGATATCATTCCATTAACGAAAATAAGAAAAATCAACATCAACTCAACATGCAGCGCATCAAGTAGAAAAAAAGCCAACGAAAACTATATTAAAAGTATCAATGTTGGCTGCAAGTGTAGCTTTATAGAAACGTGTGTGCTTGAGTATGCTAGTCTGTGTGTGAGTGTGTGCCACTGTGTGTATTCGGCTTTCTTCACTGAGTATATGTTAGCAATTTCCGTTTTTACACTTCCGTTCGTTTTGTCACGTACTTTATGAATGAAGCTGATGAAGCTTTTGGGAATCACTAAAATGATGCCGATGGTGATGATGATGATGATGATGATGATATGCATAATAATGTAGATGCCCATGATGCTCATAATGATAAAGATGTTGATAATAATGATGCTGAGGCTAAAGTTGTTCAATTGAATCATTATGATGACATTAATTCAGATGATATTGAGAACGTTGAACATACTAAGCACACGTTGATGACGCTCTGAAGGTAAAAGCTTCAAGCTTTGATGGTTATAAAGCTGATGATGATAATGGATGATGAGTTAGTCTTTACGTCAAATATGAATTACATATGAAAGGCCAACAAAAAGAAAAAAGAAGGAAAATAAAAAATTGATGTTGATGATGTGTCAACATTAAAAATGGAATCAAGTCGTAAGGTTTGTTGGCTGTTTGGCAGTGTCAACAACTACAACAACATCAACGAAAAATCTAACGGATATGCACTTCACAAGATTGGTAGCAAAAAAAAATTTGCTGGAAACCACAACCAAAATAAATTCTCCCTCCACTCCCCCCCCTCCCCCGCCCCCTTCCCACCAAAAACCAGTAATAAAAAATGTAACAAGCCTGCTAGCTAACAATAACGGTGAAAAATAAAAATTTCAAGTGAAACCGCAAAACTTGACATGCGAGTTTTTTGCAAAACCGGAAGAGTTGCACGCAGTGCATACAAAAAAAAAAAAAAAAAAAGAAAAGAAGCCAACTCCAAAAGCAATGTGGTTCGTAAAACGTTAGATAAAAATAGGTTTTTTTTTTAAATGAATATTTTCAGCAAGCTTTGTAAATTGAGTTGACATTAAAAGTATTTTAAATAGTTTTACGTGCTTCCCATAATAATGCAAAATGATGCACAAGAATTCGACTCAAGCAGCAAAGAAGAGAAAAACAAAACAGAAAAAAACGTTGACTATGACAAAGGATCTAACAGGAAATTGCATGGCAACTGACTGCAGTTTGTGAATGATGAGAATATCCTTTCTGAAAGCTGCCTTTCTAGCAGTGTTTGACATAATTTCCAAAAGTGGGTGGAAAAAATTCCAATCACACAGAAGGTATGAGCGTCAGAAAAATATTTATTTAAGTGACTTTGCAATATATGAATAAATTAAAAATATAAGAAAAAATCTGAAAGCAAATTAAGTTTCTGAAGGCAAATAACAATTATTTGAAAATAACAATTATTTGAAATGAGATCCGATTTATAATATTAACATAATTTTGGCAAATGGATTTTCAAGGATGTGGTAAACCAATCTAAAATAGATTCAAATCCAAATTGTAGATTGCCAGATACTTGTGTTTTCTTTATAATTATTAAGAAATTATCGATAACGATCCGATAAATTTATCGTTTTAACTATCGACAAAGTTACGAGAATTATCATTTCTCGTGTTGTATTTTTTTGTTATTACTATGTGTATGAGTATATGTATTGCTTTTTTATCGATTTCATTTGTAATACAATAGAAACGTTTTACTTTATAGTTTCCGTTTCTAAGCAAAAGCCTCACAATAACTCTCGATTATCGATAACGATCCGACAAATTTATCATTTTAACTATCGATGAAGTAACGAGAATGATAATTTCTTAATAGTTCTTTAATTTAAACTAGTAAGGGGTGGAGCTTCGGTAGGGTAGCGAAGCTAAAATACCCCTCCGCGGCCGTAATGAAGTATATCCGAAGTCTTTCGACGTCTATAAAATTTTTATGTATATTCTGCAAAAATATTTGTGTCACACGCTTATTTAATTTTACCCTTAGCTGCCACATAGAGTAATTTGTAACCAAAGTAAAATGCCACACCCACATTTCTAGTATAAAGTCTCCACATTTTACCGAAGAATATATGTATGGGTTGGATAAACGACGTGGGCGGAACTTGGGTACATAAAGGCGCGATGTCATTTAGTTTTATATATTTAAGAAAGTTTTTCAATTTTGATGACGTCACTTTGTATTTAAGGTAGGCGTAGTTTTCATCCGTTTTGCCAAATATCAAAGAGTGGCTTATGTCAAATATCAAAGCTTGTATGCAAAATTTCAAGACATTTCTGTGAATGATAAGCCACTTTGTATGGGAGGTAGGCGTTGTTTTCATCCAATTTTGCCAAATATTATAATGATAGTCTATATTATATATAAAAGCTTACGTGCAAAATTCCAAGACATTTCTGCAATTTGTGCAGAATTTTAAGGGATTTTAGGGTTAATGTAAAGCTTCTTTGTATGGGAGGTAGGCGTGGTTTTTATACGATTTTTCCAAATTTCATTGTCAGGATTTATATTGAAGACCAATGCTTATATGCAAAATTTCAAGGCATTTCATTAATGTTTGTGGATTTTGAAGAGATTTTACGGCTAAAATAAAGTCACTTTGTATCGGAGGTAGGCGCGGTTTTCATTCGATTTGGCTCATTCTCGAACTTGATCTTCCTTTTCCTTGAACCTTATATTTTGAATTTCATTGCGATAGCTTTAAAATTACGGCTGTAATCGACACACGGAAATCGACTCAGGAGGTGATGCTGATCACAAATATATATAATTTCTATACCTGCCATGCCTCCTTATTGGTGTAACAAACGGAATAACAAAGATAATATACCCCTTACGCAGTACGCGTTGGGGTATAAATATTAAGAGCAATAGCCACAACGGAAAACGATTACTATTCGATTTAACAGATTTTGACAGAGCGTAACCTGCGTTAAGAGCTACCGTGTGCCGTTTGTATTGAGTTCTTACAACCAAGCCGGCAGAGAAACAAATTCGGGCCCGGGGGATAAAACTTTTGGGCCATCTCCCTTATTGTAACGTGGTTTTATCTATGGCTCAGGTAAAACTCAGGTAAAACTCAGGATTCTCTGAAGGATCCACTTAACCTCCAGCAAATAAGAACGCAATTGGAGTTTTTGTTTTCAATATTTATAGAACATTATTATAATTAACAAAAGTTTTGCAGTACAGCGTATACTATAGTCGGAAGCGGTCGTATGTAACGGGTACTCGGTTCTTTATAACGGGTGATCGGTTTTTATGACGGTTAGTCGATTCTTATGACAGGTAATCAGTTCTTATGGTGGTTAATCGGTTTTGATGTCAAGTGATAGGTTCTTATGACAGGTGGTCAGTTCTTATGACATTTAATGGGTTCTTAAGATATTTAATCGGTTCGGGTGATCGGTTCTTATGACCGGTAATCGATTCTTATGACAGATGATAGGTCCTCATGGCATCTTAGTAGTTCTAATGATATTTATTCGGTTCGGGTAATCGGTTTTTATAATGGATAATCGGTTTTTTTTGAAAGGAAATGATAGATGCACGGTTCTTATGGCATCTAATCGATTCTTGTAATATTTAATCGGTTCAGGTGATCCGTTCTTATGACGGGTAATTGGTTCTATGACATCTAATCGGTTCTTATGATATTTAATCGGTTCTGGTGATCAGTTTTATGATGGGTAATCAGTTTTTATGATAGGTGATCGGTTCTTATGGCATCTAATCGATTCTTGTGGCATTCAATCGGTTCGGGTGATAACAGATGATAGGTTATCATGGCATTTTTGTAATTCTTCTGATATTTATTCGGTTCGGGTGATCGGTTCTTATAATGGGTAATCGGTTTTTTTGATAGGTGGTTGGTTCTTCTGATAGGTCAACAATTCTTATGTCAT
Organism: Coremacera marginata; assembly: GCA_914767935.1. Taxonomy (NCBI): domain Eukaryota; kingdom Metazoa; phylum Arthropoda; class Insecta; order Diptera; family Sciomyzidae; genus Coremacera; species Coremacera marginata. The sequence goes on from OU612045.1 coordinate 153,529,155, forward strand.
CTAATCGATTCTGTAATATTTAATCGGTTCAGGTAATCGGTTCTTATGACGGGTAATCGGTTCTTATGACAGGTAATCGGTTTTAATATCATCTTATTGGTTCTTATGATATTTAATCGGTTCGGATGATCGGTTCGTATGAAGGACAATTGGTTCTAATGACAGGTGACCAGTTCTTAAGACATCTAATCGGTTCTGATGATATTAAGTCAGTTCTGGTGATCAGTTTTATGATGGCTAATTAGTTCTTATGGCTCGTGATGGTGATCGGTTTTTATGACATCTAATCGGTTCTTATGATATTTAATCGGCGATGGTTTTGGTACCTAACATGTGACGGAGCTTATGTACAGCAAAAAAGGTTCTGCGGCGAGGGCGTCTGAAAGCTGTATCAGGCAGAGGTCAGACGGTGCAGCAAGCGGAAGTTGTGCACTCAGGAAAATAAATGCTTTTGAATAGGTTACTTGTGTTAACACTCTAATTTTGTCGCAAGAGGCACCGAAGCAGCGCAGCGGGCAGAAGCTCGGGTATTTATGAGAGCAAACGACCGCAAAGTCTGACTGAGCCGTTTGAAAAATGCCGCAAGGGCAAATAGCACGGCAAGCAGAATGCAAGCATATGAAATACAAAATAAAAGAGAACTGTGATGGGTCTTAATGCTGAAATGAGGGCGGCTGAAGTGGTGCAGTCCTAGGCTAAAAGTTTCGCAAAGGCCATTTGTGTAATAGCTGAGTTCTGGTGCAAGAGCCACCGAAGCAGCGTAGCGAGCAGAATATGAGTACTTTACGAGGGCAGACGACCGCAAGGTTCGATTCCGACGCTTGAACTCTGTTCGAAGGTCAGAAAGCATGGCGAGCAGAATGGCTTTTAGAAGTTATGGACAATAGTCCTTTATAATAATATTAACCATCTTTAGATGAATTATAATGCTACAATACTTTTATTTTTTTCTTAAACTAAGCTAACTTCACTACATAATGCAATGCGCTACCCAACTCAATACTGTCGAAAAATTTAGCTCATAACTCAGAACGGTATCCAATTCAAAATTTCACTATGTGCTGTTGATATAAAAATCAAAGCATTTTGACGCCATGCCGCAATTGAGTTAACGCACTACGCTGATACAGTAAACTGCGCTTGAGTTGGTGAAAAAGCACAGACTTAATTGCTACGTCACTCATGTCTACATTGTTGTACCTTTTTCAGTAACATATTTGGGGGAAAAAAATGAAAGCTTAATTTATGTTAAGGTTTCTTAATTGTTTTAAAGGTTTTAACAATTTTTTTAAACTGGAAGTAAGGGATACATTTTACAAACATAAGCAATGAAAAAAAAAATTGTATGAATACTAATTTAATCCAGGTTGCGTAGAGGCTGTTTAAGCCCTTAAGCAGTGCGTAATAAAAAACGCATTGAACGACTGTTTAAAAAAAAATCTTGTTAACAAGACTGTTAATATTCCAAAAAAAAAAAAAATAAATTATTTTTTCGAAATTATTTCCCCCTGTTTTCTTCAAAATTATTAAATAAATTCAGTATTGAAATAATACAAAAAAACTCTTCTAGGGTAACTGAATCGAACCAAATCAATATTATTTAAGTAGCATAAAAATAGCAAACAGCAACAGCAACAGCAGCTCTAACAACAACAACAATAACAACAACATGTCGCATATAAAAAGAGTAAAGTTTTCACATAATTTCGTCCGCAAGTGCCACTTAAATTTAATTATATTTCGAAACATTGAAAGCTCAAATATTTGTGAGTTATACACATACACACACACATACACACACACACATATATATACGTAAAAATGCATAAATTTCCACATAGCAACCCTGTAGGAAAATCAACTAATTTAAAAGTAGTTGATAAAGTACTTTTTTTTTAAAACCACAACTAGTTGAAATTTTGACTTTTTCCATAAAACGAACTAACTTATTTAGTATGGTGATGTCCGCTAAATAAGTCAATTGACTGTCGTCTGCATATATTTTCAACTACTTGTTAAATAAGTTACATTTAAATTATTTTTAATTGCTTTAAAATAACCAATTGAAAACTATTACTGCTTGAAAACTATTACTGATGGCCTAAAGTTAATATTATTTGATGAAATAACATGGTTAAATATATATAAACTTGTAATCTAATAAAAATTTGCAATTAAAACATATATAGCCGCTTTAATATAATGCAAAGTAGTTCATGTACTGGTTTATTTTAAACTAGTTTTTTAATTAGTTGTTTTTAAAAACAAGTTAGTTTGTTCCTAAAGGGTAAACATACACAGACACATAGACGACGGAATGTCGATTGAAGAATATAGAGAGGAGTGAAGTGAAATTCGACACACATAAACGAACCAATAATAATGCCAAAGCAATTAAATGCTTAACAACAACAATTAAAATAGCAAAAACAATAACAATAACAACAACAAAATCAGCAACAACAACAACAGCAACATGCCTTAAGTACAACATGATGACTGTCATAAAAGCATAAATAAAAAAGATGAAAGCTGCGTGTAACGGAAATAACAAAAACAACAACAATAACAACAAGAACAATAATTACAACAACAGCAACTACTGTCAAACAATATGGTGCGCAAGTGAAATTGAGTGAAAGAAAAACAAAACAAGCAAAATAAAGCAGCAACAGCGACAACAACAACAACAACAACAAAAAGTAAAGCACACACACAGAGTAGCAAAAGCTTGCGCCACTGTTGTTCTTGTAATTGTTTAAAGTGCTTGCTTGGTGCTAGAATCTGATTGTTGTTGTTGTAATAATTGTTGCTTTTGTCACTGCTATTGTTATTGATGTTGTAATTGTTGTTTCAACAGCGCACATTGTTGCACACTGAATATAAATTATGGCATATTTTAATTTTACAACACCCACGCGCCACACCCCACTCGCCCAATCCTCTGTCATTCTGTCACCGTCACACAAAGTCAACGTCGCTATTTATGTGTGTGTAAAATATATCGAAGACCTCGTCGTTCTGAGCCATTGATTTAATTAAATTATTTTCGAATGTTACTTTTTACAATAGCATATTTTTAGGTTTCACTTCAATTCTAATTGAATGCTGGTTTTAAATTATCTGAAGTCCATAAGTATCAGCTAACGATATCAACACAACGTAACGCAATAGTTACAGCCTTAAGTGTTTCATGAAGCTTAAAATAGTTATTCTAATGTATAAAGTATAAAGTATAAAGTATAAAGTATAAAGTATAAAGTATAAAGTATAAAGTATAAAGTATAAAGTATAAAGTATAAAGTATAAAGTATAAAGTATAAAGTATAAAGTATAAAGTATAAAGTATAAAGTATAAAGTATAAAGTATAAAGTATAAAGTATAAAGTATAAAGTATAAAGTATAAAGTATAAAGTATAAAGTATAAAGTATAAAGTATAAAGTATAAAGTATAAAGTATAAAGTATAAAGTATAAAGTATAAAGTATAAAGTATAAAGTATAAAGTATAAAGTATAAAGTAAGTATAAAGTATAAAGTATAAAGTATAAAGTATAAAGTATAAAGTATAAAGTATAAAGTATAAAGTATAAAGTATAAAGTATAAAGTATAAAGTATAAAGTATAAAGTATAAAGTATAAAGTATAAAGTATAAAGTATAAAGTATAAAGTATAAAGTATAAAGTATAAAGTATAAAGTATAAAGTATAAAAGTATAAAGTATAAGTATAAAGTATAAAGTATAAAGTATAAAGTATAAAGTATAAAGTATAAAGTATAAAGTATAAAGTATAAAGTATAAAGTATAAAGTATAAAGTATAAAGTATAAAGTATAAAGTATAAAGTATAAAGTATAAAGTATAAAGTATAAAGTATAAAGTATAAAGTAATAAAGTATAAAGTATAAAGTATAAAGTATAAAGTATAAAGTATAAAGTATAAAGTATAAAGTATAAAGTATAAAGTATAAAGTATAAAGTATAAAGTATAAAGTATAAAGTATAAAGTATAAAGTATAAAGTATAAAGTATAAAGTATAAAGTATAAAGTATAAAGTATAAAGTATAAAGTATAAAGTATAAGTATAAAGTATAAAGTATAAAGTATAAAGTATAAAGTATAAAGTATAAAGTATAAAGTATAAAGTATAAAGTATAAAGTATAAAGTATAAAGTATAAAGTATAAAGTATAAAGTATAAAGTATAAAGTATAAAGTATAAAGTATAAAGTATAAAGTATAAAGTATAAAGTATAAAGTATAAAGTATAAAGTATAAAGTATAAAGTATAAAGTATAAAGTATAAAGTATAAAGTATAAAGTATAAAGTATAAAGTATAAAGTATAAAGTATAAAGTATAAAGTATAAAGTATAAAGTATAAAGTATAAAGTATAAAGTATAAAGTATAAAGTATAAAGTATAAAGTATAAAGTATAAAGTATAAAGTATAAAGTATAAAGTATAAAGTATAAAGTATAAAGTATAAAGTATAAAGTATAAAGTATAAAGTATAAAGTATAAAGTATAAAGTATAAAGTATAAAGTATAAAGTATAAAGTATAAAGTATAAAGTATAAAGTATAAAGTATAAAGTATAAAGTATAAAGTATAAAGTATAAAGTATAAAGTATAAAGTATAAAGTATAAGTATAAAGTATAAAGTATAAAGTATAAAGTATAAAGTATAAAGTATAAAGTATAAAGTATAAAGTATAAAAGTATAAAGTATAAAGTATAAAGTATAAAGTATAAAGTATAAGTATAAAGTATAAAGTATAAAGTATAAAGTATAAAGTATAAAGTATAAAGTATAAAGTATAAAGTATAAAGTATAAAGTATAAAGTATAAAGTATAAAGTATAAAGTATAAAGTATAAAGTATAAAGTATAAAGTATAAAGTATAAAGTATAAAGTATAAAGTATAAAGTATAAAAGTATAAAGTATAAAGTATAAAGTATAAAGTATAAAGTATAAAGTATAAAGTATAAAGTATAAAGTATAAAGTATAAAGTATAAAGTAATATAAAGTATAAAGTATAAAGTATAAAGTATAAAGTATAAAGTATAAAGTATAAAGTATAAAGTATAAAGTATAAAGTATAAAGTATAAAGTATAAAGTATAAAGTATAAAGTATAAAGTATAAAGTATAAAGTATAAAGTATAAAGTATAAAGTATAAAGTATATAAAGTATAAAGTATAAAGTATAAAGTATAAAGTATAAAGTATAAAGTATAAAGTATAAAGTATAAAGTATAAAGTATAAAGTATAAAGTATAAAGTATAAAGTATAAAGTATAAAGTATAAAGTATAAAGTATAAAGTATAAAGTATAAAGTATAAAGTATAAAGTATAAAGTATAAAGTATAAAGTATAAAGTATAAAGTATATAAAGTATAAAGTATAAAGTATATATAAAGTATAAAGTATAAAGTATAAAGTATAAAGTATAAAGTATAAAGTATAAAGTATAAAGTATAAAGTATAAAGTATAAAAGTATAAAGTATAAAGTATAAAGTATAAAGTATAAAGTATAAAGTATAAAGTATAAAGTATAAAGTATAAAGTATAAAGTATAAAGTATAAAGTATAAAGTATAAAGTATAAAGTATAAAGTATAAAGTATAAAGTATAAAGTATAAAGTATAAAGTATAAAGTATAAAGTATAAAGTATAAAGTATAAAGTATAAAGTATAAAGTATAAAGTATAAAGTATAAAGTATAAAGTATAAAGTATAAAGTATAAAGTATAAAGTATAAAGTATAAAGTATAAAGTATAAAGTATAAAGTATAAAGTATAAGTATAAAGTATAAAGTATAAAGTATAAAGTATAAAGTATAAAGTATAAAGTATAAAGTATAAAGTATAAAGTATAAAGTATAAAGTATAAAGTATAAGTATAAAGTATAAAGTTAATAAAGTATAAAGTATAAAGTATAAAGTATAAAGTATAAAGTATAAAGTATAAAGTATAAAGTATAAAGTATAAAGTATAAATCTCTATTCTCTATTCTTCTTATTGTTGCTTTTTATTTATATATTTCTTACACAATATTCTTTATCTAAAGGTAATTTTTTATTTATAAGTATAAAGTATAAAGTATAAATCTCTATTCTCTATTCTTCTTATTGTTGCTTTTTATTTATATATTTCTTACACAATATTCTTTATCTAAAGGTAATTTTTTATTTATATATAATATTAAAATGTAATGTTATATAATATTATTTAAGTTTTTAGATTTTTCTTTTGTATCTTTTATATTATTATTTCCGATTTCAATGCGGCATACAAAAGAGCTTGTAGTTTTGCTGTCAACAATTTTTGTTCCATAAATTAAACTAATGTAAAATTGTTTTACTCTGTCTTATATTTCCTTCAAGTTTTTAGTAGCATAAAACTATGTTAAAATTAGTATCATTAAACATAACTGGGATTTATGCTTTAAATAAGTAAGAACTAAAAGTGTTTAAATTTTTTGAAAGTATATTGGAGTCAGTGGTTAACATTTTTGGTATCTGTAAAATATTTTCGAAAACTTATTGGCACGTTTTACTTTTGAATTATTTTTTAGCTTTTTTATTTGATGGCTTGCTTTAAACGAGCAATGTTTGGTAAATACTGTATTATCAGATAATCTGTGGCTTAACTTTAATGATTATTTTCAGAATGCTTTTAAATGTCCGTCAATCTCTTTAATTCACAGAAAATTACAGTCGTTTTCAATTCAGTGGTACGTTTTTTCTAATATTTATTTTGTTTCAAGTATAGCCTAGAAGCATTAATTTATTAAAGCAATCTGTATAAATAAGGATTTTGTGCATAATCGTCGGCATAACCTGATTATTATTTTTGTTTTTTTGTTCTGGTTGTTTTAATCTAATTATCAGGTATTAATTTAGTATGTCAACAATTTTCAATTTAAACTGCCTTAAGGAAAATTCATTCCTATTAATTAAGATTTTTTCATTTTTTTGGCTTTACTATGGCAATCACGTTTTATTAATTTTTTTTTAAAGCTTTGAGCTTTATATCATTGAATTCAATGCTTTAGTGTAAAAATTACACATAACTCGTAATATGGAATAAAACTTTTTCATACTTTTGGGTTTAGCTTCAATATACAAAAATTTTATTATATACAGAAACTGCCGAATTCTCAATTTCATTACGTAAAGTGCTTTAAATTGAGGTAGATTGATGCAATCTTTTAAACTGCTTTGCTTATGTTTGGGCGTTTTTTTAATCTTCGCACTGTTTTTTTATTTAAATATAAAATCAAGTTATTTGCTGCGTTGTTTTTCATAACTTGATCTTTGTAAGATACCAAATTTTTTTGTATAGTTTTGACGAAATAGTCTGCCTTAATGTATAGTTTAAGGCTTTTTTAAAGAAAACCGCTTGAAAACTTAGGATATATTTTGTATATTTTTCAAATGCATTCTAGTTCATTACTTGTAAAATCGTAATAGATGCTTGCATACTTTTGAGTGCTTGTAAGTTTTCAAGTTGCATGTAAAAACAAGTGAGGTAAGCAAGCTTTAACAAGCTTCTGTCCGCCTTAAATTACTCATAACTTATTTCTGCTAATTGTTATTAGTTACAAATTATTTAGCATAATTTTAGGCATGCTTTCGTCAGATACTCATTAATTTCGCTCGTTGCCAAAGCTAACAAGTTATTTGTTTGGCAACTCACTTTCATTATCTAATTGTAGCCTTTCACCTACTTCTACATTCTTCAACTTTCAACTAACCTCTAACGCTACCCTCGCCCCTTCCGCCCACTTTTTTCAGTCAAGCTTGAGCATGGAACCCATTCTAATTAACAGCAAAAGCCATCAAAGTTTAATAATGATTTAATACTTTTTGAAACATGTTTGGGCGCAGCTTAAAATGTCAAAACTTTAACAAGTTTCACAATATTTTTATGTAGCACTCTTTGTCAAGCGTTTCTTCTTGTTCTTTTTCTTCTTCTTCTTAAGTATTCCAACTTAATTTATTCTGTGACCTTAACTGAGCTCGCTTGGTATTTAAACTGAATTATGTCGCAACTTATGCGAAAGCTTTTAATTTTATGTACATGTTTCATCGTGTACACCTTCAACTTCAATTAGAAATACACGCCATTACAAGCAACACCTCGGAGGATAAAAAACAAATACAAATAAAATAAAAAAAAAAACACAGAAATAAAATAAAATCGAGACTCCTTTTTAAATGCTTGCACATAATATTGGTGTCTTGCTCCAGCGTAGCAAGGTGGCAACGCTATTTGCAAACGTGCTGCATGCACACTAAATTTGCATAAATAACTTAAGCGAAAGTGAAGGTCTACAGTAGTCGAAGCAGATTATTGCATATTTTAAGGAGCGCAAGCATGTTGCATGCAAATATCTAGCACAGGATAATACGATGAGGTGCAAATGACACAGAGAGATAGTTAGTCGGCCGACGTTGACAAAGAGTAAGTGAGGGGGAAAAAGAGGGAAAGGCATAACAAGAGGGAACGCGAAAACAGGTTGAGCAGGCAAGAGTGGAGTAGTGGGTGGAGTAGGAGTAAGCGCATGTATTAGACATTCTTATGGAAAGTGGGAATTGAGCAACAATGCGTTCGTTGTTTGGCATTTACAGCAGTGTTTCCTTGACATGTTTTTCTGTACAAAACTAAGGGAAGTGGGAGGTAAAACTGAATAAGTGAGTAGGATGAAAGTAGCAAGAAGCGAAAAATAGCGAAACGAAGTACTTTATATTAAATGAGTGTTGATTATAATGAGCTTAAAAGCACGACGATGAATATATAGCACAAGTAGCAAGTTGTTGGCGGCAACAAAGTGGAATGGATCACTGGGACGAAAATGTATGGAAACGGGAATGCGTTGGATTTTGTGTGAGCAAATGATGGAAAACTAATTAAGAATATATCAAAGTAGAGTGTGAATAAGATTGAAAAGAAAAAGGCAGAGTTGCCATGAGTGGGACACCTTAGCCTCTTGGCTTATAATTATTTTCAAAACTCCAATTTTCTAACATATTATATACCGCTTGAAAGCTAGAGGCTTACGATAAAAATGAACAGAATAACTTATGTTTATTGATTGGGTGTAGCATAGAAAAGTAAGGCCATCCGAAGGGAATTTTTTATTTTTGAGCCGCAAAAAAAATATGAAGTTATGAGTGGGACATCTAAAAACATCCACAATAATAATGTCAGAATGGGGCTGTTCATAAATCATATAACATTAGACAATTTTTGACCTCTCCTCCCCCCCCCCCTCCGACGTTGTTGTTGTTTAAATTGGGCCCATGCGCACCTCGACCCATAGGATCTATTGTGCATACCCCTGGTTTAGTTTTGCAGATTTAGGCTTTTTATGAATTTCAGCACTGTTTCTGGCTTAGTAACCCATGTTTTTGAAGGAGGCACTGTTGTCTCCCCCTCCTCCCCCCAAAGTGAGAAAGTATTACATATACTAGTATACATCTAAATAAGTAGATACAATATGGGGGTTCTGGCTCAGGTGGAGCGGTGGAGCAAGCTGATGACGTCACTCTGACCCAGCGCCATCTAGTGGGGGGCTTTTTGCTCAAATGTGCAAAGGTGTATGTCTTTGCTAAAAGCTATTATGGTGTATGTCTTTGCTAAAAGCTATTATGGTGTATGTCTTTGCTAAAAGCTATTAAAAGTAGGCAAGTTTGATGTATGTCTTTGCTTTAAACTTTTAAATTAGCAAGTTTGGTGTATGTCTTTGCTAAAAGCTATTATGGTGTATGTCTTTGCTTTTAAGCGTTAGTCATAATTTCATACACTACATTATCGGTAGTGGTAGTCAAGCGAGTTCTTATCAGTGTTTGCATGTTTTTTTTTTCTTAACCCTCGAATACCTAATAGCAATGACTCAAATCCTGAGTGACGAGCTTAGCTGAAATGATATGACTTGCTATATGAAAATATATATATTAATATGAGTTGAATCAATTAAGGTACGGAGAAGGTTGAAGGGTTAAAGAAATGTTTATAAATTTATCATAATGGTGCTAAGTATTAGGTGCGAGTATTAGATTTGTATAAGTAGTTTAAGAATTGGATGACAACCATTTGAAACATAGGCGTATATAAATATCCATTCGTCAGCTGGGGGACATCGGGGTAACAAGCCCCCGCGTAATAACCACCGGCCAAGTCACTTACACCCAGCAACTTCTCCGCCGCTGTATTTTATTTTAAGTAAACGAAATACACCGCAACCAAGAAGAGTCAAGAAGTTTCTAGAAGCTTCGAGATGCAGAAACTTCGAGAACATTTTAGAAGCTGACTTATGTCATTGTATGCCGAAGCGAATGGTGTGAGAGAGAAAGGGAGAGAGAGAATTTGATAGTAAGAGAGAGAAAGGGAGATAGCAAATAGCGCGTTCCTATACAAATAATACTTCAGAATCAACCTAACCTTAGCCAATGCCATAGGTATAGGGGGGGGGGGCACCCTTTATATATATATAGGTATATAGGCTACTCTATAGGTATAGACTTAAAAATTTATTCAAATTTTTCTTTATTACTATTATTATTATTATTTATATATATAAACAAATTGTATAATTTTATTAATGGAAAAAAGTGATCTTATATTTAATTAATTTTTTCTGATTTCGCTGGTTAGAGGTGAATATTCAATTACTCGATCATGAATTACTAAACAGTGGGCTGAGGTTCTATCTGGAATCGGTTTGTTTGCTTCGGTTTCAAATTCAATTCGTACATCAATAGGTCCAACTTTAACTGCTTCATTTTGGTGTGTTACATCAACAACAATAAGTGGTGCAATAGCCTTAAATCCAACGACATCTAGCAATGGTTTAGGTTCCCGCATATAATAACTTTGTTGAAATTTTGCATACATATCATATAGTACAGCATACTGTCCCATTTCAAAGCGACTATTTAAATCATCATAGGGATATGATTCAGAGTTTATATATACTTTTAAATTAGATATATTACAATGATCAAATATATTTCCTTCCTGTTTACTTTTTTCTCTTTGTAAACCGATTATAAGAAATCGTGGTCTTTCATTTTGCGGTGAAAGCTTAACATTCCATAAAACTTTTGTTTCCTTTGGTAGTATAGGATTCATATGATAGTCCCAACTTCTAAACGCCATTGGTATTAGCAAATTTTCGTTTTTAATTATCTTGTACATTTCCAATTTTGCAAAGTCTGATAATTGTATATGAGGCATTTTCCAAACTATGTCCAGTATTGTTAGCTTTAACTGATCAGTTCCATTTGTAGATTGATATGATCTCTCATTAGATGATGAACGTTGAAGGATAAGTTCATGCTTCGAATTTAATATTATTTTATTATAATCTTCAGCAAAACCCAGCAACATTTTCAACGGCACACAACAACTAAAATGTGATTTTTCCAATGTGAAATTTTCATCAGGAGCCCAACCAGCGTTTTTTAATGCATCACTTTCAGCTTTATTCAATGAAACGAAATTTTTCATGGTTGATGAAATTCCAAGATTACGCGTACGATCAACTTCAAAACCATTAATTTCATAACGAATTTCATCAAACAGATATGAAACAAAGTTGTTTTTAAATTTCACACCTGTTGTTACTACATCATTTCCTCCTTCCTGTTTTACTATAAAACCATGAATGTAAATCATACTCTCACTTGGTAAGACAAAGAGATCTTGATTTTGAATTGGTATACGAATTTCATCGTTATTGTTAAACGATTTTTGGTATGGATAGTAACTATGATAGTCTCTTTTTATAATACTCTCATCGTACATAGGTTGTTGAAGTACATTGAGTATTTCATTCATATTGAATTATTGGTTGATTGATTATCGATATTGTGATTGATTGATTGACTAATTATCGATCAGTTTTAGCCGGTAGCTGTAGAACAGTACAGATCAGTTTTAGCAGTTAGCTGTTGAGTGGTACAGACCAGTTTAGCAGTTAGCTGTTGAACAGCACAGATCAGTTTTAGCAGTTAGCTGTTGAATAGTACAGATCAGTTTAGCAGTTAGCTGTTGAACAGCACAGATCAGTTTTAGCAGTTTAGTAATAGTTGTTGTTGACTCTTCTCCCAAGATTAAGTCCCAAGGATTTTAAAAATTCTATATTATATCTTGTCAATGGTTTGTTAGATCTTCTTCTTCCTCGTTCAAGTGCTGATGTGGGACTAACTGTAAATTCTCTTTGTATCTTTTTTTTATTATAAATAATCATAATTATAATTCTTCTGGCTTGAAGTGTAGTCTTACGGTAATCTTTTCCCCTCGAAAATTTATAAGGTCGCCGTCTTGATTTAAGATTCTAATCGTTATGTTGTTTACTTGTTGACAGTTGACAGGTAAATAAATGACATTTTGAGGTTTCTCTTTAATTTTATATCCGGGTGGAACATCTAGAGGAAATTCGTGAATAGTGTGAACCAAAGTGCTATTAATATATGATCCATCTGTCAAGTTGCTTTCGATACGTATTGTATTTACATTTGTAATATTCAAAGGTAAGTCAGATTGAAAATATCTAGTTGTACCTGACTGATCTATATTTATATATTTTGTTTTTTCTATATCTTGTAATGGCTCTATAGTAACCACATTGATAAATTCCTCGTACGGTAGCTCATTTTCTATCAATTTTCTTTTACTGAATCCCAACAATTGTCCTACACTGTTTGGTTTTGAAAAATCTATGTCTTCGGAGGAAGTAATTTCAGTTTTTAGGGTGTTATTGTTTCGCTCAATTTTTAAGTAAATTGAATCATCAATGGATTTTATACTTGACTCTAAGAAAGAAGCAATGTCTTTCAGTTCATATGAACCAACTGGAATTGTAATAGTATGTGGTCCGATATGGAATAAATTATTGTAATCATGTACATTTGGTATAGAATTAATAGATACAAAGTCTATAAGTCCACAAACATATCTTGTAGGTAATTCAACCGGAGGAAAATATTTTGCAACAAGAGTTGAAGTGGTTCCGCTTAAAGAGATTGTTATTGACATTATGCGTATTCGTTTTAAACTGATAGTCTATACCTATAGAGTAGCCTATATACCTATATATATATAAAGGGTGCCCCCCCCCCCTATACCTATGGCATTGGCTAAGGTTAGGTTGATTCTGAAGTATTATTTGTATAGGAACGCGCTATTTGCTATCTCCCTTTCTCTCTCTTACTATCAAATTCTCTCTCTCCCTTTCTCTCTCACACCATTCGCTTCGGCATACAATGACATAAGTCAGCTTCTAAAATGTTCTCGAAGTTTCTGCATCTCGAAGCTTCTAGAAACTTCTTGACTCTTCTTGGTTGCGGTGTATTTCGTTTACTTAAAATAAAATACAGCGGCGGAGAAGTTGCTGGGTGTAAGTGACTTGGCCGGTGGTTATTACGCGGGGGCTTGTTACCCCGATGTCCCCCAGCTGACGAATGGATATTTATATACGCCTATGTTTCAAATGGTTGTCATCCAATTCTTAAACTACTTATACAAATCTAATACTCGCACCTAATACTTAGCACCATTATGATAAATTTATAAACATTTCTTTAACCCTTCAACCTTCTCCGTACCTTAATTGATTCAACTCATATTAATATATATATTTTCATATAGCAAGTCATATCATTTCAGCTAAGCTCGTCACTCAGGATTTGAGTCATTGCTATTAGGTATTCGAGGGTTAAGAAAAAAAAACATGCAAACACTGATAAGAACTCGCTTGACTACCACTACCGATAATGTAGTGTATGAAATTATGACTAACGCTTAAAAGCAAAGACATACACCATAATAGCTTTTAGCAAAGACATACACCAAACTTGCTAATTTAAAAGTTTAAAGCAAAGACATACATCAAACTTGCCTACTTTTAATAGCTTTTAGCAAAGACATACACCATAATAGCTTTTAGCAAAGACATACACCATAATAGCTTTTAGCAAAGACATACACCTTTGCACATTTGAGCAAAAAGCCCCCCACTAGATGGCGCTGGGCCAGAGTGACGTCATCAGCTTGCTCCACCGCTCCACCTGAGCCAGAACCCCCATATTGTATCTACTTAAATAAGATAGTCTGATCTTTTGAAGATGGTATCTAAGTAGACAGTGACCTGTAAATAGCTTGTTAGAATTCTTAGGTCTCCTTTGGTTAGCTTGAGTAAATCTTTCGATTTCGCTCTATTGAGAGTTGAAATTTCTTAGCTTGCCTCTGTCCATTATTATTGCTCCAGTGACACCGAAATTTGTTATCTTCCCAGATCCTAACCTTTTCCGCAAAGAAGCCTTTAGCAACACTACAAAATGGGTCGGGTCCCTCTTTTGGCAAGGCAGTCAGCTCTTTCATTGCCTTCGAAACCTTCGTGCCCTGGTACCAACCACAATTCTACTTTGTTGGTTTGTCCCAGAGCATTTAGGGTTTCGACGCAATCAGAGACTAGTCTCGATTTGAGCTCATAAGACTGCAAGGCCTTTAGTGCCGCTTGACTGTCAGAGAATATGTAAATATGTGTCCCCATAGATTTCCTACGGAGACATTCCCGGACACATGCCTTGATGACGTGTATCTCCGCTTGGAATATGGTCGAAGTATGGCCCATTGGAAGAGCTTTTTGGAATTTTGGACCGTGGACCTCAGCTCCAGTTGCACCGTTTTCTAATTTAGAACCGTCAGTAAACCATAACTGTGAGTCAGGATCAGCTGTGAAGCTATCACTCCTCGATAATTGCCTGTTGGGTAGAACAACCCTTTAGCGCTTTGAGAAGCTTACCTTTGTCAGCAACCTATCTAGAATTTTTAGAAATGGGTCATTTAATTGGGTCAGCTTTGAAGCTTTGAAGTATCTTAATGTTTCCCTTAAAATACCCTAGCTTGTAATCACCTATACCCTCCATTCTTAGTGCACTAAGACATGCCTCTTTTTCGATAGCAATTGGTAACGGAGGAAGTCCAGTTATTACACCTTCAGTTGGGCACTTTTTCATTGCCTCTGTGATACCAATACACGCTAGCATTAGCAGCTTTTTGAGCATGTTATCTACTGAACGTTGCTGGACCTTGGGCCACCATGCTAATGCCGCATACATGACTATAGGTCTTACAATGATGGTAAACGTCCAATAGATCATTTTTGGTTTAAGGCCCTACGTCTAACCATGCAGGCGTTGACAGGCATAAAGAGCACGAGTTGCCCTGCCTACAATTGAATTTAAGTGAGTGTAAACAACTTCTATGGTTGCTGGTCGAAAGTCACCCCTAAGTAGTTGGTCTCATTTGAAAATTCAATGATTTTACCCTCCAACGTAGGCATTTTTTGATTTTAATGCGATTTCCTAGAAAAGGGTATCAGAGTTGTTTTGTCAGGATTTATGCTTATGCGAAGGGCACTTTGCATTCTGTCCGATATTGTCGGTACATGAAAGCCCAGAATTGAGGTTACTAATTCGTCCGCATACTGCTTTAATGCTTGCTTTGAACGTGAAGTTATAACAGCTGTGTTTGATGACTGCTTTAGAGTAAGAATTCTCACTTCAGTTCAGCAAAAAAACGTTACTTAAGCTCCGGTTGCTGCTCTTACTTGCTCTTGATCTTTGATTTTTGAAGCTGTTACATTTGTTGAAGGTGTTGCAAATGCGTTTTATAAATTTGATTGGCTTAAACATAGTTTTAGTTGTTTTTTTCTCAACAATAAAATTGGTTTATTCATGTGAATGAATTAAAATTTCCTAGTATAACACAACTAGCTAAATTTAGGAACACCGAAATGAATAATTATTTTTTTCAATGGTTTTTTATCAATTATAATCACTTTAATTGCTTAAGGCGTAGTTACATAATTTTGAATTCTATGCTCGTATGCATTTTGTTTGTTTTGTGACATTTTATTGAAAGTATTTTAATAATAAATAAAAAATGTATATTTTATTCCTAAAATAATTAAAAAATAACATAAAAGCTATTGTAATTTTCACTGAAAATGCGAAAAGCATTGAGCCGTGTATGAAAAATAATAAAAAAAAGAAAAATTATGGATATTAAAAAAAATATTGACCAAAATATCGTTTATTACCATGCAACAACAAAAAAAAAAATACACCGAAAATATTATTATGCGGTAAAAATGAAGTTCATATAAAAAAAACAACTTTGAAAACTGTCCCATTCATGACAAAAAGGTGACATGTTTTTGGAATACATATTTTAGTCAAAAATGCTAAAACTGCAATGAATCTTGGGTGGACTGCGCCCACTACTCTATTCTTTTCGATGAAGGAAAAATTTGAAATTCAAAAAGATGCACTTTAACTATACACAAAATAACATTGCCATTATTTTTTAGAACGTTCTTATATCTCACCAAATGCTAAACAAAAGTGAGCTAGCAACGAGACTGTTCGATGACAGTCTAATTTCAGTATTGCCAGTATGGGAAATACACTTAGTTTTCACTGTCCCATTCATGCTGATGTCCCATTCACGGCTACATTACACTACAATTATATATAGTACATATAGTACATATATACACCATATATATCTATGGTGTCCGTATGTGTCCGTATGTTACTGCATCACTTTTGAACAGTTCCAATGGTGTTGTTCAAATTTGTAGGGTATGTTTGACCTATTATGGCATCAGATGAGCGGTTCTTGAGATATTGCAAAAATAGTAGATCCCCTTTCGCCCATACGATTTCTCATATGAAATCGCTTAAAATCAGTTTTTCGTGGAAATTTAAGTCAGAACATTGAAACTCAGAATGGAGTTACCACATGGTGATATCTTTCTAATAGAAAATTTGGACGGGCCTTGGACAAGGGGGAATGGATCCATCCATATAAGCCAAATTTTTGGTATCGAATTGCTTTGGAAGCAAAAATCACAGAATATTGGAACTCAGAAGGGAGTAACTATTTGGTGATGTCCAGCTACCGGGAAACTGGGACGGGCAATGGACAATGAGTGTGGTGTCAAAGAAAAGGCAACTAAAAGTTTTGAATATATTTATTATTTTGCAATATAGTTGCCGGGTGTAGCAAGTGGCTATCATATATATATACATATACATCAGTTTGGCTTTGCTTTGCATAACGGTAAACATAACGATCCATATTAGGAAATTTTTATTTGTTTACACTAATCAGAGTATTTTCTCCTCTATTGAGTGAAAATTTTGATAATTTTGCTCCTCGATAGCTTTTTGTGGTAGAAGTTATAAAATAACCTCATTTTAAGACGCACCAAAAAGAAGTAAACCAGCACATTTTGACTGAATTTCTTCAAATATATGCAAAATACGTTGCTAATGTTTGTGGAGAACGATTTAGTTATACTTTCTGTGAGAGTTTAATGCTGTTTAAGTAAGAAAAATAAAATTAGTTTCGACTTACTTATAAAATTCTTTAAAAACACGATTTTTATACTTTAATGAAGTTTTTTTACAGTTACAGGAGAACAAAAGACAATTACTAAACTTCACGATGAAGGTGAAACATACAGAAGTATTGCCAAAAATTTTTAATAAAACTCCAGCGGCTATATTTAAAGTGGTTAAAACCTTCAAAGAGGATGGACGCGTTGACCGCAGATTTTCTCAAGGTTGATCAAAAATTACAACCAAAAGCATGGATACAAGAATAGAAAACATGTCAGCTGCAAACCCTATGCTTTCTGCTCCAAAAATTTTATCTAAACTTGTATTCGATGCTCAAGCAATGCTCTACAATTCGCTCTACAATTCGCAGAAGCCTGCATGAAGCCGGTAAGAACGGACGAGTTATACGAAAAATTCCGTTCATTACCCAAATAAATCCGTAATAGAGGATGAAATTCTACTCAGATCAAGTCTTAAAACCCGAAAGCTTTTGACATAAAATACTCTGGACGGATGAATCAATGATTCGAATGAAATATAATGGCGTCCAGATGTACGTTTGACACAAGCATGGTAAAGCTTTGTCCTTTAAGTGCACAAAAACAACTCTTAAGTCCGGCGACAAGGGCTTAATGGTTTGGGAATGCATTTTTGCTTACGGAGTGAGTAAAATAGTAATACTGGAAGGCAAAACTAATTCGAATGTTTATCTCAATCTGATAAGAGATGTGATAGCTCCTGAAGGCAAGCGTCTAATAGGTGAGGATTTTGTTCTACAACAGGACAACGCACCTATTCACAAAGCCAATATTGTTGCAAAATATATAGCTGATAAGAACATTAATATTTTGGAGTGGCCTCATCAAAGCCCAGACCTATCACCAAAAGAAAATGCATGGGCATGGCTAAAAATGAAAATTATTGAAAGTGGTTCTCGAAATATGACGGAACTTAAGGATATATTTCATGAGACTTGGCCTTGTTGTCCTACAGAAATGTGCAGAAAATATGTGCTTTCATTTCCAACTCGTTTGACAAGTATGTCTCAAAATAATGCTGGCCATTAACTGTTGTGTTTACTTATTAATGACACATTGAATTTTTTATTTTTTTTTTATTATTATCTGTATTTAATATTTGTAATATTTTCTGAATCAAAACTTTGGTTGTCTTTTAATAAATTAAACCTTGTATTTTCAAAAATAATTGTTACTTTTTTGTTTCTTAAAAGAAACTGCGAAATATAGGAAATTGATTTTAAAAATGAGTTTGTTTACGTATTTATGAGAGCCACTGTATATTTAAGGTGGGACATGACATTCGCGGCAGAGAAAACAGACCTTTTTTTAAAAATTCATAACTCAGTCAAAAACAAACATTTTTCCAAAAAAAAATTCAAAATAATATATTATTCACTCCAACATGGTTTTATAGGGCTCCAAACTGGCGGCAGAGAAAAAAACGGGGCCTCGTGGTTGCAGCGCTGGGAGTTGCAAAAATTGTCCGATCTGGAAAAAAGTTACTTTTTTTAAATCTTAACAAAATTGGTTATCGTATGACACGAGCTTTTTTTAATTTTTTTTTTTCAATTTTTGGTGATGTTCCAAATTTGAAAGTATGTTTTTTCGAAAAAAATATTGACTTAAAAAATTCATAAAAAAATTTAAAAAAAAAAGCTCGTGTCATACAATAACGAATCAAGTTTAAAAAAATACAAAAAAAAAAATTCGTCAAAAAATTAACCCGCTAGTGCCGCAACCAGTACGAAAAACTTGGTTTCGAGATAAACGCGTTCAAAGTTTGTGAACAAAGAAAAAAAACGTTACCTTCAATCTGCCTTGCCTGCTTCGTACTGAATGCCTTCGTTATCTTGTGTTGTGCTGTTTCTTATAGTTTTTTGCAATCGTTTAGCAATTCGGGCTTCACCCTTCACCCTTCAAGTAGGTACGAAATAACAACCACCAAAAGTAGCAAGTAGGTAGGTAGGTAGTAGGTAGCAAGTAAAACAGTATATACCAGCTGCCGTACGTAGGTAGCGCAAAAATTAAAAATGCGCTCTCACTAATCCGGCTGAAGTTTTTTTTCCTAGAATCTTAAGAATATTTACTAAAATACAAAATTATTAAAAAAAAGTCGATTTCAAAAAACTGCCAATGTCATGTAAATTTGTATGAAAACCTACATTTTCGACTTTATCAACTATTTGTAAATGATTGCGATTGAGACTAATTGTCGGAATTTGGTTAGCGTCAAGTTTTTCTTTGGATATAGGAAGAATAGACGATTTGCAATATATTCAACATTTTATAACTGAACGCTAATGGCAAACAATTATGTTTCTCATAAAACTAATATGCAGCCTAAAATTATGTAATTTCAGTATTTTATTATTCAAAGTTCAACACCTCAAAAAAAAAAAAAAAAAATACATCCATTATACACAAAACCGACTGATTCTAGTTGGTTTAATCTAGCTAATAATAGTATGTATTAATCTGATTTAAAATTAAAATAAGCTTGACTCACCTCATTGCCTGAAATTACCAAAATATTTCTACTTTAATAATGCTTGAATTTGTGTTAGACCAAAATAGAAATTTCTATAACTATTATAGCGTAAAATTTACTACCTTTTTTGTAATGAAGAACAAAATATCAATGATTCCACCAAAATAATAGCTACTCAATTGACACTAATTCAGGCTTTTAATAAAGATTTACGCTAATAGTTTTTTGCCCAGAAACTGCTCAACTAGGCAGTCAAGCAGAATTTCAAAGTGCTACCCACTCAAATGGCAAAAGTAGGATTTTTCTACTAAATTCTATTTGTACGAGTATCTATACAGATATTTACACGCCTCCTCTTATACAATTTGTGAATTTCGTATACATTGTTAATGAAGTTATTAATGAACCACAAAATAAATTCAGCCGTAAACAAAAAATTTAATGGAATTTGCTTAAATATACGTGCAGTGGAGAGGATAGAAAAAGAGTGAAGGAATGTGACAAAAACAAAATACGATAAGAAGTAGAGACATAATATACAAAACAAATAAGAAGCAACACTGTGTGTGTGTGTGTGTGTGTATGTGTGTGTGTGACAAAAACAGAGAAGAGCAGAGAGGGAGTAGAGCAGAACAGCTACCTATTAACATTTTTAGCACATAGTAGGTAGGTTGAGGCATGCCGCCCCACAGGGAACAACCTAACGCCAACACAGGCAAAAAAAAAATAGAAAAAAAATTGCGAACTTCTACAGCAAACCAGCGCAGATACACACACAATATCAGAAGAACAGACACATGCATACATACAGGACCTTACCAAAGCGCGCGTTTGTTACGCTGTATCTGAAGTTAGTATAGTTTAATACCCACCACCACACCGCAGCTTTGAGCAAAATTACAAAAAAAAAAAAAAAAAAACAGAAAAAAGAAGTAACGAGAAAAAAAGATAAATAAATGAAAATTTATGAAAATACTTTGATTTTAGATTAAAAACGGCGCTGGGTGCAAAAATATTGGGCCACTAGGGAATACATGGGTATACAGTGTGTACGCGTACGTGTGTGTGTTGTGTGTTGTGTGTTGGTATGTGTCTCTGTATGTTACTGTTTGCGTGCGAGAGTGTTGAGTGTTGAGTTACTGGAAGTATTTGAGAGTGAGTGAGCGCAAAATAAAGTCACTCAATTTTTATACCCCCACGCGTATTTTGTAAAGGGTGTTGCATTAACTTTGTCACTTCGATTATAACGCCCATAAGGAGGCGTGCGAACATATAAAAATATATAGAAAAATAACATATATTCTTGATCAGCAAAACCACCTGAGTCGAGTTAGCCATGTTCATCTGACTGTACCTTTATCCATCTGTGATCACCATTACATCCGTAATAATACGACTGTTATTATGAAATTAGAAATATAAGCTTCTCTATAAAAAACAAAGGAAAAAATAGTTAAATTGAATGAAAACTACATCTACCTCCCATACAAAGTAAGCTTATTATATCGTAAATTCTCTTTAAAGTGTGCAAAAATTAATGAAATTACTTAAAATTTTACACTTAAACTTTGATTTTTATTTTAAGCCTTGATTATGAAATCAGCTCAAAACCTCAACTACCTCCCATATAGTGACGTCATCAAAACCGTTAATCTCTTAAAAACCACAAAATTATATATACTGAGCACAGTGGTTCCCAAACCTTTTCAGCTGGCGACCCACCTTTCCTTATCGGAATGCCTCCACGCTCCATTGTCAAGGTGTAATCATTTTCCAACATTTTATTGTGAGAGAAATCTTATTGAAAGCTGATGAGTAGAAGGCTAAAATTAGTGGTTTGTACTAAAATGTGTGTGTACTAAATTTTTCACTTATCATGTCGATAGCTAATATTTTGAAAATTAAATCAGCGGCCAATATTATATAAGCCTTAAAAACTGGTATTTATTTTCAAGTAGCTTAAATGTTTCTTAAAATTAGATTTGAAAGATTGAAAAATGCCCTTGAAATTACAAAAAAAATTTCAGAAACTGATGATATTTTTCAGTCATTTCAAATTGAATTTTTGAAAAACATTTATGGCTGTATTGTTCATCTCTGGATATATTTAACCAACATATAGATCACAAGATTTCCAGTAGTATCAGGTACCAACAAACGAGCAATTATCCACTGCCCAACAAACAAAATGATTCACTAATGTTATCGTTTACGAATCGCATTCTCGTACATTTCATTCATGAGCAATTATTAGTTGCGGTTCATTTATAATATCGCAAGCGGGAGAAATTCCTCCTTTGTTAATGAATCGTCAAAACCAAAAAAATCAATTCGTTAACGAGTCGCCAAAACTATAAAAAGCAATTCTTTAACGAAATTCTAAAATGAAAAAATTATTACACATATTAATATTAATGTATTAATTACACATATTAATTATTATATGTACAGAAAAACTCTAAGTGTTATAATTGTAAACTTTAAATTAATTTCAAACTTACCACATCAAGAATCGAAACCACGTCATCTGAATGCTAGTCCGTCACCTAACCCACTCGGCTATTTCAGATGCTAATATATCTTGTTTAATTTGCTTGATAATAAAAGCCAGCTTTCGCGGACATGGGTTCGAACCCCAACTTGGAAAAAAAAATTTTTTGTTGTTTTTTTTTTTTGTTATTTAGGTTTTTTTTAAGGATTTGACTTTTACAAAAGTTCAGAATTATTTTTTTTTTTAAATTTTTTGAACAACTTTTTTTCGGCTTCGTTATACATTCATCAATACCAAAAAAAGCCATTTGTTAACAAGTCGCCAAAACTATGAAAAGCAATTCGTTAATGACTCGCTAAAACTAAAAAAAGCAATTCGTTAACGAGTCGCCAAAACAACAAAAAGCATTTTGTTAACGACAACTTATTCATATGAAAATCTTGAACAAATTATAAGTGAAAATTATTTATATAAAGAATGGGCACGAAATAACATAACAGATGAAAAAATATTTCACAAAATTTTTTTCATATAAAAATTTATGAAAATTTATCAGTCTTTTTTTCACATAAAATTAAAAAAAAATCATAAAATGTAAAAAAAATATTCGCTTAAATGACGTACTAACAACAGAAAGTTAATAAAACTACCTTTCTTAAAAAAATTTGTTTATTAAAAAGTCGGAAAAAATTGTTTTTGAAGCGAAGCTTTTACGCCTCGTTCTGTGATTTGCTTGGAGTGAAATCTGAAAAATTTTCAACAGATTTTTTCTTAGAATTTTGTATGGTTACTCATTGCTTGTGTTTATTACAACAAGAAAATTATATACTTAATAATATAATAAATATTAAAACTATTTTTTTGCCCCCGTGGGGGTTTGAACTCGGACCCAATCGATCACGAGTTCTATACGCTATCCATAAGGCCACCAAGCTATGTTAGAAGTGGTTCAATGTTAAGTATAGCAGAAGCTATGCTGCTGTAGATCGTTACAATCTATCAATATATAGAGGATTATGTATTGGCTTATACCAATAAGATGTCACCAGCATCGGTGTGTTCTGTTTTTCTTGATGTGAACGCGCAAAGGAAAACACCGATGCTGGTGACATCTTGTAGCAAGTAGAAGCAAATTTGTTAAAACGAAAACAAAATTCCTATAAGAAGTACATTGAGTTTTTTGACAGCATACTTTTTTTGCTAGGTAGTAAGCTGTTGAAGGAAAAAATTTGGTCAGTACAGCCAAGTTCACAACCATGTGTGGAGAGTTGAAATAGAGTCGCTGGCATTATATGCCCGTATATGTAATTGGCGTAGAAATTTGACATTCAACATTGAACAAATAAGCAGTTAGCATGTTTTGTGTATGTAAGCAATTTATTTAATGTTATCTTAAATATTTGAATTTAAAAGTTAATTTATTAAATAGAAAAAATTATTTGGCTATCAAATCTATGTAACTGCGAAAAAGCTTCGCTTCCCTCGTGTGTCCAACGACGCACCTGTGTTTTTTTTTTTGTTTCAAAACATGTTTAATGGAGTTAAGCAAAGTCATTATTTCAATCGGTGATTTCTTTAAGCATCAAGTCAACCTCTGATGAAGTTGGAATGAAACTATTCGAAAACTTTTAAATCTCTCCTCGTCACAATGTTTATTGGGTGGTTAAAGATATCCAGAGGTACACAATACGGTTCTTAAGGTACAAAAGAATGTATTTTTTTAAAATGAATTTCTACAGTATTAGAGGATACTTTATGTAGTTGATTAAAAACTTTTTAAAAAAGTTTATAAAAAATTAGAATCGGAATGAATATCTTTGGACAAGAAATAAGTTTTTCTATGAAGTCAGATATTTGAATTTTTTTTATTTTTTATTTTGGTTCTGCAAATTTGGATTGAAGTCCCTTTTCATTGCTCTGTAAGGAAACAGTTGTTCATGTGCGTCGCGTCTACGGCTTGCAGAACGATCTGCCTTACGCTTTCTATAGTAGTAACTTTGTCATTGAATCTTGTGATGAAATTTATTGCCTTTCGGCGGGATCATTTACTACTGTGATTCTCTCCACAATTTCCTTGGAGCACAAGTTATTTTTATTATTAATCCAGCGTTTTATATTTTCAAACCAGCTTTTGTTTAAAATGTTCGTAAATGAGTAATATAACGTAAAAAAAGTCTATTAGAAACTAGATCTTTTTTCGTGTAAAGCAATGTTATTCATTGAGTAATAAAAACTCTTTATAAATAAGTTTTGTGTCCAGCGGGAAAAAATTTGCTCATTCAATGTATAAAATCAATTTTTCTTTTGCTTTTCTTATCTTTTCTGATGGTTTGTTTATTAGATGGCTTCTGATAGTTTTAAGATCAAGTCGCGACCCAACTGTAACTCTCTGCGACCCGCTAGTTGGGAACTGCTGCTCTAGCATATAAGCGCTGAGTTCTGATATAAAGTCTGACTATGAAATTTGGAAAAATCCATAGAAAACCACACCTACCACCACCCATACAAAGTGACGTATAAGCTAATGGTGTTTTCGTTGTGAAAAATTTTGTGGTCGTTTTTTAGAATAATACTTTTATATAAGTGCAAAAAAAAAGGCATATTTCCTGCCCTGCGAAACTTTGTCAGGGGAGAATATTTCCCTGAAAATCAGCTGACTGCTTTAAGCAAAAATATTATGAAATGCGTGTGTTATTAAAAAAAAAAAAAAAATAAAAAAATTTGTAATTAAATTTCAAAACGAAAAGGGTGATTTTTTTTTTTTTTGAGGCGTAGAACTTTTTTTTTAAATAAAATAGAAAAATTATTGGTATGGCGAATATTTTGGCTTTATTAGTTAGAAAATTTCATGCCATTTAGTTTTTGAGTATAATTTTGAGCATATAGCCACCCCCACTGTTGGAAATGTTGCTTACAACTGATCAGTCGTAGCAGGCTTATCAGCATAGACCAGTTACATATCGTATCTCGACAAAAACTAGTCTAATGGGGTCAAATCACTTCACCTAGGTGGCCAATTGACAATCCCATTTCTCGATATGATTTCGTCACCAAAAGTTCGTCCCAATAAAGTGATAGTTTAATGCACTCCAAGGCTTGTTGTATAGTTCTGCTGGAAACATTTAGCATTTGACGATTGATATTAAAGTGGGGAATGAAAACGTCACAAATCATCCACCTGTAGCGCTCACCATTGACGCTTACGTTGACTCCATCTTCAATTTTGAAAAAAGTATGAACAAGTATGAAAAAGTATACAAATCACACCAGACAGTAGCTTTTTCTGGACGTAAAGGAGCCTGAAGAGTCTTTTTAGGATTGTTCACACTCCGAGTACGGTAATTTTGGTTATTGATATACCCGTTATGCCAAAAATGGGCATCATCGCTGAAAATGATTTCACGTTAAAAATGTGGTTTAACTTACAATTGATTTTCAGTTCACTTAGACCACTTTCAGCCCATTTGGGTTTCCATTCACACCATTTAGGTCTTATATGGGTGTAAACGAATGTCTTTTCTGAAATGTGAAGGAGCCGGAAGAGTCTTTTTAGAATTGTTCTCACTATCAGTATAGCAATTTTGGTTATTGATGTACCCGTTAAGACAGAAATGGGCCTTATTGCTGAAAATTATTTCACGGTAAAAATGCGGTTCAACTTCCAATTGATATTCAGCCCATTCAGCGCATTTTCAGTCAATTCCTGTAAACGAAGGTCTTTCCTCAAAATCGTTGACATAGAGGACTGGCAAAAGCCGAAATTGTTGAGTACGGCGTTGAATCGATAAATTTGTGTCCTAGCCCAATGTGCACAAAAACGGATGCCGATTCGTTTCGAACCCATAACGTGCCTATCAGCACTTAGTTTTCTTATGTTTCAACAAACCCGTTTCGAGCACGTTTATACAAAATATATGAAAGTCAGTTTTCTTAAAATTTTCTTCAATTTGAATAGATTTTTACAAGTGTACTATTTCCAACCAAAAACTTAACTGCATAGGCTTATATAGCTTAAATAAAACAAAATGGAGGAAAATTTTTAAAGTTTTTTTGTTTTTCCAATGCTATTATTTCAAAATGAGTTGCTCATATTAGGAAATTCAACAAAACTGATTTTTCGAAGATGGACTTAAAATCAGTTTTTTAAAAATTTTAAATCTGTGCATCGATGGCAAACTATAATTTTAATTTTTTTTTTTAGTAGAATTTTTTGAAAAAATAACCAAGACATCTTGGCGTATGAAATCAAAAAAGGGCTTAAAAAGCGCCAAAAGACTCCAAATATCATCTCTGATGCAGAGGTGGACAATACGTCTCTTAGTCTTATTTAGAATTTAGAGGGGGAGGAATTATTGTGAAATTTTTTTGTCTTCATGGAGCACAAAAGGTTGAGATTCGCTGCTGTGGGTGTATTATTTCAAAAATATTAATAAATTTTTAATAAATGCGTGTTTGTGACAAAATTGGTGAATTTACATCAAATATTTAATTAAATTGCTTAGGTCTTGTTTTTTTTATAACAAAAAAAAAAGAGAATATAATAACTTTGACTCAATCATGCTCATTCTTGAGTTATTCCAGCTACACAGCATATTCAGCTTTGACTGTTAAAAGCACAGCACTAAAAGCTACTCATTTAATACACATCTCGCTCTTGTCGCTCTCTTTCTCTCACACCTTGTTTGTACTCGCTCTTCTGAACACTTTGCTGTTGAAGCTCTTTATTACTTGGCTGTTTTAGCTTTTAAGGATTTATTATAATTTTGCTTGAAGGACTTGCTTGCATGCTATTAAATGGCATAACTCTGTCAGTGGGTCGTCGTCGTCGTCGTCATCATCATGAACTACATGTAACACGTCCGTCGCTTTGCATTAAGTTGCTCCAAAACAACAACATTAATTTTTAACAGCTTCAGAATGCCTGCCTGCGACTACGACCACGACCACATCTCTTACAACTTCAGCACGTTAACGTGCTCGCTGACACCTACAACATACTTTTCAACCACCCACTCTCGCTCACTGCTTGCTCCCCATAGTCTCGATAACCTCCATGGACACTCAAGCAGCAACCACCTGTCATTAACAGCAGCCAAGTCCTCGATGAAGTTCATTCCAATTCAACCCCAGTGAGAATTTATCGGATGTTCTGCTTAAAATGCCTTCAACACACGAAATATTTGCATATTTTTAGAAGCAGCAGCAGCATCAGCAGCAGCAGTGAACGAGGCGCAGTCAGTCAGGTAGCACAGGCATCAACATCAGTTACCGCAAATTCGCTCGAGCTCTACAGCTCGACAGTTATGTCGATTGGCATTTTTTATTTTATTATTATCATCATTTCTGTCCTATTTTTTTTTTTTTTGGTTTTTCTTTTAAATTCTTTTTGTTTGTAGTTTTTACTGCATATGTTGCGGAGTTGTTGGTTGTTTGGCTTGGCTGGTTGGCTGCTTGTTGCGGAAGCGCCTCAATGTATACTATACTATACTATACTATACAGATTTTGTTGTCGCCTTGGGAATGATTTTTTGAAAACTTTGACTGGCACTCTTGACGTGTGAGTTTGTGTGCTGGTGTGCGATGGTTGTTGAATGAGCGAGTGAATTGTTCTTGTTGCTGTTTGCGTGCTTGGTTGGTTTTTACGAGATTTAGGCTTCATTTGCTTGCAGCGTGAAATGTCTGTTGGTTTTTTTTTTGTTTTTTTTTTTTTTTTTATCTTATTGTGAAATTATTTAAATTTAATACTTATCTTTGTAGTGTGTCTTTTCGGGGTAATTGTAGATATTTCACTACACTGTAGAATGGAATGCTTAAAGTTTTAATTCAGCAGCTTATAAAAAGTTATTGACAACGACTTATTTTCGCATTGCTTCTCACACAATGAACTGTTTAACGATGGTGTTTAAAAAGTTGTACATCATTGTGTGTTACTGTCTTTTTTTCTTTTTGGTTCTTATTTTTTAGAACCTGACTGTAATAAGCGGCTTTATGCAGGCATTAGGGCATATTTTCAGGCGCATTAAAGTAAGTTTATGTATGTTTTGACAAACTTGATGTAGGGTCAGAGCATTTAATATTTTTTTCTTAGCTTGCTGAAATTCAAAGGATTTGTGAAAAAGCAAAACTTTATAATATTTGTAAAGCTGTCAAAAAGAAAAAGGATGTGGCTCAGCAGTCAAAACAGCTGTCAGTCGAAAAGATGAAGGGTTAAAGTTAATAAGATAGCTTAGCATAGCGTTAAATGAGAAAAAAGTTTTTTTAAAATACTCATCAAATCAAGTCAATTTTTTTTCTTTTTAAACATCAAAACAGTGACAGCTCTTTCACTTGCATAGTTTTGTTAAAGCATTTGGTTAAGGTGTGGTCCACTCACATCCACTCTACGTGTGCTTGGTGCCTTATCTACACTGAACCAAAGGTGCACAGTAATTATGAATTTTTATTTGATCAGCATGAATTGCATTAATTAATTTTGTTTCTAGTAACCGATAACATGAGTATCATGAACAATTCATGTCTCCAATGTACAAAATACACAAGCAAAAATGTATTTGTTTGGCCGTCACGCCAGTTGAAGTGAAATTTCGGCCTAAAAATTAAATTTCTGGGCTTGCTCATTGATTCTATCAACATTGTTTTCAGTATTTTCCTAAAAAACAAAATGATTATTAAATTGAAATATTGTTATTGGATTGTTCAAACAGGAAGTTTTTTTTTTATCATTCATATCGTCAAAGATCTTTCAAATGTTGAAATATATGCCATTTTTTGTACTCAGCTGTTTATTTACATTAAAAACAAATGCTTTTGCTGCTTTTCTTTCGAAGTCATTTTTTAAGATTGTCTTAAAATTCGAGAACTTTGATGAGTTGATCAACTTTGCTCTTTTCCTTCAAAAACTCTTTTACTAATTGTGAATTATATAAGGTCTGTGCGATTTTTTCATTTTTATCAAAAAAAATTTTGCTTCGCTTGTCACTATTCACTTTTCTACATTGCGTCTCTCTCTATCAACATTTTTTTGTTTAATTTCACCATAACCATTACTGTCAAAAAAATGCAAAAACAACACTGCCGGTGACTCAGTTTGTCAATTGGTAAAAAACTATTTACGTAGATTTTGACAATTGTGGTACCTGCGAGAGCATGATCAGTCACGCTGCTACCTATCTTCTTCCTTTTACTATGATTTTTTAGGATAGCTGTGAGAGAGAGACTAAACATGCCAAGTTACTGTAGGCATGACAGGTAGCCCTAACAACCGGTTATTTTCTCAGAGCGACCACCATCGATTGTCAAAATCAATACAAAGTTTAACATGTCATCTGTTTTCTGCTCATTCATTTTCGCTTTTTTGTTGCGTTTTCGACAAATGATGGTCGGCAAAAGAACTGCCACTCCTACCTATAGCTTATTCTATCATGACTGAAGGTACGAGTATAAAAGGCAGTCAAAGTATTGGGTCAGCCTCTTTTTCATAGTGCAGTTAAAATGATCGGACGTTCAGGAGCGTGCGTGATAAGTGGTGTGGGTAACCTTGTGGAGTCACAATTCTTTTTGTTCATTGTAGACTTATCATAGGTGGTCAAGGTCCATGATAACATATTGGAGGTAAGCTTTCTTCCTCAATATTGTAATCAAACTTATATGCCGAAGCCTTCTTATCTATCTATCAATAAAGATATTATCGGTGACATGGATGTATCGTGAAGGGCAGCTGCCTTCTTATAGATCAGAAAAATAATATTAGAAACATTTCTTAAAGTGCTACAATTTTATAACAACAGAAATGTCTGGGAAACCAAAAAAAAAAATTTCATTGAAGTCTATAACTATACAAGTTTTAAACTTCAAGTTCAAGCGATTCCACTTTTCCAGTTATAGAAACTTTGTAGAAATCAAATTTCAAACCCATAAAAGAAATCTTGTAATATTGTTATAAAACTTCTTAAGCAGGTTTCAGGCTCTTCACCTCGATGTACAGTAGACCGGATCGAAAAAAAAAATGTTCACGTGCCGGTGTCTGTCATGAAAGGTTAGGTCGAGAAAATAAAATAAATATTTTTATTTTTTTTACAGTATACTCCCCGTTAGCAAAAATGTTTTGGTCGAAAAAATTTAATGGGGACCCCCCAAAAAAAGTACACAGTATTAAAGGTCGTAACAAGATCTTATTTTTTTAGAATATTTTTTGGACAATAGCGTGTCCCAAATTAATTTTTTTTTTAAATAATTTTGAAATAAAAAAATATTGTAATTTATTAATGATATATGAAAGAACATTGGTAACATTCATGTAGGTTTAACCTTTCAATCACTGAAAAATATCCATTAATGAAAACCACAATTTTTTTTATATTATTATTTTCAAAACAAAAATTCTACCTTGCACGCAATTTCATACTTTCTTTTAATCACTGATGCGGTTAATTTTGATAAAAAAAGACTCTATTTGGAGTTCTTTTCAATTAGAGTTCTTTGAAATTCTTTGAAAAAATTTGCATTTGCATACAAAAAAACATTTTTACCATTAAAGTCATATTTCACCTGGTCTTGAAAATAAAAATTTGTGAATGTAGATATCTTAAGAAGTATTCAAGTTAGTCAAATTGGTTACATAATTTTTGAGGCCATTTCTGATTCCAGAGTTAAAAAACCGTATGTTGAGTTCTTAAAAAAAATGGAAACATTGTGCTTAGTTGCCGATTTCTCAATAACCGAAAAAGCATTGGTAAAAGTTTATTTGGATTAACATTTCTCTATATGTGCGACATTCGTCTTTTTTTTTTTTAGTTAGATTTTGATATTTTAACGAAAAAGTCTCCAAAAGTCGAAAACTGCTCTCTTATTTTATATCACTTACACCGTGAGAAAAAACCATAGTAAGAACATACTAGCTGGCTTTTGTAAAAGAAAACTAAGGGGCAAAACTAATGAATAATTACAAAATTATTTGTGCAAGCTAAACATGGTTTAAAAAGCGAAACTTCGAAAATTTCTACAAAAATGAATTGTTTGAATTGTTAAAGTTGAAATTTGTAAAATTGAGAAAATTTTTATTAAAGTACACAAAGGATATGCATAAAACTTGATCTAATCATCACCTAAGCTTAAATAAAATTATATAAAAAGACTCGAATATAACGGATTTATGTTAAATTGCACAAAATATCGACAAATTGTCATTCAAATAAAATCCGATAGATCAACAAACAAGAATTGTTTGTTTTATCCAAGAGCTTGGAAGGCACCAAAATGCCGTAGCCATTAAATAAATTAACATAAATTTATAGTTAATTTGGCTTAAGTTTGTTTTTCGGTGTTGGCCCTAAATCATTCATTTATCGCTTAAAAACACGAGACCGAATTTCTGCTCATTTTGGCATGTGGCTTCTACGTAACTTGTATAAACCTCTTTCGATGAATCTCGGCACGGGTTGTCGTGCTCCAAATGAGCAGGAATTCAATTTACATGTGGTTTAGGGATAAATAAATAAAATTAGTGCATAAAACTTGAGAAATAAGAGCATTTTTCGACTTTTGGGGACTTTTTAGTTATAACACATAAATTCAACCTAAAAAAAAAAAACAGAATGGAAAAAAGGACATGTTAGAAACGACATGTTAGCAAACCTGGAATTGAAAAATGTTTCGAATGAAATTAGAAAAACTTTTCTAGAATCATTAAAGTTACTCCGAGAGAGAAATATATGTTTTTCGATATCTTATAATTAGTTTTGTGATCAAAATATTAGAAAAGAGCATTTTAAGTAGTTTTGAAACAATAAACTTTTTTCGATTTTTTTATTTTTTTTTTTTTTGCAGAAACCAGCTCAAGATTATGTTTAAGCCACTTATGCTATTGTTTTTTTGACATTTTTAATTTTTGAATTTTTGGGGATTTTTTTCGTAAAAATACTCAAACTCGAAATTTTCAAATAGCTACACTTCTACCAAAAAAATTCTTAACGACCGGTTATTCAACATAATTACACAAGTTTTTGCATTTGCATTAACTATAGTTTAAGAAAATGTTTTCATAAGATTTCATTTAAAACTTTTCAAATTTAGTTTTTTTCGATTTTTTGTTTTAATACACCGAGAAAAAAGCTTGTGTTAAATTGGAACAAGACATAGTATAATTTATAAGATGGCTTTGGCAGTTTTTAGCCACCCAAGTACTTTATCAAAACGCCTAAGTTTTACATGTTGCCTTGCCAATTTTTATTGGGTAATAAATTAACCAAGATTTGGTAATTTTGTATACACTACTTTAAAAAAAATTGAATTTCAAAAATGTAACTTTTTCGGGTTTTGATTTTTT
The DNA here is from genome assembly GCA_914767935.1 of Coremacera marginata. Lineage (NCBI taxonomy): Eukaryota > Metazoa > Arthropoda > Insecta > Diptera > Sciomyzidae > Coremacera > Coremacera marginata. Next base: position 153,561,906 of record OU612045.1, read on the forward strand.
TATTTTCCTTTTTTTTTTGAAGTGCCGCCACTCGTTCTGTGATTTGCTTGACTCAAATCGGCAACAACACAAATTTTTCTTTTAGCAACACCGTTTTTTTCTTAGAAATTAATGACTTCTCGGCTTTTCTTGCTGATTGACGTCTATTAAACAAGAATATTAAATTAAATTAAATTAAAAATCAAATACAAAAATTTTACTTTCGCATACCGTTGAGATTCGAACCCACACCAACCGATACCACTGTGTATGAAGACACTACGCTACGCATTGAGCCAAACTCCTTCGTTACGCAGAGTGATTTATTCAATATTAATTACAACTGAAGCTATGCTGCAGCTATCAACAGAATATTGCGACATACTGCATTTGTTAACATCTGTGCATCATATATTTTTTTTGGCAGGGTATCGAAGTATGTGCTTTCAAAGCATTGTATTAAAAAATAAATTGCTTAGGTGAATTAACGCAGCTGCAGTTATGTCAGCAAACAGTAGCAAGGCTGCTTGGATCAGTTGGTAGAGCGCTGAACTGGCACCAAAAGTTCCAGGTTCGATTCCACACGGTGGGTAAAGACATTTTTTTTCTTTTCTTTTTGTTGATGAAATGTAATAAAATTTACAGGTGTGAATATTAACGTGTGTTTTTTAATTTACTTTATGTTATTTTTCAATTTAAAAGTAGTTTTATTACGAAAAAAAAAAACATTAAATTATCAAATCTATCCTTTTCCCGTTTGTCTAATGACGCAGCTGTGTTTTTTTTTTTTTTTTGCAGAAAATAGCTCAAAACTATGCTTAAGCCATCCATGCTAGTTGTTTTTTAATATTACAATATGGCTTTTTTTGGTTCTGGGGCTCAGGTGAATCAAATATTTTTTTTTGGCAAGTTATCGAAGTATGTGCTTTCAAAGCGATGTATTAAACAATAAATTGCTTAGATGAATAGGCGTAAGTTAATAATTCCCATACAATTCTCTTCACCTAAGCCGACTTAGGTGATTAACCTATTGCTTTCTTTGTCGGTGTACAACCACAGCAAAAAGGAGTTTTTTTTCGAAAAGTAAAAAATCACAACTCTGGTAATATTCGCCCAATTTTCATGTTTGATAGCTTATTTTTTCCAAGAAATATTAAATAAAAAAGGAGATGTGAACTAGCTTTTTCAAAATTTACTCTTATACAAGAGTTATTTGGTGTTTTTCAAAAAAAATTAGCACTTTTTTCCCATATTACCAAGCACTAACATGTATCAATGCAAGTCGGCAAGGGCTCCCTTGGTCCTAGATACAAGAAATTTTATTTACATTTATTTCAATATCATACGAAAAAATTTAGAGGATACCAAAAAAAAAAAAAAAAAACTTCAATTTTTTGTGACACCCTACAGTATATGAATCAGTACCTGGGTATGAAAACACTGTATGAGTACATGTAGGCTTACATGGAGCCTATGTACGAGTACATATCTGTTGTAATTTCACTTAATTTGTGTTGTTTCGTTATGTCTATTTGCTACTTATAAAGTAAGTTATGCCAGCTTTTTTAATGGCCTTGCACTCAGTTTCATATAAAAATTTCTAAAATAGTTTTTAAAAATGCTAATTACGGAAAACTAGTCTTATAGACTTAAGCTACTTTGATATATTGCCACAGATATAATAAAAGAATACGAAATTCATGTAGTTTTTTTATGAACGCATACATAATTTTTTTTTTTTCAGTGTAAGGATAAAATTTTCAAGCTATCATCATCATCATGGCTCGTTACATCGTAACTATGAAATTTGTGGAAAAATAAAAGCAACCACTCATACGAATAAAAAACTGACCCGGACAGAGGTTCTTAATCTTCAAACAAAGCATTGTAAGCAGCCAAAAAAAAAAATTGTTACTACTTCTTTAGGCTTAGCTCATTACTTAAGCTTATATTTTTGAGCAAATTGAGCTTAGAGTAAACAACATAGATTAAGCAACTTTGCTCTGCATCACTGCTGCTTAGCAATTCACACGTCTTTAAAACGATTCAGCGTTAAAGTTTCTAGCTTATTTTCGGCAAATTTTTAACAAAAATAAAAATCTTTACAATCTAAACAATTAAAATGTGTTCTTATTTTTCCTCGAAATAAATTTTTTTGTGTTTCCTTTTGAAAATTCTAAGTACTTACTTTAAGTTTAATATAATCCAGTATATTCCTGCGAAATAAGTTTCTAAAGTTGCTTAGGGCGACAAATGACCTACTGTAACATAGTAATAATGTGCATTATATGGGATATTTAACGGAGTATTCCTGGTTGCCAAAAATTTTTGTTCGATTTGTTTTTTGCATATTTGTATAGCTTGGATATTTGAGAATATCGTCCTAAAAGAGTTTTTTAAAAATCGAAATACTTTAGGAGATATTGCCTTTTTTCTTCAGCAATGTTTTCGCCAAAATGCGATTTGCTGAATTTGGCTACTTTTTGAATGCAACGGTTTAAAGCAACAACCGAATTTCGTTCAAAGCGTTCTTTAGTAGGTAATAACTGGTTTGTATACACAGTTTAAAAATAAATAAATACACATTTTAGAGCTTAGGTATTCGAATGTTGGCAGAGTTTAGTTCACTTTGAATTGAGTTATAAACCGGACGCGTACCGGAATACGTATGCACCACTAAATCAGAGAGTCCAGAAAGCAATCAAACCTATTTACGAAGCACTGTCAGCCGATGATTTGTTGAACAGATGCCTTAGTTCCGAAACTCAAAACAGCAACGAATCTTTCAACTCAGTGCTGTGATCATTCGCACCGAAGCATATGCACACCGACGCACGCACTATTGAGATTGCCAATTATATTCCAACTGTCATATATAACGAAGCTTTTTTTGCCAATACTTCAAATAATGAACCTTATGGGCAACCCGATTGGCAACGTCAGATATGATTTCGCCATGTCTCGGAACGAAGAATGTTTGAAAAGGTCCGAGGCCAGAGGTCAGGCCGCATCAAAAGAAGGTAGAACTCCCGGAGAGCACAAAGAGCCGCAGAGTCCCCATTTTTTGAAGATGAGGAAAGAGTTATTTATGGGGTTGACATTGCAGATTGATATATCTAAGTATTTCACAAAAAAAAAAATGTTTAATTTGTATAAAAAAAAAAATGCTTAAAAATTTTTTTGAGTTTTTTCAAAATCACGTTTTTCAACTTCGTAGTCACTTTTCTCCTATTCTACTGAACCGATTTTGATGAAACCAAATGCAATTGACGCAAAATTGTCGCACCATTCGATTCTTTACCTCAAACACTATTTTAAACAATTTTTTACTATTTTTTTTTACACTAAACTACAAAAAAAAGACCCAAAATCGGTCTTTCATTTTTCAATGACCGCCATTTTGTAAAAAATAATCGCAATATTTTGATTGAGGTAGGGACTAGAAATATATCTGTACTGAATCTAACGCCGTTATCTTTTTCCATTTCAGATGATCCAAATTCGAGTTATCCGGGCCGCAAGCAGCATACTTTTTTTTCGTCGACCCACCTTTGAAGGCCGACAACTTTTTGAACAGCCCTCGTACAAAGAAAACAAATTTTTTTTAATTTAATATGCTCGTAATACAATAAAAAAACAGAATTTAAATAACTCTTTGCGTTTTCAAATGACAAGTTTTTCAAAAAGGGTCCAAAACATTCTTCCAACCAGGAATACTCTCTTAAATTCTTTGAACAAGTTTTTATTCAAGCAATACATTGTGCGTTTTGAATCTTATATTAAGACTCGTCCGAAATGTTTTTGGAATTTTATCCAGCCCAGAAAAGTGGCTCACAAATTGCCACTTGCTGGTTTTTTGGAAATAAGTGCTTGACACGTTTAATCTGTTCGCTGATTTTTTTAAGTCGAACTTTATTGTTAATGACAAGTCTACTGTTGAAGTTATTACTGAGTCCGTTGACACATTTACTGATCGCGGTTCGTTAACCATATCTATTAGTGATGTCATTGAGCACATAATTAAGGAATCTTATGATCAAATAGAAAGCTTTTCTTAACCTGTGTTCAACACTTAATGATTTTCTCTTTAGTTTTTAAGATACAGTGGTCTAAGTTTGAAAATAGCACTGCATGAAATAAGCTGTAAGCCACTGTATATTAAAACCACAAATAAATGTTCAATTGACGAATAAAAATACTTGTATATTATTATGAAATTTCAATCCAGATGCCGGAACTCATTCCAAAATTTCACCGAAAGTAGTTGGTCACATTAGGCATGAAAGAGAATATTATTTCGGCTAAAGCATTAAATCAGTTTATATGTTTAACATATAAGACTAACAACTTATGTGTAGATTTGATCATAATTTGATAGTTTGTCCAAATTTCTAGAGTACCTTAAAATTTATATTACATCAATATACATATATATGAGGAGATTAAAAACGGGCAGTAGTAGGTATGTATTTTCAACTTTGAACACAAAGTAAATGCAAAGATTATGTGCCACACATTAAATGGTACCAATATTAGATATAAGAGTAACCTTTAAATGCCCTTGAAAGCTATTTAATACATAATTAAACTAACATTAATAACGGCTTAGTCCTTAGCGTCAAGAAGCTTATTTAAAGCTTTATGACTGCAGCAAAGATCTAAACATACAAATGGGCTAAATAATGTTAATAATTTGGACACACACACACACACTTTTTTCCATACCAGCAATAAAATAAATCAGCTGCAAGTTGTTGACAATAAATAGTAAGAAGAAAAAGTACGAATATGCTAAGCTTTAATGTCCTTTTTTTATATATTCAAAAATTTATATGTAAATGAGCGTGGGAATTTTCCGTTTAAAATTCTGTACAGCAAAAACCACTTTTACAGAAATTTATATGGGTTATAATATGGCTGAAAAAATTATAGCTACTAGGCTAAATATATGCAAAAATAAACATAAAAGGAGAGTGAAAAAAAAACGTTCTACCCACTCCTGATAACTACATATATAATTCAAAAAAGATTTTTTATTTTTTTTCCGAGAATAGTAACCAACTCGCTCTTGAATTAAATAGTACGTGCTGCTTTTATTTTCAATAATAAGGTAATTACTTAAATGTGACCAACAACAACTTCCCCTACGACAACAACAAGTAGACGCGTAATGAAATTTTCCTTTCATTTTGTGCGAGTAAGTGAAAAAACAAGAAGAAAAAAGTATAAAAAAAGAATTGTTTTTAAAATAATAAAAAAAAAACAGTTAGTTATACAGACAGCCAGACGACCTACCGCATACATCCGGCAACCAACACAACTGATTGTCTGTTGTAGGCTCTTTTGACATTTTCTTTAGTTCTTGCAACCCAATTCTTGGCGCCCATTTAATGCTCTTTTTTCACGCCTTTACAGATGTTTTCCTAAATGAAATATAATCATGATGCTTGCGAGTTGCCTTTCATGACGTTGACATTCAACCCAGCTGGTAGGTAGGCCTAGCATAATACAACAAAAATAACAACAACTGCTACATTAACTTATACTACTAATGTGCAGCACATAATGAGCCTAGCAACACTGACTGGTTAGCTGTTTGCTCGTGCTCTGGTGACACTCAGTCTAAGCGGTGTCATTCGCATACAAGTTAAATTTAATTTTTTTTTTTTTTTTTGTCTCTATGATCGTGATAAGGGCTGCCAACGCAGCATAATGTTTTTATATATATTATTATTATTTCCCTTTTTATTGTATACTAGCAAATACCCGCTGCTTAGTCTGCGACAAAAATATTGAAAACCATTTAAAAATTTGAAATCTTAAAATTAAAGTATTTAGTTGTATATTCAAATACAAAACATAAAAATATATATATATATACTATACACTTAGGCTTGTGAAAGAGCTTGTTTCTGCCAACATTCTACGACACGCTTGCCTTCGCTGTGACTGAAGATCCTCTTCATACAGCAGACTCTATACTCTATACTCTATACTTTATACTCTATACTCTATACTCTTTACTCTATACTCTATACTCTATACTCTATACTCTATACTCTATACTCTATACTCTATACTCTATACTCTATACTCTATACTCTATACTCTATACTCTATACTCTATACTCTATACTCTATACTCTATACTCTATACTCTATACTCTATACTCTATACTCTATACTCTATACTCTATACTCTATACTCTATACTCTATACTCTATACTCTATACTCTATACTCTATACTCTACACTCTATACTCTATACTCTATACTCTATACTCTATACTCTATACTCTATACTCTATACTCTATACTCTATACTCTATACTCTATACTCTATACTCTATACTCTATACTCTATACTCTATACTCTATACTCTATACTCTATACTCTATACTCTATACTCTATACTCTATACTCTATACTCTATACTCTATACTCTATACTCTATACTCTATACTCTATACTCTATACTCTATACTCTATACTCTATACTCTATACTCTATACTCTATACTCTATACTCTATACTCTATACTCTATACTCTATACTCTATACTCTATACTCTATACTCTATACTCTATACTCTATACTCTATACTCTATACTCTATACTGTATACTCTATACTGTATACTCTATACTCTATACTCTATACTCTATACTCTATACTCTATACTCTATACTCTATACTCTATACTCTATACTCGATACTCTATACTCTATACTCTATACTCTATACTCTATACTCTATACTCTATACTCTATACTCTATACTCTATACTCTATTCTCTATACTCTATACTCTATACTCTATACTCTATACTCTATACTCTATACTCTATACTCTATACTCTATACTCTATACTCTATACTCTATACTCTATACTCTATACTCTATACTCTATACTCTATACTCTATACTCTATACTCTATACTCTATACTCTATAGTCTATACTCTATACTCTATACTCTATACTCTATACTCTATACTCTATACTCTATACTCTATACTCTATACTCTATACTCTATACTCTATACTCTATACTCTATACTCTATACTCTATACTCTATACTCTATACTCTATACTCTATACTCTATACTCTATACTCTATACTCTATACTCTATACTCTATACTCTATACTCTATACTCTATACTCTATACTCTATACTCTATACTCTATACTCTATACTCTATACTCTATACTCTATACTCTTTACTCTATACTCTATACTCTATACTCTATACTCTATACTCTATACTCTATACTCTATACTCTATACTCTATACTCTATACTCTATACTCTATACTCTATACTCTATACTCTATACTCTATACTCTATACTCTATACTCTATACTCTATACTCTATACTCTATACTCTATACTCTATACTCTATACTCTATACTCTATACTCTATACTCTATACTCTATACTCTATACTCTATACTCTATACTCTATACTCTATACTCTATACTCTATACTCTATACTCTATACTCTATACTATACAGGGTAGAGGAGGCCAGAGAAAAACAAAACAAAAAAATTATTTGCGCCAAAACAAAAACATAGTTTGACAAGCAGCCATGATATAGGTGCGCAGTATATTTAATTTCTGCGCACTTGAACTGGAGTTATGGTCTCTATCCTGGCATCTCGAGAGGCAGGGGAGATATATTTTATCAAAAAACGAACACAATCAGAAGAGTATGTATTGTTAAGAAAAAACGAAGAAACACGATAAACTACGCAGAAATATTAAAGTAAATACACATTACAAACAAAGTAATACTTAGAATAACAAAGGAATAAAACTTATCAGGGGAGATGCTGCATTCACCGACACATCCGCACATGCCGACTGGCGTGGTAGAACTGTCCACCAAAGAGAGCACGCGAGTGGCTTGCGCTTCGTTTGTTCTTTACTTCACATCAAAGTCAATGCTCTGAGATTTAAAATTGTAATAAAAAGTACTTTAACGACATTTTTTAACGGACGTAAAACATTCAGGGTAAGAGACTTAAAATTCGAAGGACAAAAATTGAGTTTTTTTTTTAATAGAAAAAAAAAAGAAATTAAAGTTTTTTATTTAATAATTACTCTTATTACTAATGCTTCTTTATGAAATAATCGATTAGAAATGTATTAAATTACGCTGACTTTTTTCCAATATAGTAAAGGGACAGGCCAGGGTAGATACTTTTGTCACAGTTAACATGAAATTATAACTAAACTATGTTAATTTAGGTATTGTAATTTACTGGTAACAAAGTAAACGTTGTTTATTATTATGTATGTTTGTCGTTTTCGCAAATTTTCAACTAATGTAGGGTTTTTTGATTTAGCCACTGCTAGAACCTCTTAACGTAGAATCACCCATATACAAGCATTAAAAAATAGCAGTAAGAATTCATTCGATAACGCATAAATTAATAAAAAGAGTTATAAAAGTAGAACGCGTCTGATTTGCCGATTCCAGCTACTTCGGAAATTCATAACAGCTATGTTATTTCATAGCTTTAAGTTCTCACTTCGGTCGACAGTCCCACTGCCTACTTTTTTTTTATTAGTGAAGCCTTCAAAATTACCTACTGTAATCACTCTCCATTGCTGTAACTTTAATACAATAGTTTTCATGGAATTTTTCACAAGTTCATGGGATTTTTTTTGTTGGTATAATCATTTGTCTATAAAAGTATTATATGCGGCGTCCGAAAACTTATTGTGCAAGGTGTATAATTTTTTTATTATTTCTGCTGACACTTTGGATTTCTAATTCACCTTAAGAGATTCTCAAAATTCCCTTGTGTATTGTAATATTATACAATCTCTTAAAATCTTTAATAATGGTCAGTCAGTTTAACTAGTCAGCTGGCACACTGTGTACTGTGTAATTATGTTAAGAAACGCAACGAAATAAAATGAAAACAAAAAGATAAAATAAATGCAGCTAAAAATAAAAGCTAGTGACAACAAGAAGAAAAATCATTTATATGATAATGTATAAAAAGTGTGGAATGTCAGCAGCATAAAAAGAAAACCCCCCAAAAACAAAGTCAACCAAAAAAGTCAGCAAAAAGTAAAAATTTGTAGCATTTTGAAGTAGGCAATTCTACATTCATTGAGCTATGCTAGCTCAGTTTTACTCATTTACCCATAAAAACAAACACACACAGCCACACTAAAACACACATAGTCACATTAAAACACACAGTCGCACAAGCATAAGCATCCAGCCACACAAGCAGTTAGCCGGAAGTTCTTGGTTGTTGTGCTTTGAATATTTTCTGATGGCGGGAAATATTATGGTGTTGCGTTTAAATTGTGTTATATAGACACTCACACACTTATAAAAAACATTCGTGCAACATTGAGATGGCAATACTGGCACGTCGGTATTTAACTGTAATTGCTGATTTTGATGTTCATTGCTGCTCGACTGTGTTTTATATTATTTTTTGTCTCTCTACCGACTGGTTTTCATGAACTTGGTTAACTGATTTGTAAAACGTACATATGTCTCATATTGTTTGAGCAATGAATTCTACTAATTGGAATCTTTTAGCATGCTATTTAAGGGGTATATTGAAGTTTAAAGCTCTATTTAAATGCAAAATTTTTACGTTCTCCCAATTACTTCCGCATAAGTTGATGGTGTAGATTTAATAGCTGGTATCATTAACATAAAGATATTTTCTGTTTTCCCAAGAAGAACGCAATTCCCAAAATTTGAATAGTTATTTCTTTTATATGAAAATAAATTGGAATCAATTTGTATCATTTGCATTTCTAAATATTGGTAAAGTCTGTTAATTAAACCTTGACAATGCTCAACAAAAAGGCTAAAAAAAAAAAAAAAATTACAAGAAAAGCCTTTTCACTTTCCAATTTCATCAAATTAAATCAACTTAAATACGCTAAACAAATTATTCACTATTGATGCCTCATACACTATTGTATACCCTATAATTAGAGAGCTTATTGGAATGCAATGGTTCCGGGCAACCGCTAGTATAGTAATAGTAAGTACGTATATAAGTAAGTGAGTATAACTATACAAGGGAATTTCAAAATATTTGGATATGACAGCAAAATTTTTAAATTTTTTTAACTTTAATATAGTTCAACTTTAAACAGGGTCGCTGTTATGCAAATTAATATAGAATCCAATATCACTGCTATGCTCTTTCAAAAATTCTGTTAAATTAATTTTATTTAAGTTTTTGCACAAGTGCAAACAATTTTTGTCTTGAGTGTTATCTTACCTTTTACTTTTAAAAAATGTTAAAGTCTACTTAAAATTTCCGAATTCCAGCATTTGATAGATTATTTCTCTTCAGCTGAAATTTTTGAAAAAAAAAAGAAATTAGTTTAATAATTCGGCGGCATAGACGTTGAGGTTGAAACAACACTCAGGACTTTTAACGATTTTTTTAATAGTTTTGTTGAAAAAAATTCTGCACAAAAAAGTTCAAAACTGCACTTAAAATCTAAGTAATCAAATACAAATACTTTTTATTTTAGATACTTTGAACCGCAAATTCATAGACAACACTCTTGACATATTAATCTATACTAACCATAATCTGCTGATTAAATTTTAATAAATATTTTAGTAAAAAAAAAGTAAAAAAAAAAAACTGAAATCGATAAATCGTGTGAGTGCATTTCTTGCACTTATACACTTGACGGCATATCTGTAACTAAAATTAAGAAAAGAGCAAATGAATTAAAATATAACACTCTTGACATGAAGCGGTCACCAACAGAAATTCTGCAAAAAAAAAAGTTGCTGTTATGCAAACATTAATAATTAACAACACCAACATCTCCTTAGAATTTATTCTGACATGGCAAATCAATACGTATTTTTTATTTTTCTTTCTTTTCGTTTGCTTTTTCTATATTGCATAATTGCAGGTAAGAGTGGGACAAATGTTTTTCTAAAGTCGCTCTCCCAGGAATTTAAGAGTCAACTATTGGCGTAAGTAAACCGGGACTTAGTGACTTAATCTATATTAATCAACCTTGAAAAACAGTCTAAAATTTAAAATAAAATTTCTTAATAAGCGGTGGCAGTCAACATGGTAAGTCGTCACGGGAAGCATTCTCATAACAGCGATGAGCGACGAGTGTCGCTGCTTTCACTCATCGCTCATTAGAAAGACTTCTGAATTCTAAGCATATGATTCTAAGCACCGTCAATGACTCTAGAGTCATTGAATAATTTACGTGCACTTCAATATTGGCATGCGTTTTTCTTGTTTTACTTTTGTTTTGTGTTTTACTTGTTGATTAAGCTAAATAGCCAGCTTCTAAGTTGGGAATCTTTAAACTAGTAAAGAACTAGTAAATAACTTACTTTATACTTGTATGTTGTCTATTATTTGTACCTTGTTGTTATTGTATTGTTTTCAATCAATTTTTTAAATCACTTTCACACTTGCAATGATGAATTGCTGAGAACCTTTATGTTTAGGGATGCCATACGAAAAGCAGCAATACAAAATAAACAGGATTGCCGCTTTTAGAAGCTGTAATAGTGTATATTAAACCTTTAATTAAACCTTTTTAAAAATATGTTCATATGTAAATCATTAATTTTTTTTTGTATGTATTTATATTTTGAGAACTTTTGAATGGATTTTTTAATTGGTATTTTTATACCCCGACGCGTATTGCGTAAGGGGTATATTAACTTTGTCAATCCGTTTGTAATGCCAAAAAGGAGGCGTTTCAGATATAGAAAAGTATATATATTTTTGATCAGCATCACCATCTGAGTCGATTTCCGTGTGTCCGTCTGTCCGTCTGGCGACATGGTTACAGCCGTAATTTTAAAGCTATCGCGATGGAATTTAAAATATAAGTTTATTTTTAAAAAATGTTGATCAAATCCAAATCCACCAATCGGATGAAAACCACGCCTACCTCCCATACAAAGAGACTTTATTTTAACCGTAAAATGTTCTTAAAATCCACAAAAATTAAAGAAATGCCTTGAAATTTGAGACGTAAGCTTTGATCTTCAATATAAATAATGGCTATAAAATTTAGAAAAATCGGATGAAAACCACGCCTGCCTCCCATACAAAGTGTCTTTAATTTAAACTTAAAATCTATAAAAAATCCACAAAAATTAAAGGAATGTCTTAAAATTTTGCACAGAAGCTTTGGTATTTAATATAAGCCATCTCTATGATATATGACAAAATCGGATGACAACCACGCCCACTTCCCATACAAAGTGGCTTTATTTTAAAAGTAAAATCTCTTAAAAATCCACAAAAATTAAAGAAATGTCTTGCACATTTTGCACATTAGCTTTGATATATAATATAAGCCATCTCTATGATATTTGGTAAAATCGGATGAAAACCACGCCTACCTTCAATACAAAGTGACGTCAGCAAAATTGAGCAACTTTCGTAAATATATAAAACTGAATGACAACGTGTCTGTATGTACCCAAGTTCCGCCCACGTCGTTTATCCAACCCATACATATATTCTTCGTTAAAATGTGGGGCCTTTATACTAAGAAAGTGGGTGTGGCATTTTACTTTGCTTACAATTTACTCTATGTGGCAGCTAAGGGTAAAATTAAATTAAGCGTATGACACAAATATTTTTGCAGATTATACATAAATATTTTACAGACGTCTAAAGACTTCGAATATACTTTAATTCGGCCGCAGGAGGGTATTTTAGCTTCGGTACCCTGCCGAAGATCCATTCCTTACTAGTTTTTAATAATATTTAAAATTATTTTTATTGTTTTTCATTTATTTTGAAGCAATTTTATTTATTTATTTAAATAAGTCTTGAAAAATTTTCCAAAAATTTTTAATATTTTTTTTCAATAATATTTTCACAATTTGGCACTAATTTCTATCAATATTATTTAAAATTTGTTTTTATTAAGTACATATATCCATTTCAATATTGTTTTAATACTATTTTAAGATTTATTTTCATACATTTGCCGAGTCCGCTAGTATTATATATTTTATTATAGTATTTATATTATTATATATATAATAATAAATTTATTTATTATATGTATAATAAAATATGTCAGCGGTAACACTGCACGCGATTTCCCTAAATGACTCTAGAGTCATAAGGAATGACTCTAGAATCATTAGAATCGTTGAGCGGCATTCTTATGAGCGATGAGTGAAAGCGGCGGCACTCGTCGCTCATCGCTGTTATGAGTATGCTTCGCGTGGAAGTGGTAGTTGTTGTGCGCAACCGCACGCACTCGCATTCGGTTTTTGATGGATGATTTATAGTCATTCGGTCGAATCATAGACTCGTTGCAGTTCTCTGGTTCCAACCCAGGACAATGAACTGAAATTCGGGTAATACCTCGGCCTAAGAAGGTTCGTCGCAATTTGCAGATGTGATACACAGGAGAGTTACTTGAAGGGTGCTAGTACATTAACCAGGCTTGTTTCATCTGTTGGGTGTCAGTTTCTTGAACCTTCGACACCTTGCCATGGGGCACGTTGAATTAAAAATACGCGTCAAGCCTAAACTTTCTGTCCATTCATAACGATGAGCCACTCATGGCTCATTATATTACTTTGTTTAAGTTTACTGATAACTTGTTATTCTGTTCTATTTTTCCAATTTTTGCCTTTAACTTTTTATTGGAGACTGTAAACTTTTTATATTTTATGCAAATTTACTCTTTTTATTTCTTCCATAAGTGTATTTGCTAGGTTGCACTACTTATTTTCACTTTATATTTTATATTTCAACGTTTCTTGTTTAACCCATTAACTGCGGCTCCTAAATGCTTCGTACGATTTTTTAAATTAAATTTCATGTGCTTACTTCTAATGATTATAGAAATTACCACATTAAATTTCAACTTTGTATCTTTAATCGTTGTCGAGATATGAGTTGGGTATAAAAATACCCAACCGTAGTTACTGTGTTCTAAATAGGCACTAATTCTGCATCAATAGGGGGATTCAGACCATAGCACATGTTGTCGAACCTGGCGTGATGGCCTTGGATATCAAAAATTTTAAAATACCTGATTTGTCCTACCATGTGCGCCAACATGTGCTATCGTCTGAACCCCCCTAACGGCAACACTGTTTTTTATCAGCTGTTTTTAAGAACGCAAGCAAATCGAAGTGTCAAAGTTGTTTAAAAGTTTCTTGCTTTCAAAATATGGAACGTTTTAGCATTGTTTACTAATTAAAAGTGCAGTTATTTTATTTTAAAACAATAAATAATACATGCGTGTTGTGGTTATGCTTAGGCAACGAAAGTGTCTGACTGCCTTGGAGCTGCAGGCTGAAGTGGACGGATGGAGCGATGAAGATGAAGATGCTTGCTACGCGGATGTGATTGATGTGCTTATTATATCACCTAATGTTGTGGACGAGATAAGTGACAACGAAAATTTGGACGACAATGTCCAAATTATCAACGAAGTCAAAGACAATGAGCCTATTTGTGAAGTGGCAGGCACCTTCTTTGTGGAGTACTCCTTCAATGACGACAATAATCATTTAGGGCGAATTTCTGTCGACAGTGAGAGGACCGAGCCGCAGAAATCTTCTTTCAAGGGCACAAAGAATAAAAACCAGTGCAATAATTCAGTGTCAAAGTGGAGTCGAAGAACTAGCTATAAGTTTGAAAAGCAGCCCCATGACGATACCTGTAGTACGCATAAGGTGTTGTATAAAAAGATAGGTAAATGCCCTACATTTCAAAGTTTGTTTTTTTTTTATAAATGTGTTCTTATTGATATTTTTTTATAAGGATAATATTCTCCATTACAACTTTAGGAATGTTTTATGGACCAAGAAGTCCTTCAGCTTATCGTCAAATCTACAAACGAGTACGCAGGACCACGAAATATTCCTGGCTTTAGAACAACAATAGCAGAAATTAAAAATTTTATTAGCATATTGTATATTACCGGATACCATACGTTGCCTTATATAGAATCATACTGGTCCAATCGTGAGACCTTGGGTTGCTCATATATAAAAAAAGCAATGACTAGAGACAGATTTCGGGTAATCAAAAACCATTTGCACGTTTGCGATAATAAGAAGTTGAACACAAATAATAAGTTTTCAAAAGTATCACCTTTTAATGAGATACTAAATCGGAAATTTATGTAATTTGATGTTTTTTCACATAATCTGTCTATGATGAACAAATGTCTTATGAACTCTAATGGCTACTTCGCGACTGGATCTGTGCGTGATAATCGGACAAATCATGCTCCCTTACTGGATGTAAAGGCTATGAAAAGGAAGCCTCGTGGCACAAGTGATGTATTATTTGACAGAAATAATGATGTGCTTGCTGTGCGTTGGAACGACAACTCGGTAACTATATTGTTTACAGCAGCACTTAACTTCAAATAAACGAACTTTTATATTAGGTTGTGACTATGATGACAAACTTTTCGAGTCATGCACCGATGCAAAACACTAAGCGGTATGATCGAAAAATTCATAAAATGACGACCGTTGAACAGCCATTGCTAATTCATCAATATAATCAGGAATGGGTGGAGTGGATTTGTTTGACAACGCAATAAATAACTACCGCATCAGAGTACGTGGCAAGAAATGGTATTGGCCACTACTTACTAATGGATTCGACGCAGCCATGGGTTAGCGCCTGGAAATTGCATGTACTTTGCGCAAAATATGAAAACACAAAGCCTAAGAGTCAGTTTGATTTCCGCATAAGTGTGGTGGAATCTCTTATAACCCTTGGAAAGGTGCGTGCACCACCTGGGCGCCTTTCTGAAAACGAACAAGTTGTTGGCATGCGCACAGACGGCTTAGAACACTTTTGCCGGCAATGCGGTGGCAAAACATTTTATGGTTGTGGAAAGTGTAACAACTTACTGCATCCAAAAAAATGTTTTGCGGACTTTCATAACAGCGTTCCACAAGATGAAAAGCAATTAAAAAAGGCTCAGTAATACTAAATAAAAGTACAAACATACATTAAAAAAAAGTTCAAATGTTATTAATCTAAGTAAATACCTACAATATTAATAAAAAAAATAACATGAAACAGTTAAATATTTTATGCAACATTTCGTTTACATATACTTTTTTTTTAATATTTGAAAAATTAGAACTCATTATCGACGGTTGGGTATTTTTATACCCAAGGTAGCAGATTCTTTGTAGAATCTGTCAGAGTGATGCAATCTTAAATTAGGAATTGTCTATCAACAGCTCGTATCGTAAGTTAATGGGCCACGAGAGCTTTTAAATTTTTTTTATATATTAAATTTTTTACAATTGATAATAGAGCAAAAATTATGATTTTCAAATTTCATCACATTTGACCTTGAAAATGTAATATTTAACGTCAAAATTTGTGGGCACCAACAATAAAAAAAAGTAAGCTCTTAGCTTGAACCAATTCCCAGATATGATCGTTTCTGTGGAAGCATTTTCATGGGTTAAAAAATACCCATCCGTAGTTAATGGGTTAACGTTTTGAGTCCTTTGTTTTTAAATCAGTTTTTAATTATTTTACTTAAGAGTGCTGCCTTTTGCTAAACTTCTACTTTTTACTTTTATTCTCTTATTTCTGATATAAAATTCTTGTTACTTCTTACATTAAGGGGGTCTTCTCATTGAGCAACTTTTTTTTTTGAACTTTTTTTTTTTGCATTTATTTATAGCTTGGGTAGTTGTGAATATGCCCCTAAAATGATTTTTAGAAATTCGAAATACTTTAGAAGATACAGCCTTTTTTGTGAAGCAAGGTCTGATGGACAAGAAGGTGCTGGAGGTAATAAAACCAGCTTACGAAGCGCTGTCGGCAGATAATTTGCTTGAAAGATGCCTTGGATCTGAAACTCAGAATTCCAATGAGTCCTACAATTCTGTTCTTTGGTCACTTTCGCCCAAACACATCAACTCAGGCGCACGCACCATCGAAGTGGCCAATTTCATTGCAACGTGCCTCTTCAACGACGGTTTTATACCCATACTTAAAATTATGGGTTTGATGGGTATTGCGATTGGCAAAAACGCATACGAATACGCACTATCTCGCAATGAAGACAGATTGAACCGATCAGAGACTCGAGCTGCGGCATCATCAAAAGCTGGCAGAACGGCTCGCAGAGCAGAGAGGGCAGCAGAAAGCAGTTTCTACGAAAAAGAGGAAGGTGGCCTGTATGGAGCTGGCATCGCCGACTAATATTTGTAAGTAAAAATTGTCAGCTCTTTAAAACTGCATTTAAACATTTTTGATTTTTTTTTTTTCCCCCAAAAAAATTACTTCAAACTTTAAACGCGTTTATCTCGAACCCACGTTTTTCGAACTGGCGGCCATGATATCTCCAGTTCAACTGAACCGATTTTCATGAAACAAAATGGAATCGACGCAGAATTGTCACCATTCTCGGGTGAACCTCGACCATAATTTTAAAAAATTTTTTACTATTTTTTTTTACACTAAACTACAAAAAAAAAACCCGAAATTGAAATTTTTTTTTTGAATGGCCGCCATTTTGTCAAAAAAAATCACAAAACTAAGCGTGAGATTAACCCGAGAATTACATCTATACTGATTATAACCCCGTTTTTTTTTTCATTTCAGACGCTCCGGAGACCCGGAATCGTGGCCGCCGTGACGACACCTTTTTTTTTCTCCACCAATTTTGAAGTCTCATTACTTTTTGAACAGCCCACGTATCGAGGCAAAAAAAATTTTTTTATTTACTTTGAACCTTTTGTAATACAATAAATAAAAAAAGTTTTCAATTATTCTTTGCGTTTTCAAATAAGAATTTTTTTAAAAAGGGTCCAAAAAACGGGTTTTGAATGAGAAGACCGCCTTAAGGGTTTGCATATACATTTTACCATTTTTTCAAAACTTTTTTCTTTTTGATTCTTTAAAAAATCAGAACAAAATACTCTCATGTTTGGCGTATTTGTTATAGATCCTTTAAATAGACACACTCAGTGTGCTATTTATGCGGGTATCCGAATAAAAGTGGTAGGTTGCGATTTCAATTTTGCTTACCTTGGATTTCGGCAATTTTCACTTGTACGTGTATGTGTTATTACTTCTCTTTAATCAAACTGTTTTTTGTTACTTACAGACAAAAAAATAAATGTATTCACATATTTGTTATATTTAGTTAAAGTTTGCTATTTCGTTTGTATACCAAAGTTATAAAAAAATTATGAAAACTAGTTTCGGGCTATGAGATTGATTCCAACAGTCTTTCATTTGCTAATTTTAAAAAATGCTACAGAAATTATTTTATAAGTCCCATAACTTCGAGTTTCAATTTTAGATAAGTAAAGTAGCCTCGAAACTTTGCAGTCTCAACATTTATTTTTCGAAGTGTATTAAAGCAAAAAATATACGTATTGGGGGCACATGGGGTTTATTTCTTTTGAAATAGAATAAATAAAATATAAACTGATGCATGTTATACACTTGAGAGAGAACGTAATTTACGAGCTGCTGATGCCAAAAAATGAAAATATATATTTTTTAAATCGCAGATACAAAAAAAAAAAAAAAAAAAAAAAGCAGGAGAAACGATAAATGAAGTTAAGTAAAGTGATGACGGTGGCATTTCTGATGCTTCTACTGTTGCTGGTATGTATTGCTGTAGCTTTGAAGTTAAAAAAAAAAAACAAAAGTGGTGCAAGAAGGAGACATGGTTTATTTCGTGCAAAAGAAGGAATCATTGAAAAAAGAGTAAAGGAGTAGCTTAGGTACTTGAAGTTTTGCTTGTGTTGTGCACACAAAATAAGACAGAACATAAAAAAAAGATATAAATAAAATAAACATACGAATGATGTTTTATCAAGTTTTTGATGGATATCATAAATTCAAGCCAAAATCAGTGCAAAAAAAAAATCTTTCCTTCTCATTTTGTTCATTTATCAAATATACCCACTCCATCATTCGCCGAGAAGTTTTTGTTAACATCAATGAGTGTGTGGTAAGCGCGTTCAAAGGGTGAAATGCAAGAAAATAATGTTGTGCTTAATACTATTTTATTTAATATATTCAAGATATAATTTTTAAATTGAAAATTGCATTAAGAAGTTAAAAATTTCTTAGCTAATATAAAAGCAAAGCAACGATTTTTAATAAGCGATGATTGCCTGTATCAATGTGAGAAACTTTTTTAATACTCGTAAGTGGCAAACTTTCTCGATTTGCTTCGATGATAAATTATCGATATTCTTCATACTTGTGATTAATAAAAGCTTTGAAGAGAGAGGCAGTAATGAGCATTTGGCTTAAAGATAGTCTTTGGGAAAAATTCCACATATCAAAAAGGGTCATCAAACTAAATCTAATAAAGTCATTTTTAACGTATTTTTTGATTCTGAGTTCGAGTTTGGCCACATTGTTATATTGCTTTGAAGATTTCGAGATATTTTAACCGAAAATTGCAAACAAAAATCACAGCTTTTCGTTGTTTTTGGAGTTATATAAAAGACAAGATATTTTGTATACATAAAAGCTGATATGGTACTTGAAAGTACCAAACCCCATTTTGAATAGTTTCAATATCTTAATTTTTCTCATTAAAATATATTCAATTTAAAATATTTAGTTTGGCCATGAGCGTGTGCTCAAATGAGACGGTTAATGCTTATGAGACCGTTCATGATTCATACATGGCAATGATTAAGAAAAGGGTATAGTACAGCCCCCAAGTGGATGATAAGAATTTCTCTGAGTTCTATGCACTCCTTAGACAAAAATCAATTTTAACAATTTTGACAATTTGGTTCCGTTGGGAATTTTTAGATTTTGTGAAGAAATCTTCAAGAAAAATCGATAGTTCAAAAAGCAATAGGTTCTACGCGTACTATGTGGTGGACTCTTAAAAGTTGGGTCACTAAAACTCTTAAAAGTTTTTTGGACTGAACAGAAATGTATGGTTTTCTGACAAATAGGCTCCACTTGAAATAGGCTTGGAACTTATAGGGGCATTGCAACTTTTTTGGATTTTGTGAACTGCTTGGACAAAAGTCTTTGATTTTGTGGCAGAGCATCTATTTTTAAATATAGCATTTGGAATATTTTTGAAGCTAGTTGCAGCATTGTAACGTTTTGGGTTTTGTGGAAAACTTGAGCAAAAATATTTGATTACATGGCAAATATATTTCACTTCGAGTAAGTTTGGAACTAATTGTGTCACTGGAACTCTTTGAGTTTTATGGACTCTTTGTGGAACCTATTTGCGAAAATTCAAATGATTTTGATAACGGAGTCAACACAACCCAAAAAAATTTTAATGACTAAACTAGTTCCAAAAATATTTCAAGTGGAGCCTATTTGTCAAAAAATCCAATATTTTTGTCTAACCCGTGCACAGAAACAAAAATGTACCAAAAATTTAATTGGTTTCAGAAATATTCAAATTGGAACCTATTTATCAAAAATTTAAAGAGTTTTGTCCAAGCAGGAAAAAATTCAAAACATTTCCATCGACCCAAATGGTTCCAAAAATATTCCAAGTGGAACCTATTTGTCAAACAATGAAAGATTTTTATTCATAGCGCCCATACAATCCAATAAAGTTCCAACGACCCAAATGGTTCCAAAAATATTCCAAGTGGAACCTATTTGTCAAAATATTAAAGATTTCTACCCAAACCGTTCACAAACTCCAAAAAAATTTTCAATGACCGAACAAGTTCCAAAAATTATCCAAGTGAAGCATATTTGTCAAAATACCGAAGATTTTTGTCTTAGTAGTCCACAAACCTCAAAAAAACTTTCAATGACCCAAAGTATAACCTCTTTGTGAAAAAATTAAATATTTTTGTGATTAAATATTAATGACGAAAATACTATTGTTCCAAAAATGGAACGAATTGAATCAATCGAACTTGAATTTGAATCAAGTGGAACGAATTTACCAAAGAATACACAAAAAAAGAATCTGTAAGCCCAAAAATGTTCCAATGAGGCAACTAGTACCATAAATAATTCAAGTGGTACCTACTGGATATAGATAGAATCAATACTACAATCCTAGATTTTTGTGCAACGAGTTAACAGAACACAAAAAGTTCTAATAACTAGTTCTATATATCGTCCATGTAGAACCTTTTGGCCATAGAATCATAGGTTTTTGTCTTAGGAGTCTACAGAAATCATTAAAGATGCAATACTAATCTAGCTCAATTTTGTTTATATACAGCTTAGTTTCCATTATTGGTCTTTAACCCTGGAAGATCATGCTTCGTCGAGTCGACGAATTATTGTATTGTTGTTGTACCTAATCGTCGCACGTTTCCGATTTGTCTTACAATGTTAGTTGTCGTTATGCTGTTAATTAAAAAGCATCATTGTCGCAAAAAAAAAACAAATATCTTAAAATAGAAGATTTGCGTGTTTGTTTTAACACATGACCTGGAAAATGAACATGACCTTCCAGGGAAAACGCCTTGAACGGTTCATGAGCTGTCGCATGGGCATTAAAAGTAAAACTTTCGATTTTCGAGCACCCTGGCTATATCGGGTTATATTCGGACACCAGGATATTTTTGAGTATTTTCGGGTATTTTGAGTTATCCGAGCCATATCGAGCAGCCATCTCGAGTATTACGAGCTACCCGAATATTTTCGAGCTTTTTCGGTAGTTCGAGTATGTAACTCTGAAATGTATTCAGAGTTTCTCGAACAATCCCGGGGTAGCCCCTAGAGGGATGAAATGAATCACCAGATCCTATTATTGTTTCACCACCAATATTTCTTCACCAATCCACAGAAACAGCTCTCCACTCCATAATCTTAACCATTGATAAATGCATTAATAGAATGGAATACACAATGACAACTTGAATTGATACAGAAGGAGCCTTTAACAATGTCGAAGCAGACGCTATCTCTATATGAGATGGTAGAGCAGCTCAAAATCTTCCCATTCTGGATTCTTGATCATAGAGACTTTCCAAGAAACTGCAAGCAGATGAACTCGTTCGTACCGGTACCAACATTAATTTTAAAATACTCAAAAGAACTGATTTCCTTCAGAAGGAATCAAATCAGTACTTTAAATAGGTGTCTTAACAGGTCATTGCCTAATAGGCTATCACGCCCAAAGATCCCCTGGTATCACAACGGGGCTTAAGTCCTAAGTGTGTCTCATAAGAGACATCAGCTCCAACCTACCTACATTATATTTCAATATATTTCACAATCATCATATTTGTCCCTCAACACTTCTCTGAACACACACACATACACCCTATATGCCACCTTTCTGGAAGTCCTCCTCTAAAAAATACAAAATTATTTATTTATTTTATTTATTTATTTAGATAAATTTAGGCGCTTATGAGAATTAACTTATAGTTAAGCACCGATTACATTAGTTTTAATTACCATTATTATAAAATTTCAAACATTAACAATATTAAAAAATTAAAAAAAGTTATATTATTGATAAATTAAATGCTATATATATGTTGAATAATAAAAGATTAAAATAGAGAAAAAAAAAAAAATTATGAGAACAAAGAGAAAAAGAAAAGTGATGAAAACAGTAAATTACCTAGAAGACAGATAATCTGACAGGATAGATTTGAATAAAGTTGCATTGCAAGTACGCTGAATGTAGGGAGGAAGCGAGTTCCAAAGACGTTTGGAATTGACGAAAAACTGTCGTTCGGACGATAAGGAGAAATGTGTGGGAATAATTAAGTTATTTCCACGTTGAGATCTTAAAAATTGTAGTTTCTGATACAAATATGGTGGTTCCTTTGTAAAAATTATTTTTTGCAAAGCAATCAATGCCCTAAAGTTCAAGAGATTGTCAAAGGTCAAGCCAAAAATCTGTTTTGCATGCTGGGTTACATGACCTGTTCGTTTTAACCCAAAGACATAACGTGCGATACTGTTATATGCAACATTCAGTTTCCGTTTACTTGTGGCATCACAGAGTGCAAAAACTTCACAGCCGTACAACAAAGGGGGAACGAGATACGTTTTGGCCAGTAGCATTTTGATATTGAAGGGGGAAAGTGCTGCGTAGCCCACAGATTGCGGAGCATGCCATACATTTTTCCTACAGTGAGGTTAACGTGATTCATCCAATCAGGTAATGATTGAAGGTAATGCCAAGGTTTTTTGCAGAGTTAACGACCTCAATACGTGAACCATTGAGGATGACTTCCGGTAATGGCGATGTTAGATTGTGCTTTTTGGCAATGATTAAGCATTTAGATTTATTGGGATTGAGGCATAAGCCATTATCCGACGCCCATTCATTTATTTTACTCAAATCTTCGTTCAAATTGGCAACACAAGAAACTAGATCGTTCTTTCGACAACTAACATAAAGTTGTACGTCGTCTGCATACATCTGAATGCTGCAACTGTTAAGAAAATTAGGAAGGTCATTAATATAAAGCGAAAACAAAAGTGGCCCCAGTATGGAGCCTTGAGGCACACCACGTGCTACTGACAAAAAGTTTGAAGTCACACAGCCAATGTTTACTGCTTGGGATCTTTGGGTGAGGTACGAGCTCATGAAACGAGTTGCAGCAGTGGAAAAATTAAATATATTTGATAGTTTTGCGCAAAGAATTTCATGATCGACGGTGTCGAAGGCTATTGAGTGGTCAAGCAGTACCAGAAAAGTTAATTCATTGCGATCGAGGTTATTGCGAATTTCATCAGTAACGTCTAATAATGCTGTCACACAGCTGCGCTTAGGCCGGAATCCAGACTGCCTGTCCGTAAGAAGTGAGTTCTCGAGGAGAAAATTATTTATTTGTTTCTGCATCAGTGATTCAAAAACTTCTGAGAGAAAAGGCAGAATAGCAATAGGGCGATAATCATTTCCAGTTTTGGGTACAGGAATTATTTTAGCTTTTTTCCAAATAGCGGGGAAATAGGATTTAGTAATAATTGTGTTGAGAATATGCGATTATTGTGCATTGTTTTTGCATATCCATTGCGTATGAGCTTAAAAGCTGGAAAATTCCTGGGTAGTTCAAAAGCTCCATGAACCATGTAGCTCGGAAGCTCGTAACTGCACTGAAATTGATTATCAAATTAATCATGTAATGATGAAAAAGCCGGGCTTTTGAGCTACCCGAACTTTATTCGGATTCGAGTGAATGAGTGCCCAAACAAAGCTCGAAAAATATCGAGAGCCTTAATCAAAAGTTTAATTTCCATTCTCGTTCAGGAGCTCGTACGTTTTGGTTGTGCACGGAATGATATCACATTTCAAAGTCTCACCAAAACGTATGCTTGAGAGAGAGCTCGACCAGTGCTATACAATATTTTTTGGTGTTTTTTAGTGTGATTTTTTGTGTACTTTTTAAAACTCTCCCACTCTCACAAAAGGTATACGCGCCGATCATTTCGTACCCTAAAATATCAATTGTCCTTTTTTAAACATGCTAAACTAGTTTAAAGAATATATATTCAACTAGTGCAAGAAAACTGCCATCATTCTATGCCATACTAGCGTCGAACCGTGGTCTATCACCTACAAGTCTAGCACGCTACCATCGAACTATTACTTTGCTTGGCAAATAGAATATAAACAAAGCCAAAAGCAAGCATTGTATACATGATCCAATTTATAACAAACAATTGATCGAAAAAATCTCATTGTTTGCTCAAAATCGTCCCGTTTCGATTATCGCTCTGACCAATATATTTTTTAAAGTGTCTTATAATTTCTTTTTTATATAAAAAAAAAAAAATAAAAAAAGCTATTTTAGAACTGTGGAAAATTTAATTGAAAAAAAATTACTTTGTTTTAATGGTAACGAGAACCAGCATGTCTGGTTGGAAGCTATTGTCCTGTGCTAATGGGTCTAAATTAATTTGATCGTGAATAACAACGAAATAAAACAAACAAGGCTTAAAAAAGATGAACAGGAATATGTAAAACATATTTCGTGGCAAATATCAGACATTGTACTAAATGCTGGTGAAATATTGGTGAAATATTTACTAATCGATTTTAAACAGTTGAAATACGTATACACTGCCGTGACCGTGAAAATCACTTACCGATTTTGTCACATCACTTAGAAAATGGTATAAAAAGTACGGCTTAAAATGATATCCATCATTAAAGATATCTCATCACTCTCTCTAGAAGGTAGCTTCCAATATAATTCACTTTGATGTAGATTTTATATTGCAGCTGGAGAAGAATTCAGACTAAAAAACACTGTTCAATAAATTTGTTTCAGGCGAAAATTTTCATGCTAATAACATTCAGTTTCGGATTCTAAATGAAATTTTGAGTTGGGACCATATAACTCCGATAAAATTTATTCCAACGAAAAGTCTTTTAAAGACTCCTATATAATAATTTCATAAACTACTTGGCCTGGAAAAATGAAATTCAACAAGAATACTACTTTGGCCTTGTAGATGCGTATTTAAAAGAGAATTTTGAAAATGATGTCATTAAAGGGTTAAAATTTGGTAAAAAGTGTTAAAAAGTTGGTAAAGCGCTACTTCAAGTTATACCTGAGATGTCGAAGTTCTGTATATGGATTCTAATTACTTTAGGGTTTTTGAAAATTTGATAAATTTGAGGTGCTAAAGGGTTACAATTGTATTTTTTGTGGAAAATTCAAAGTGTCATAAGAAACTCACATATACATCACTTTCGGTATAAGTTGGAAGCAATTTGATTGCTTTGATTTGAACGACTTTGATTTTTCTAGTCCAGAGCTAAGTAGCTTGTAAATCTAAGTTGGTTTTTAAGTCAACTTTTAGGAAATACGCAAATAGTTTCCTAAAAGTTTTAGCACACAAAGCCCAAAGCAAAACCCCAATTTTTTTTCTATTAAGTCTAATTGAAAAGTTATTACCGACTAACGCCAATTTTTAATTTTGGCTGTAACTCCTTAACCTGAGTTGATAGAGAAAAAAATTGATCCGGATTTTAATATATCAAAATTTTCACCTTAGAATCGTGATATACGACCCCAAAAACCACTGTATACGAAATTTGGTTCTCGAAAAACCAATAATATAGAAATCACAATGGTCAAGTCCACATTTCCGAAGCAGTCATTTTGAATTTTGAAAATGTTAACCCGGCTGTATGATCAACAACTCTGCAAACCCCTAAAACACCATTTTTGTTTCAATTCGTAGCCCCTGTAAGTCGATGCGTATTTTTGAGCAGTTCTGTGCTATGAAAAACAAATTTCTTTGCTATAGGAATCTAGAAACGATTTTACGCTGGGAAAAATTTCATCGGAGCTATATGGTCACAAGGATTATTTACTCAGAATTTCATGTAGAATTCTGAAAGGGATGTCACTATCATGGATAAAAAAAATTACTCCTCTCTACTGTTCAACCTTTAGAAATATAAACAAAAAAAAATCATAAGGAGTAATATTTGTATGAAAACCTCAATGTAAAGCTTTATAGTGTAGAGCTTAATTTGTATTTTGAGAAACCTTCGTTTTTAGTATTTCATTTAATAAAGCTGTTTCTCCGAAGGTATATATTTTTGTTTTGCTCATATCTTCGAACCTTGCAAACTAGTAACTAACTTTAATTGTGCTGCATTCATCCTCTCACATAATAAAGCTTACACAAATTTTTTGGTTTAAATTTTTGCATTGCATAGGTTTCTAACTTAATGTAAAGCTGCTTTGAGGAATCAAATGTGAATTTATTCAAATTGAAAAATATTTTGTAACCCATTCTTATAACTTTTATTCAGGTATTTTATATTCATATCAGAAATATTTATGAACTAGTCCAGCAAGTCAAGTTGAGTGTGTTCGTTGTATGTATGACATGTGACCCTCAAGTGTGTGTTTGTAAACAACTATTGACAGCCATTGTAAGCCAAAAAATCAAGACTTATAGAAAAATACTATAAGGTAAGAGCTTTTCTTTTGTAAGCAAATACATAATATAAGCAAAATATAAGCATCTGTTAATGATACGTGTATACAGTGACTTACAAAACTGTTCATAAAAACTCATATTCGTATTATTTAATATATCTTTGATTTTTATAGCTAAGGCATATTTGACATTTGGCCCGAGCAAATACCACAACATTTGACTGAGAGCAACTTTGAGTGAACGATAACAAAAAATCAAAAATTCTAGAGCGTTGAATCGAATCCTAAACCGAAAGTTGAAAAACTTACAAATTATTTATTTAACTTTATATTTTAACTGCGTCTGTACAGTTCAAATACAGATTTTATTTACGTTCCTATCCATAATTAAATTCCATTAAAATTGTTCGAATTTATCGAACATCTAATAAAATGAGTTTATGAACCTCAGTGCTGCCAAATTTATTTTTTTTTTTAAACAATTTATTTGTTTTCTTTTGTGCCTGAAAGCACAGAGCGCAAACTGCAACACTGTCAAGCTAAAACTTGCAACGTTGTTGTTAACTAAATTTAAATATGCGGCACATTTCAGACTTACAAAACCCACACATGTCGAGATAAACTTTACATTGCACATGGATAGACATACTCATACACCCACAAAGACACATACACACACAAACACACACACACATATTCACTTACACGATTGTATTAAAATTCATGCTTAACGTAAATGATTTTAGTGCAAACAATCGTGAGCAAACATAAGCTTTGCATTTGAAATACTAACATAAGCACAAGTGCAGATGTATGGTTGCTAGATTATGTGTGAGTGTGTATATGTGTCTTGTGTATATAAGTATGCTCATTGCTATTGCAAATTCTGTTAAGCATTTTAATTGAAATTTCATTGTTGCCTTTGTAAAAAGCTTTACAACTGCACACGCCCATTTAACCGCCCAGTCTAAATTTGCTTTGTTATCGCTCAGTAGTTAGTGGGTGTGTGTATGTGTGTGTTTGGAAGGGTATGCCCAAGACTAAAATTGTTTTATTTATTGCAAATACAGCATAATGTATAAAATGAATGTCCGAAAGAAAGTGAAAAAGTTTTAATGAAAATTTCTACAAAATTATGGTAAATTAAGTTTATATATTATGAATGCAGAGCACTTCCGGAGTGTTTTGGAGTAGTAGGGGTGATGATCTGTGTGCCTTGGAGCATATAAAGTTGATTGTTTTTTTTTTTTTAATTTGTAATTGTTTAAAGTTTACTCTACTTACGTCTTTCTATTCATGAATTTGAGCTTTGAGCTCATTTGTTTGATAATTTGTTAACTTGAGTGTAGCTTTAAACTTTTTTCTTTAAGCAAACTTTTGCGAACTTGAAAGCTGTTGCAAGTGCTTTTAAAGCTACAGAAAAGGTTGTTCAAACTTTTTTGGTTTTTTGTTTTTTTTTTTTGTTTACCATTGAGACAAGGTGGAGATTCACTTGAAAAATATATCTCCAAAAAAACTGCTTTGACTTCATGACATATATATGTTTATATATTTGTTTTTATTATTTACTCAAGTGAGTATCAACTTCGTAGTTTGTTATTGTTATGATGGTATTTTTTATTATTTTTGTCAAAACTAGGTCAAAGTTTCTGTTTTGAGTTTAACAGAACTACTTAAAACTTCCAACATTTTATATATAAAGACTTGATTTTTTTGTTATAAAGCATATTTGAAGCATAAAGTTACGAATATAAAAAATTTTGATATTTTCAATAAAAAGATATATTTTAAATTTATATTATTTTTACTTTATATTTTTACAATTTAAGATAATTCAGGGAAATATTTTATCAGCATAAAATTTTACTATCTCCTTATTACTGAACTCATTCTTCAACTCAAATGCGTTCACTTTTATATCAAAATATTAACCAACTCGTCTGCATATATATGCAAATGTTTACACTTCATTTTGAGCTGTATAGTAATATTTCGCCTTCTTCAAAGGCAAAGCTATAAAAAATGTAATTGAAAATTATGTGCATGCCAGCTACTGCTGCTTGCTGTGTTGCTAGTGTTTCTCAACGAATTTATTAAAATATATATAAAGCAATATTGCAAAAATAAAAAAATAAAATATTTCATAGTGCGTTGCACAAAAATGCAGTGCAAAACATTATTGAAAATAGCAGCAGCAGCAACAACAACAACAACAACAACAACAACAACAACAACATCAAGTACACCAGCAATGCACAGTACCAAGACAGCCAACAAGCAGCAAAAATTATGCGTAGCAGTGTAGTCAAACGTTGTGCATTTTAATGCATAACCGTGCAAATGAGACAACTTTATTTAACTTCTCATATTTTTTTAATTTGAATACTTAAATTTTTACTTTGATGAATGTTTTAATGAAAGCAATTTTCTTTAATTTTTGCTGCATTAATATTCTTTCTCGCAAAATAATTTTTGATTACTTTTACACGAATCTTAAAAACACTGATTCATGAAAAACAATTATTGAAAACGAATATTAGGCTTAGAAAATTGGAACATTGCAAAATAGCAAAAGTGCAAAATTGCAAAATAGCAAAATACTCATCCTTCAATTATAAGCAACACAAAGTGGATTGGGCTTATGGTGTCATCGATTTACTGGTAAAAGTTTTTCAATCGCTTTTTAATGGCCTTCAAGTTACGTGAAAATAATCTACAGTTGTGAATACGTTCTGCATACAGTTGTGAATAGAGAGCAAAACTATACATTCCCAATATCATCACGCTGTTAGCGATATCACGCTCATCACGTACAGCATTGCTTTTTTTATTACTGAGGCGATAACCAACCGATTACCGAAGCGACTACCAACCAATTACCAATTACCGAAGCAATTACCAACCGATTACCGATTAACAAAGCGATAACCAACGAATTACCGAAGCAATTATCAGCCCATTACCGATTACCGAAGCGATTACCAACCGATTACTAATTACCGAAGCGACTACCAACCGATTACCGAAGTTGTTACCAGCCCATTACCGATTACTGAAACGATTACCAACCGGTTACCAATAACGGATGCGATTACCAACCGATTTCCCATTACCGAAGCGATAACCAACCGATAACCGAACCAATTACCGATTAACGAAACGATTACCAACCGATCACCGAACCAATTACCCAATACGGAAACAATTACCAACCTATTACGAAACTAGTTACCGATTATTAAAGCGATTACCAAACCATTTACTGATTACCGCAGCGATTACTGATTACCGCTGCAGTTATCAAACAATTACCTATTATCGAAGCAATTACCGAAGCGATTACCAACCGACTACCAATGACCGAACCGATAATTAATCGAATTTCAACGCGACTACTGGTGGATTACCGAAGAGAATACCAAACGATTATTACCGATTATTACAAACGATACCGAAGCGATAACCAACCGATTACCAAAGCGAAGCGATTACCAACGGATTACCGATGCGATTACCAACTGATTGCTAAAGCGATTGCTAAAGATCCAATCGATTATTCAAGCGATTACCTACACATTGCCCATTATTGAAGCGATTACCAACCGATTACCAATTACCTAAGCGAATACCAATCGTTTACCATAACCGAAGCGATAACCAACCGATAACCAAAGCGATTGATAACCAATTATCGAAGCAATTACTAATCCATTACCCATTACCAAAGCGATTACCAACCGATTACCAAAACGATTATCAACCGTTTACCAATGACCGAAGCAATTACCAATCGATTACCAATTACCGCAGCGATTACCAACCGATTACAGAAGCGATAACCAACCGATTACCAAAGCGGTTGCCAACCCATTACCGAAGCGAATACCAACCGATTAACAATTATCGAAGCGATTACCAACCGATTTCCAATTATCGAAGCGATAACCAATCGATAACCAAAGCGATTACTAACCGATTACCGAAGCGAGTTCCAATCGATTACCGAAGCGATTACCAACCGATTAACAATTACCGAAGCGATAGCCTACCGATTACTAAAGCGATCACCAGCCGATTACCGAAGCGATTACTAAACGATTGCCGAAGGGACTACCAACCGATTATTAATTACCGGAGCGATTACCAACCGATTACCAATCCAACCAAATGTATTGTATTATACATAAACATTAAAAAATAGTTTATACATTCAATAACGCATGTATTTATAAGATGATTTTAAAAAGTAGAACGCGTCCGATTTGCCGACTTTAGCTACTTCGAAAATTCATAACAGCTATGTTATTTAATAGCTTTAAGTTTCCACTCCTGTTGGCAAACCGCCAACTGCCTACTTTTTTTTATAATATTTAAAGCTGGGTTTCTTGTAGTGAATCAATATTTAATTCAATATAATATTATCCAGTCTGATCTCGTACCATTGGGTCTTTCTGTCAGTAGCATGATTTCACGGTCATAAAATGTTTGCTCTATGCCGGCAAAAAAATGATCCCAGTGATTTTTTACATTATTCGAATTAAACGTTTTACTGTGTAAAATATTATTTTGTGGAGATCGGAACAAATAAACGCTAACAACTAAATTTATTTACCATGTAGTAGAACAAGTTGTACGGCTGCTGCTCCTTGAGTACTTTTAAAAACCGCATGAGTACTTTTGTTAACAATTGTAGTGTTTTCGATATTATTGTCAAAAGGTCAACACAACTGTAGATTTTAACGAGTTGTGTAATTAACATAAATCTATGTATATGCATGGTTAGTTGTTATGTTTCGTGTTGTCCCTGAGCCCAACCCATTCATTGGTGAGTACATATTGCCCACCTTAACTTATTTTGGATCACTAGTATCCAGAACATTGATGTTTGGCTCGTGGCTTGGTTAATGCTGAGGAAGTGCAAAAAATCTGTAGTAGCTGAACTCTATTGTTATTGCATGTAAATATTAGATATGAGTCTGCAGCTGTATAACTGTCTGTTATCTGTTATCATATCCAGCTCAAAACTTTCAAACATTGGTATAGCTACTGTTCTTAAAAGACTTATAGTCCGAAGAACTTGTACTTATGCTGGGAACAACAACCGAGCAAACTAAAATTTCGGTTTCATTTTTTGAAAACGATCCATCACTTGTTTCTGTCGTTTTCTGTTAAACTTTTTTTCAATTTTTAATATATATATTTCGGTTTAAGTTTTAACTTATTCTCGGCCTATAAAATTTTACAACAACTTCTCAAGTATCGAAAAATATTTCCCTGATAGTCTGAAAAAGAAAAAAAAAAATCAAAAATGATTTGTGCACACGTGTGCATTATACCTTCATTGTTTTTCACAAATATAAAAAATCATAAATATATTTTGATAACCTATAACTTTTGGATTACTTTCAAAATCATACATTTTGTTAAAAACGTACCGGAAAATGCAAATTTAAAAAGCCCGCTTGAAGAACTTGTAAAAATTATTTTAGTCTCTAAGTTTGCACAACTGCCTTCTTTCCCCTTGATATAATTTTTGACGCATTTACTGTGACTATTTTTAATGTGCAAATTTTAGATTGATAACTTGAAATTTATGGATTTTGTAGAAATTTTTCATATTAAAAAAAATCATTTTGTATGCAAAGTGGGCGTGATCTTTAGTGTATTTCAATCATTTTTGAACTTGAAATGACTTTACATTAATAATGTGCAAAATAATGTTTCTATGCACAACAGTTTCAATGGAAAAGCCCCTTGTTAACCCCCTTCTAGTAAAATTTAATGTGTTACATTTGCGCCAAAACAAAAAAGCAGGGGTTAAAAATTTCCATATATAGAGTAAAATGAAACAATTTAAATTATTACAGCACTAAACAAAAACAAGCAAAAAGATTAGAAAAAAGTGTTGCT
The DNA here is from genome assembly GCA_914767935.1 of Coremacera marginata. Taxonomy (NCBI): domain Eukaryota; kingdom Metazoa; phylum Arthropoda; class Insecta; order Diptera; family Sciomyzidae; genus Coremacera; species Coremacera marginata. Next base: position 153,594,655 of record OU612045.1, read on the forward strand.
AAATTAAAGTCAATGTTACTAGCTTGGAGCAGTAATTAAGCGAATTTTTTACAAAGTGTACAATTTCAATTTGTTGTTTTGTGCTCTTGTATATTTCTGATTTTTTTTTTCAACAAAACAATAGAGTTATTTTTGTTGCTTTCGGAAATGCTTTTGCTTTAAAAATAAGCACAGATTTTGTATTTTGCTAGTTTTTGCTAGTTTGCATTATTATATTTGGGAATATGCATTTTTCTCGAGAATAATAAAAAAAAAATTACAAAGATTTTGGCCAACAACTATTGTGCTCGACATCGACACGCTTTTTAAACGATACCTACTCCACAACAAGCTGCTCCGGATATCTGCGCACAGACGTCCTCGTCTAATACTTTATAAAGCAGTTTGTTGTTCAAGCTGCCGTCGGCAACAAGAAGAATGCAACAACTTAAGCAGCAGCAGCAGCAACAGCAAAGCAGTAGAAATAACAGTGGCAATCACAACAACTAGAACAACAACAACTGCGCCGCAGTGTCTTTTAACTTGTAGTATTTTGTTATTTTTATTATTTTTCACCCGCCTGAACCGCTTCTTCCCCAAGCACCGAACAACACCCGCCCCAGCAATACCCAACAAACAGTATGTGCTTAGAAAATACCAATGTAGTTTTTTTTTTTTTGTTTTGTTTTTAGTAGTACTGTGTTAACAGTGTAGCTTTTGCCAAAGCAGCTCCTGGAAGCGACAAAAAACGAATACAAAATGTATACAACAAAATGACAATGACAAAAACTTTGCCAACGATTGTCTAAGGATTTCGCACTCAAAGTTTTTTGTTTTGTTTTTCTTGTTGTTGTTGTTTTTTACCCACTCAAGCGAATGACTCGCATGTCCTCGCCTACTGAAAAAGGATACGTGCTTGTTATATGTAGTTGTTGTTGTTGTTGTTATCTTCCTACCTACATGTTATATATAAGGTTTTTTGTTTTAATTTTTTGTTTTTTTGAGATTTTCTCTTTTGAACTGTAGCTAATATTTTTGTCCCATTGTATAAAATATTTTTTTATTCTTCTCTTTTATATTTTTCTTATTTAATTTTTGTATCTTTCCTTTTCACTTGCTACCGATTTGTATAAGTTATTATTTAAGTATTGCTCAGGGATGATGCTAAGCAAAGAAAAAAAAAAATAGAGAAAAAACCCCAAAAAAAACAAAGCAAACGAACGAACCTTAAGTTAATAAAACCACAATAGGGGATTCACTCCTTAAAGACAAGCTCGTAAATGTTGAAAGAAATCTTTGTGAAGAATGAGTTTTTGTTTGTAATGATTTGGAGCAGGGCATAAAAAACATTTTAAGAATTTTTCGGGCATTTGATTTTATAGAATGTTTTTGTATTCCAATGTTTCGAATCAGGTTGCTGAAACATTTGCACTGATGAGATCGGTTAAAAAAAGGGTTAACTCATAAATTAAAGGCAAAACTGAAGTCACATACATTTCATAAGAGAAATGTAAAAAGTATACCCAAGATTTTTCAAAAAAAAAAATGTCAAGGAATATGTTGAAAAGGAGGGGAGAAAGAACATTTGGGAAAAAATATTGAAACAAAGTTTGGTAAAGCGAGGCACAAGTATTAATAAATGTAATTAAAACGAGATGTTTTGCTTGCTATAAAAAAACACTTGCCGAAATCAATTACTAAACCATAACCATAACCATAACCATAACCATAACCATAACCATAACCATAACCATAACCATAACCATAACCATAACCATAACCATAACCATAACCATACCCATAACCATACCCATAACCATAACCATAACCATAACCATAACCATACCCATAACCATAACCATAACCATAACCATAACCATAACCATAACCATAACCATAACCATAACCATAACCATAACCATAACCATAACCATAACCATAACCATAACCATAACCATAACCATAACCATAACCATAACCATAACCATAACCATAACCATAACCATAACCATAACCATAACCATAACCATAACCATAACCATAACCATAACCATAACCCTAACCATAACCATAACCATAACCATAACCATAACCATAACCATAACCATAACCATAACCATAACCATAACCATAACCATAATCATAACCATAACCATAACCATAACCATAACCATAACCATAACCATAACCATAACCATAACCATAACCATAACCATAACCATAACCATAACCATAACCATAACCATAACCATAACCATAACCATAACCATAACCATAACCATAACCATAACCATAACCATAACCATAACCATAACCATAACCATAACCATAACCATAACCATAACCATAACCATAACCATAACCATAACCATAACCATAACCATAACCATAACCATAACCATAACCATAACCATAACCATAACCATAACCATAACCATAACCATAACCATAACCATAACCATAACCATAACCATAACCATAACCATAACCATAACCATAACCATAACCATAACCATAACCATAACCATAACCATAACCATAACCATAACCATAACCATAACCATAACCATAACCATAACCATAACCATAACCATAACCATAACCATAACCATAACCATAACCATAACCATAACCATAACCATAACCATAACCATAACCATAACCATAACCATAACCATAACCATAACCATAACCATAACCATAACCATAACCATAACCATAACCATAACCATAACCATAACCATAACCATAACCATAACCATAACCATAACCATAACCATAACCATAACCATAACCATAACCATAACCATAACCATAACCATAACCATAACCATAACCATAACCATAACCATAACCATAACCATAACCATAACCATAACCATAACCATAACCATAACCATAACCATAACCATAACCATAACCATAACCATAACCATAACCATAACCATAACCATAACCATAACCATAACCATAACCATAACCATAACCATAACCATAACCATAACCATAACCATAACCATAACCATAACCATAACCATAACCATAACCATAACCATAACCATAACCATAACCATAACCATAACCATAACCATAACCATAACCATAACCATAACCATAACCATAACCATAACCATAACCATAACCAAAACCATAACCATAACCATAACCATAACCGTAACCATAACCATATCTCGGGATTTCGAAACATTTAGATTAATTTGCAAGGGCCTTATAGACAAAATAGTTTGCTTACTATCGATTTCGGGTATATAGTAAAAATAAAAACTATATTTTGTTTCGAGTATTGAAAGGTTCTTCGAAAGGACTTTAACCGAGCATCAATTGATAAATTTGCATTGCTCGTATTGTGACTTGTGTGTACACAATTTGGACCGCTAAGCTCGAAAATCACATTCGAAAATTTTTTTTTTTTTCGAAGGTAGTTTCACATGTTCGAGTTAAAAACGTCCGATTGTATTGCACAAGATATAAATTTAAAGATAATCTCCAATAAATGCTTTTTACATTGCTTCATTGTCCGTTGAAATGAATAACTGCCTAAGCTCTTTCAATCTAACATATATATGTATGAAATTAGACTTATCAGGAAACCACGGCGTATGATTAACATTAATTTCAATAAATCGACATTTTTTTACTTCTCTTAGGCCATAACACTTAAACTACTGAATCAATTGAAAAATAATGTTAAAAGCGATTGGAAATAAGCGTATTCTTAATTTGATCTCATGTGCAACTTAATCCGACGTTTCTAACACGAGGTATCCAAACATGTGAAGCTACCTCCGCAAAAACCTCATACCTCCAAAACCTTTATATAAATATAAAAATTGTTATCAATATAATTTTCGAGTTAAACGATTTATAAATATGTGACATTGAATGAAAATGTTTTTTTTCCATTTCGTAAGCCAATGAATGGCTTTGGTAAAAAATTTAAGATGTCAGATATTTTTTGGGCAACCTGCATACTCATCCGAGTATTTGCTTATTTTTTAAACCTCTCTAACTAGCAAAGTTGAAATAGTGAGGAAATAGGCAACAAAATATTTATTTCTGATAAACATTAGTTAAACAATAGTTAACTACTATCAAATATCAAAGGAAAGTATAGACTTTATTCTGCACAAACATTTATCTATGAGAAAGCTGTTTTCAAAGTGGGTGCAGTCTGTACTAATAGTAGACTAAAAACAACAACTTTTTTCCAGAAAAATAAGTAAAATAGTATATTTGGGGCGTTTTGCCGGGAACTTGAACTTCTTTACAAAAAATGTTTTTCTTACATCTTTAAGATATTAAATCGTATGTCTCATTTGCTGAAAAATAAACACATGAAGCTTTTCTGTAATTAAATCGTTTAACAAACAACTATATTAAACCTCAAATTATGTCATAATCTAAACTAAGTATGTGCAGATATGACATAACAGCAAAGTACAAACAATTGAAAGAGAAAATGAAATTTTTTATATACTAACTACGATAGAATGTTTGTTGCTATTGCATCACTCACCTTTAATTATCACAAAGAAGATCAACACGATAAACAGCGTTGAGTCCATGTCCTCGGCTTTTGTTGCTGGCTCAAAGCTTAAGTAGCAGCAGGAAGTAGATAAAACGATGAATAGTAGTAGCAAGTATAGCAGGAGCAGCAGTAGCAGGAACAGCAGCAGCAATGAAGCGTTGTGTTTGTCAAGCGAGAGACAGCCAGATGTAGAAGTGTGCAATAGAGCGTGCAGAGGAGCAAGATAGCAAGCGATAGTGCAGTGGCAGTGAAGCGCCGAAATAAAAACAAACACTTTATTGTTGCTTATAATGATTTCCGCTGTTATTGTTGTTGTTAATAATGTTGTAGTTGTTATTGTGCAACAATAGGCGGCAGCTTTGTGGGAAAGCAAGTTTTTTCTGGTTTTTGTGTTTTTTTACTGTTTGTTTTTCAAACAAATCCTAATTTTTTTTTTTTAATTATTTCCTCTGTTTTGTTCTTTTGGCAAATTAAAACATAAACAATTGCCACAAAACAAGTTGCTGTTTTTATATCCGGTTTCCGCTTTTGTCTTAGTTTCTCTTTTTAATTTTGACACTGCTTTGAACACATGTTCGCGTGCTTAAAATTTTCACTTTTGAGCAGTTTTGTAATATTTACTGAGATTATTTTTTTAATTTTTTACTATATATGAGATTATATCTTAAATCTGGCTATGCTTATTTTATATTGTCGTTGCATTTAGATTCGAACCAAAGCAAGTTTTGATTGAGCTTTCAGCTCAAGTTTTTTTTTTTTTTTGTTCGTTTTGAAATAAGTTTCAAAAACTTTTCTTTTTATGTATTTTTGAGCTAGAACACAATTTTAAATTTTTATTTATTTAGTTTTTATTTTTCTTTTCTGTTAATTTGAACTTTTAGATAGAAACCTATTTTTGTTTTTTTTTTAATTTATATGTACACAACTTTTGTTGAGTTGACTGATTTTTCTAACACTTGTTCTCGTGCGTTATTGCGTCAGAGTGTCCAAAGGTCTGAAAAGAGAAGAAAATTGTAGAAATTAAGTTCAAGTTTTTCTCGAAGTGTTAATTGAAATTATATATAAAACTTTAAATTAAATACTAGAAGTTTAAAAAATATTGCATAGCTTAAGGAACAAATGTGAGCTTTCAAGAGGGACCTAAAATATTTTTTAATTATTTAAATTTGGGAGGAACTATTTTATTTGTTATTGTTATCCATGTGGTGGCCGTGGTGTAGTGGGTAGAGTGTGTGACTCTTACGCCAGAGAACCCAGGTTCGCATCCTCCATCTGACACAGAAAATTTTTTCAATTGAATTAATTTTTCTGTTCGGCCGTCACCTCTCTGCAGACCATGGCAAACCTCAGAGAGTAAAAACTGCCATGAAAAGCTTCTTGAGAACATAATAAGCCGTTCGGAGTCGGCGTAAAACATGAAGGTCCAGTTCCCGATCATTTGTGTGCAAACATTTCACATCACACACAACACTATTGATCATAAGAAGCTCGGTCAAAGTCCTTTCAAGGGCTGAAATGGCCATTTCTTTTTTTTTTTTTTATTGTTATCCATAGATAAAATTAAAGAATAATTTAAGATTTTTTTATTTATAAAATTTTATTGCTTCAAAAAGTTTGCTAATCGGTTAACATTTAAATTAATTATTCTTAATTAGTTCAAAAAACCTTGATATCCATATTTTCTTCATATATTTTTTTAAACTGATCTCTCTTAAAATTTTTTCGCATTCATAATTTTAAGATGCATCTAAAAATATAATATTTTTATTATCATTAGCATTGCCAAGCAACTGCTAGTGCTGAGCCTATTACTATCCACTAAAAACGCCGTAGATAAAAATTTGCAAAAGAAAACACAAAAAAATAAATGTTGAATTTGATTTTATTCAATGAAAAAATAATATATCAGAATATAAATGAAAACATTTGCTTAAAATATATATATGTATTTTTTTTTTGTTTTTAAATGAACTAAAAATTTTATAGAAATTAATTTTTTATTATAAATAAAACAAAAATGTACACTGCAGGTACTTCAATAATTCAAAAAAAAAAAAAAAAAAGTATATCCTGAATAGAGTAAAGAAGTGGAATTTTTCCTCTGCATAAACTCTTTTTTTCAAGAATAAGACAGATTTAAGGGGTTATATGACATTGGCAGTTTTTTGAAATCAACTTTTTTTTTAATAATTTTGTATTTTAGTAAATATTCTTAAGATACGAAGAAAAAAAACTTACATGGAAAAATCCTACGAGTTCAAAAGTTACAGCCGGATTAATAAGAGCGCATTTTTAATTTTTGCGCTACCTACGTACGGCAGCTGGTATATACTTGTTTTACTTGCTACCTGACTTTTGGTGGTTGGTATTTCGTACCTACTTGAAGGGTGAAGGGTGAAGCCCGAATTGCTAAACGATTGCAAAAAACTATAAGAAACAGCACAACACAAGATAACGAAGGCATACAGTACGAGCAGGCATGGCAGATTGAAGGTAACCTTTTTTTTCTTTGTTCACAAACTTTGAACGCGTTTATCTCGAAACCATGTTTTTCGTACTGGTTGCGGCACTAGCGGGATAATTTTTTGACGAAATTTTTTTTTTTTTGTATTTTTTTAAACTTGATTCGCTATCGTATGAAACGAGCTTTTTTTTAAATTTTTTTTCGATTTTTTATGAATTTTTAAAGTCAATATTTTTTTAAAGTAAAAAAAACACATTTTCAAATTTGGAACATCACCAAAAATTGAAAAAAAATTTAAAAAAAAAGCTCGTGTCATACGTTAACCAATTTTGTAAAGATTTAAAAAAGTAATGTTTTTCCAGATCGGACAATTTTTGCAACTCCCAGCGCTGCAACCGCGAGGCCCCGTTTTTTCTCTGCTGCCAGTTTGGAGCTCTATAATACCATGTTGGAGTGAAAAATATATTTTTTTGAATTTTTTTTTTTCTTGTAATTAATTTGTTCAATTCTCTACAATAATAAAAAAAAAATTTGGAAAAATATTTTTGACTGAGTTATGAATTTATAAAACAAAGTCTTTTTTCTGTGCCGCGAATGTCATGTCCCACCTTAAGTGGAAGACAGAAAGAGATAGAGAGAGGGAGAGAGAGAAATTAATTAATCTATTAAATTTTCAAGAGAAATATAATACAAGATTTTATAAAAAATATTCTGTTGCAATTGAAAGGTTTGTGATAACTTAAATATGAGATATACTATGTCCGTGATTCAAAATCTCGGAGATAAAGTGAAAAATTTGCAACTATTTTAGTTCCGGATTTTGTTGTTGATTCGTTGGGATTGTTATTTATGTGCAAAGTAAATTTTTCGTGAAGAAAAGAACTAGCTAAAATAAAGAATCATTTGATGTAAAATTTACTTTTAAAACTCCCCGAGGATCGTAGAGATTTTATCTTCACTTCTACCTAGAGCAGCAACACCTGTTTGATTGTAAATCAGTAGAGAACGATGTATTAAATCAAAAATTGCAGATGGCAGATAGGGTTACCACCAGAAATTTCTGTATTTGTACAAATTCAGTGCTGGGACGAATGCTAAATAAATATGGTTTGCTGAATCTGTATTCGTTGTCAGAACTACAAGAATTCGTAAAAATAAAAAAATTTTGCCCAATACGCCATGTTCAAATATAAAATTTGGATATCATATTCGAAATCAAACCCGTTGTCAGAATTTCAAAATTACAAGATTTCGAAAAAATACTTTTCGAAATACTTTTCGAATAAACAGATACCAATTCTGTTATTTCTTCACCACCCTCTACTATTTTTCAATTGCCAAATACTCGCACGCAGATTGCGATTTCAGCTGAGCCCACTTATCAATTCAATTTAAGGGGAGTGTCGAGAAAAAAATATTTTTATTTCACGTCTTCAGCCCGACACAATAATAGAAAATGTATTGATGTTTGTCAAACAAAATAATCTATTAAGTAGAAATGCATTCCTACGCCTCCTTTATTCTCTCAGTTGCTGATGATGAGTTTGCAACTGTCATTAACTCTAATTTGTGAGCCGATAATGTTCTCGTTGCAGAGTTTAAGCCTAAGGATAGGTCTCGTAAGACGACTCAACCCACCTCTCAGACCCAAAAAAAATAAATAGACTATCTCTTTTCTGTCAAAATGTAAGGGGATTACGTTCAAAGACGCAGGACATATTTGTCATAGCTCAAAACTTCTCTGAGGATATTATCGCATTAACTGAAACTTGGCTGAATAGAAGCATTACTGACTTAGAATTCTTTGATAATAGTTTTCAAGTTTATAGAAAATACAGGCACGCTGACAATACTTCTGCTGTCGGTGGTGGAGTCCTATTAGCTGTAAGGAACTCTTTTGTAAGTTCTTTTATTGATATTCTCTGCTCTGCTTATATCGAACTCATATGTGTTAAAGTTATATATTGTAGTTCTAATGTATATGTTATTGATGCATATATTCCGCCAAAAAGTAGTGCAAAGGTCTATGCAAACCTTGCTGATTGCATTGAATATAGTACTATAAATATACTTAACGTAAATGTCGACATTTTATTGTTGGGCGATTTCAATCTGCCTGACTTAATTGGCATTCTTCAGACGATGATACATATTTTTGTGCATCTAATTCGAAGACTTGCCAAGATCATATATTTCTTGACAATATATGTTCTGACTTACAACAAGTAAGTTGTATTTATAATAGTTTTGAGTGACTTTTTGACCTGGTCTTAACTACAGACAGTAACAATGTTGTTGTTAAGAGGGCTTTTCATGCACTAACTACTGTTGATGAATTCCATCCACCATTGAGTATTTGGTATAAGTCCGACAGGGAAAATATAGTAAATTCGAATTCAGTTGATAAGCTTTATGAATTCAATTTAAAAAAAGCTGACTTTTTGAAGATGAATCGTTTAATTTATAGTAAGCTTAATGTTATTTTAGAATACTTAAATGAAAATAGTCTTGATAATTCCATTAGTTTTTTTACATGGAACTTTTTGCTATGTTTTTATGTTCTCAGTCTGTACCATATAACCTCAAATTAGCGAAAAATTCTGAGTACCCCTGGTATACAAGGGATTTAAAATCTCTTCGTAACAACAGGAATAGGGCATGGAAGAAATACGTCTGTCGCCTAGACTCAAATGACCTAGAGACTTACAAGTGTTTGTTTCTGGAATTTAAAAATCGCTCAGCTGTATTATATTGCGAATATTTAAATGATGTTAAGCTGAGGATATTGTCTGATCCAAGAAAATTTTGGGGATTCATAAACACAAAGAAAAAAATCCGATGGATTTCCTTCATCGTTCAGAACTCTTAATGGATTTACTGATGATCCCGTCGTAATTTGTGGCCTATTTGCCAACCTTTTTAAAGAATCATTCTGTTCAGATTCTTTTAAACCTGATGCAGAGTACTTTGAGTATATGAATTCCGTACCAAGAGTTTCTTTGTAATCTATATTCTTCACTTCGGAGAACATTTTAAAGTATATTGGATTGATCGAGGAGGACTGTAGCGCAGGACCCGACGGAATTCCTGCCGCAGTGTTAACAAAATGCGGTCCTATCCTGAGTCAACCACTTTCTGTGTTATTCAATAAATCGATTAACGAAAGTTATTTTCCACTTTTTTGGAAAAAATCATTTATAAGTCCTATTTATAAAAAAGGTTGCAGGAATGATATCAGTAACTATAGGCCTATCGCTAAGCTCTCATCGATTCCTAAACTTTTTGAGCGGATCGTGTATGATCGGTTAAAAATTCATTGCGGTGAAGTCATAACAACTCGTTTGCATGGTTTTGTTAATGGTAGATCCACTGTGTCTAATCTTCTCGATTTAACAACATTCTGTTTAAATTCGATTGACGCTAGTTACCAGGTCGACTGCGCTTACACTGACTTTAGAAAAGCTTTTGATAATTTACCACAAAACCTAAATTTATTTAAAGTCAAGTTAATGGGATTTCCGCAATATTTTGTGAACTGGATTAAATCGTATTTGGTGGAGCGATCTTATCAAATACGATTCCGAGGCGTATTGTCTTCTGAATTTATTGCTGAATCAGGTGTTCTTCAGGGTAGCCACCTTGGACCACTTCTGTTTATTTTAGCAATCAATGCTGTAACTCACATCATGGAACACTCTCATCAGCTTATCTATGCCGATGATATGAAAATATGCAGAACGGTAAATTCTAAGGACAATTCAGATCTACTCCAGTCTGATCTGAAATCTTATGATGTTTGGTGTTCTAAGAATAACATGTTTCTAAATCCAGATAAATGCTGAGCTATGACCTTTTCGCGTAAAAGGAATAATTTAATTTTTGATTATAAGATAAAAGATATTGCTTTAAGTCGTGTAGGTACCGTCAAAGACCTAAGTGTATGCATGGATTCTTAGCTATCGTTTAACATTCATATTGATTATATTTGTAAAAAAGTATCTTCAATGCTTGGATTTATAAAACGATGGGCCAAAGAATTTAATAGCATAATTACAATAACAACTTTGTATAATGCAATTGTGCGTCCTCACTTAGAGTATGCAAGTCAAGTTTGGTCCCCAAGTTACAATGTGCATGTCGATAGAATAGAAAGAATCCAAAAACGTTTTGTTCGGTTAGCTCTAAGAGGCTTAAGTGGCTTTTGGCCATGACACAGTGGGTAGAGTGCATGGCTCATACACCAGAGAACATTGGTTCAATGCCCACCTGACACAGAAAGTTTTTTCAATTGAAATAATTTTTCTGTCCGACCGTCACCTCTCTGCAGACAATGGCAAAACTCAGAGAGTAATAACTGTCATGAAAAGCTTTTTAAGAAGATAAACCTTTCAGAGTCGGAATAAAACTTGAAGGTCCAGTTCTCGATCATTTGTGCTTAAACATTTCACAACAGGCACAACACAAATTATCATAAGAAGCTCGGTTCAAGTCTTTCAAGGGCTGAAATGGCCACTTCGTTTTTTTTTTAACATGCATACGTGTTTTTTGAAATTTTTCCCTCAATTCAAATCGTCACATAAGAAGTTTCACTTTAAGAATGCGTTCCAAAAAAATGCATTTATTCGAAAAAAATCCAGTGTCTTAGAGTATTTCAAGTAACGCGTAATCCCTTCGTAGAGGGTACTAGAATGAACACATTTTCCATCCAACAGAGCATTTTATTGGATGGAAACTTTCTACTTCTCTTCTACTTCAAAAAAGGTTGGACATTAGGTTGGGCCGATGCTATATGGAAAATTTTTTTTTTCGTTTAATCGAAACACAATAGGATAGTTGCGTATTTTTACGTAGTTTCAAAATAAGCTAACCATCTTTTAATACCATATAACTTTTGGCCCTCTACCAGAGTTTTTATGACTGAAACTACTCTTATTTGTACTGTCTTTACACATAATAACAGAGGTATACAGCAATTCTATTAAAGTTCTGTCTGTTTGCGAACTTTTTTCTTAATACCTTCAGATTGCTTAGTCTGGGAATCATCAATAAAATTATCTTTGCTTAAAATTAAACACAATAAACATAATAACTAAACAGAATAAACCACGATATGAAAAAAATTCATGTCCATACGCCTCGAAAACAAAACATATCGAATTCTAAACAGTGCTTTTTATGTTGATTATTGAATTTAGTGAATCAAATAAGTTAGTTGGCTGCAAATATGGGCGAAAGTTTATTTAAAAAATAACTGATTGAAAAATTAATATAAAAATTAGAAAAATAAAAATTAAAAATTTAAAAAATTGCAGTCAGAAAAGCTCTGGTAGAGAGCCAAAAGTTATATTAATTTCAAAAATGGTAAGCGTATTTTAAATCAGCGCAAGAATACGTAACTTTTGATACCTATTGCGTATTAAAATTAAAAACAAAAATATCGGCCCAGCCAATTGGACATTCAGTGATCATATATCTGGACGATTCTTCATCCCCAAGGCAGAGTCTATATACTAAATCTACTGACAGGTTAATTTTTAGTAGGTAATTTTTCAATCCCTCACTTGCCTAGTTGTAATTCCTGTCATCATCCTTAGGTAATTTTTCTCTTGATTTATGAAGAATTTCGACTTCTTGGATAAGATTTCAAGAATTATGTGTTTAGTGCAATTTTGTCGAAGTGTGTTTAACCAGAAATCATTTAATTTTGTTAACCACCTTAACACGACTTCTTTGAAAAGGCTCTACACTTACCACAGAACGGTGATGGTCCTGTGCAGGGTGTGTTGCTCCAAGTTAAGCCAGTGAGTTCACTTTCTTGTTCCCTTAAAAGTCACTGTGAGTGGGGAGCCAACGCAGAATTATTCTATTATTCTAAGCAAGATTTGACAGAACATTGACAGCCTCTAGAAACTAACTTCGATTTAATGAAAGGCAATTTTAGTGCTTGACTAACAGAGAATATAAAAATAGTTTTGTTAGAGAGTATAAAAAACCACTGACACATTTCTTTTTAGCAAGCATCTTCGCTTGGAATGTCATATTATTGAAGTCAATTACTCAAAACAAAGTAACAAGTCTTCAAGATTTTGTATTGTTGATTGTACACTTTGTGTTGAAGCATTATGAAAGAAACTGTCAAAGTATTAGATGCAGTGCTGTATCCAAATTCTCTTCCTTTATTTACATCAAACTAAGGTACATTAACTTCTATGAACTCTCAGCTCTAGGGCTAAAACTAAGTTAACAACTTTTAGTCAAACTTAGTTTTTCATATAGATGCGATGAAATAATATAATTTTCATACCAAAAGAAAAAAAAATTAATTAAATTCTGAAACTTTTTCATTTGGCAGATTTCACATTTTAATGTAAGAACAACTCAGAATCATGCTAAAGTGTGCGCATCTAGCAACATTGTAATTTTATTCGCTCATCATATATTTCTGACACTTTGGCACTTTTTTTCTACTCTTCTACTTCTGGCGTGGTGTTCTGGCACGAATTCGCTTCTACCTTAACGAGCAAAAAATTAGAACGTAACATTTTTTGGGCTTATATTAAATTTAGTGTTGAGGCGTTTTGAATATTAATAGGAGCAAATTTAGGCCGACATTTTGGGATAAAAAAACTTACGAATAAACTATATTCCAATAATATGAAAATACTAACAAAAAGGACTATTTTCTTATGCAACTCATCTTCCGCGTTGGTTGTGTAGTCAAACGTATCCTAAAACTCTATTTTGAATACGACAAATGCTTACACAGTTTAGCCAGTTTTACTTTTAGCCAGTTTTTTAAAGCAGTTTGGGCTGATAGGTGGTCGATTTTATACCTTTATGCAAATTCATTGTTTTAATTTGTAGCAGATTGTTTTTCAGACAACATTAATTGGCAAATAAAGAAAAAAGTAAGAAATTTAGTCAAATCTATATACAAAAAAGAATACACAAACACACTTGCACACAAATAGCAGCACAAATAGAAAAATTTTGGGTCACTAACAAAACTCATTAAAGACAACAATTTATGGCCAAACCAAAAACGTCTAGGAGATAACATAAAAATACCCGTTTGCAAGCTAGTCAAAGAGAACCAAGCAACCAGCAGAATTTTCAAATCGATGACTATCAATGTTAATGAAATTGAAAATGTAAATTTCAATCGATAAATGGCTTTGATTTCAAATGCAAATTTCAATTTCAATAAAAGGTAATTCAAAATTTAACTAGACTCATTTCTTAATTTATTTAATGGACAAAACATTTAAAAGCTTTTACTAGCATTTTTAAAGGTCTTCACTTTTCAGTGATTGTTATAAAAAAATGTTCAAAAAGGTCAATTAAATTTTTATTGAAATTTCATTAAAACTTCAGAGGAATTCAAGCAGTTTATCTTGGTTTATATAAATGCCATTCACGTGAAATGTTAAACTTCTAAATTCATTTTGAGAATACAAATACAAATACGAGTATAAAGGAGGTTTCAGCGAAAAAAAAAAATCATCAAACATTATAAAGTAAATGTTGTTTGTACTAATTAGTGAAATTTTAAGAGTCAAATAAGGAATATGTGAATGAAATTCGACATTGCTTAACGTTTTTCAGTGTGTGCATTAAAATTTTCCCACAGACTTCTGGGACAAAGTACCGAGAATTGGTCAATAAAAATCAAAATATTTATTATTCAAGCCTTCAAAGTAGACCCCTTCCGAAATAATACATTTATAAAGTAAATTTTTTAAGTAAGTTTTTAAGGCACCATCACGACGGAAAAAATTCAAAGCAAAATATCCTGAACTCTCGTTGCCACCATCACGTTGGGGGAAGACAGCTACTCGACTTACTACTCGGCAACTTTTTTGAAATAAGATATTTTTTGAATAAATTTATTGACGAAGACAGTGAAGTCATTTGTATGGCAAACAATTTATTTTTGAAAGAAACATTATGCAACGATTTAGACTTTATTAAATCTAACTTTTAGATAACTCATCGCTCAATAACCACTTTAGAAACAAAAAATTTGTCGCTTCAGTCTAGCCTTAAAGTGGTTAAAGATGTTAAAAAATCTTTGAAAAAGTTAAATGAAAGGTAGTTTCTGAATAAAATCAATTCCGATTTCAGTCGTAATGAAGGGTTTAAGGACATTAGTTTAGAAAGCAAGTTTAAAAAGCAAGAAGTTCTAAGTGAAAATATGAGTTGTCATATATTAGATATTGCCCCGTAACCTCCTGTGACTTGAGCACATTTCCTCTGCATATTCGCCTTTTTTAACAGAAAAACATAAAAAGTTTTCTACGGACAATTTAAAGCAGCACTAGGTTTTTTTTGTAGCTGTGTAAGTGAATCAGAAAGCGATGATTAACTCCATATGTTTGTTTTGTTTTTTAAAATTTCAAAGGATAATTTAAACGCTTAAAGTGCTTAATAGTAGTCCCTTAAAAGCATTGTATGAAAGCTTCTCTTCAAATTTTTTTTTTTTTTTTTTTTTGTAAATGGTGGTTAAATTTTAAGGGCCGATGTTGATTTTGAACAAAACACAAATTATTTAAAAAAATTATTGTCATTACTTTTTATTATGATAATATTGGAATGATTCAATTATGTATTAAAAAAAATATTGGCCAAATGGCCGCCGCGACGGCGGCACACCTTCATCCGATGGTCCAAATTTTCGATGACGCTGAGGCATAAATGAGGTTGTATGCCATTAATGTGCCGAATTATCTCATCCTTTAGCTTTTGATTTGTTTCTGGCTTATCGACGTACACCTTTTCTTTCAAATAATCCCAAAGAAAGAAGTCCAACGGTGTCAAATAACATGATCTTGGCGGCAAATTGGCATCGCCAGCACGTGATAAAACACGACCATTGAATTTGTCGCGTAAAAGAGCAATTGTTTCGTTAGCTGTGTGGCAAGTGGCACCGTCCTGTTGAAACCACATATCGTCCACATTCAAATCTTCCAATTCGGGCCATAAAAAATTCGTTATTATCTCACAATAGCGAACACCATTCACAGTAACTGCCTGACCGGCCAAATTTTGGAAAAAATACGGTCCGATGATTCCGCCAGCCCATAAACCGCACCAAACAGCATGCACTGGTGTTTTGACATCTCCTATAGACCCGGTTTGCTCAGATTTTTGCACGATTTTTCCGATTGTACGCACATTTGGACGATTAAATTTACCGAAAAAATCACGAAGCACGATATGCATTTTGATTTGAACGCCCATTTTCATAATAAGCCTAAATAACTTGAACGCGTTGCTCGATTGTGTATCTTTCCATGGTTAAAATTGAGTTAGTCTGAAATTGAGAAATGTCAAATGAAATGCAGAAGAAAACTTGACGTTTAGGTGTGGTTCATATTCAACATCGGCTATTAAAATTTAACCACACTTTAGTTTTATGATATTCTGTTGTTTTTTTTATTCAATAGTTACACCAAGACTGGAATGTAAGTATAAAATAATCCTCAGTATAAAATAATCTGATTTTTTAAGGGAATGTTCGAGGGGTCAAAAATAAGGTGATGTTACTGATTTTTTTTTTCATAGAAGGAAGTAAATGAACATCTTGAGTTTTTTGGCAGTTATTAATTGATTCTCCAAGTGTAGAAAATATTTGTTTTGGTTTCATGTGATCAGAAATAGAAAAAAAAACCAAAAAATTTTGATAGATTATGTGACGTGACTTTTTTCAAAGGTAAAGCTTAGCCGACCTAGGATCCTGTGAAAGATCTAGTAACTTTCACAAATTATTTCTGAATAAAAACGCAGCTTTTTCAACAGTTCAAAAGATTGTTTTTCTTGAACGTTTTATTATTATAGGACATTATAATGCCCTAATCATGCAGCTTCAGATAACGATTGTTGGGGTACCGGTATGTCACGGTCTTCGTACATGCTATGCAGTACATGCAGTCTCTCGAGCTTAGTAATCGATTCGGTAAACGGCTTGGTAATCGATTCAGTAATCGGCTTGGTAATCGATTCAATAATCGGCTCAGTAATCGATGCAGTAACCAGTCATTGGTTCAGCAATCGGCTCGGTTATTGGCTAGGTAGTTGATTCAGTAATCGGTTCGGTAAGCAGCTCAGTAATCTGTTCAGTAATCGGCTCAGTAATTGGCTAAGGAATCGGCTCAGTGTTTAGTTCGAAAATCGGCTCGTTAATCGATTCGGTAATCAATATATCGCTACAGGTGATTTAATCATGGTGATTGAAAGAAAGAGTTAGAGTTAGTTCTGGCTATTCGTGACTAAATATTTTTGCCTCTTTTTGCTAGCAAAATTATTTACAGCTCACCTTTGGTGTTGTCTCTGTTTCATATTCTTGAATGGCACTCAATGAAAAATGTCAGTATCTTACTGTCTCTTTTTGTACAGAATTTGCACATTCTTATTTTGTTTATACCAATAGAAAAAGCTGGGCTTAACCAAATAAACGTAAAAAGACATTCTTTTATATGTTTCTTTATATTAGGTTATTCGACAAAATAACTATTACATAAAATTTCAAGCAATTGATAAATTTTTTGTAATTTGTCATTCATTTTTTATGTAAAAGTCTCTTAAGACATATTATCATATAAAAATTTACATTTGAGATATATCGAAACCATGATTTCAGGTATTTCAAAAAGCACGGTATCTCTCATGTCTAAAAAGCGTCATCACGGTTATCATTTCAAAGAATGGTTTATCTGAAATCACGTGCACTAAGAACTGCGTTCGTAAAAAATCACGGGGTTGCTCTTCTCTAATCTAGAGCATGATTTACTGCTGCTTCAAAAGACACGGTATCTCTCATGTCTAAAAAGCGTGATCACGGTCATCACTTCAAAGAACGGTGAATCAAAAAACACGTTCACTAAGAACTGCAATCTTAAAAAAATTACAGTATCGCTCATCTCTAATTCACTAAATGGAATGCCACCAAGACGACACTTTGTGGTCTCTATTTAAAATATTCCTAGAAAGAACCAAATGCGAATTATAGCAACCATTTGAATGGCGCATACAAAAGTATGCTTGCTGGCTTTTGGAGTATAAATTTTGTCGTTGTCATTGCGGTTGTTGGTAGTCTCGACCTGTTTTCGTTAGTCGCTGTGTTTGTTGTTATTTTATGTATGTCGTGTTTTTTGGTTCATGTAATATTAATTATTAATTACGAGTAAGTTCTTATACTAATATAAATACAAACTATTACTAGCGGGCCACAGTGGTACGCGGCTTAACCACGAACAGCTTTCTTTTTTTTTTGTTATAAGGTAAAAACTTCATATAAAAAAATTCTTAGCACGCTAAAGGTGAGCAGTCAATCACCTATAAATAAACAAATTTTGATAGATCTAAAATGTCTTACTCTCACTGCTTTTTGACAGTCTCCATTGAAGCAACAAG